>OY660880.1:925000-1155000 GCA_962446985.1 Xyrichtys novacula | reverse complement strand
TTTAGGGAGATTATTGAGAAGATAGGAGCAGGTGATGATGTTTTTATGATTCCAGCTGACTCTGACTGTCCAGAACCAACAGATCAGGGTCCATCTTGGTTTTATCGTGGTTCAGGAAAAGTTCTGGTTTTATCACTAAGAGAGTTGAACACAGAACCATAGACATGCAAAGATAGGGTTCAAATGGACCTCATTTGGTCCTGATGGAGCCAGGGTCAGGGTCAGAACTGGCAGACCGTGAACCAGCGTTAAGGACTGGATGATGTTCAGAAAGTTCACCTCTTCATGGAGAAGATCTACAATATCAGGAAGTGGACTGGCGAGTCTTATGTCTCTGCGACCCTGGACTTACCCATGATGCATTTCTGACCTTTCAACTCGCTCCAGAACCTACAAATCCATTCAGTCCCTCTTTAGTGAGCAGACCAGGTTCTGGTCTTACTCTAAGACTCTCATGGAGGTCTTGAGACATTTCACTGAAACTGTGATCATCATATCTCCGGAGTCCGGTCTCACTATCCTCCCCTCATGTTTGTTCACAGGAAACCATGGCGATACCAAAAGTGTTCGCCATTAAGCCGACCAATCACAGGGCTTGTCGTCTGTGTAGTTCTAATGCAGAGTTAAATTGTTTGAGGAGGTTCTGATTGTGTTTGGTGGAAGGACTCTACAGATGATCAGGACTAGGATGTGATCCAGTTTGTGAAGAAAAGGTTGAACAGAGGAGGAGGAGGAGGAGGAGGTGGGTGACCTCATCCTCTTCCTCGCCGCTCCTCTTACACGCCGCTGTTATTTCTGTGAGCAGACTGAATCAATAGTCTGGTATTAAAACATGAGAAGTCTGGATTATTAAAGTCAGAGTGACGTCTCCTCATCTGACCGGAGACCGAGGTTCAGGTCCATGAGTGTGATCGGAAACTGACAGAGGAATTCTGATCCTGTCTTTACATGTAAAAATCTTTTTAATCTTTAATTTTAGTTTCAGTTTAATTTATTTAATCCAGTCTGATTAGGTTAGGTTTTCTGTCAGGTCCTCTCCGTCCAGCTCCTTCATCACTGACATCCTCCTTTTGTCCTGATGACTCAGTTATAAAAATCTAAATCTGTGTTTTTATCTTAAATCTGCAGCAGACTCAGACCTCTGCTCTCCTCTGTTTCTCTCAGTCGTTGTTGGAGGAGGAGGTGAAGTCCTCCTGCGGTCGGCGCTGAGGTTCACCTCCTGTGTTCTGGAGTCTCTCCATGTTTAATGAACCGGATCAGAACATTAATAATAGATGAGCTCTGTCTGGGTCTGATAGCTGCTAAACAGCTTCTGAACATGATGTGATGACATATTCCTGAATCAATAAGACAGACCGGCGCTCGCACACCGACCAGCCTCAGGAATCCTTCAGCGCTCACATTGATTTATTTCCTCTGTCTTCGTCTGTTCGATGATACCTCCTCCTCACCTCCTCCTCCTCCTCCTCCTCCACCTCCTCCTCACAGTTATCCCCACTTCCTTTGTGCAGCTGTTGCCACTCTGCATTCCACCCAGACATATTGATGCTGAAGCCTTATGTATATTTCACTCCACGCCGTATGTATCACACTTCTCTGACCCCTCCCACACACTCTGAGGATCGTCTCTCTTTTCTCCTGATCGTGTCTGATAGTGAAGAAGCCGTGGAGTCATATTGGAGATCTTCCACTTCCACATTTCATTTCCCTTCTCTCTTCCATTAGTCGAACCCAGTAATCAAATCCTTTTAGAAAAGCGATGGTTATTATCAGGGGGTCCCGTTGGTGACATATCGTACGACTTCCTGTCCAGAGTATCTGCTGTAACCTGGAAAAATGGATTACTGCAGCTTTAACAGGCCAACGTGTGAAGTCCACATGGAGTGTTTTATTTTGAAAGGAAACTGGATGTTCTGACCACAAATTTCGATGTCTGAAAAAATAGAACTCTTGTGATCAGCTGAGGAGTCCGGCGATCCGCAGAGGAACGGAAAGAAGTCGGTGTAAATTGACACGTTAACTTGAATGGTTACGATCAGCTACGATCGGAGGATACGACCTTTTAGGAGACGTTAGGGATGCGGTAGAAATTCCTGCGCTGATTGATGCATCATGACCCGGCATGGTTAGCATCATGTGATTGACAGCAGACGGTTGTGTGAATACTGACCAGTATCGAATCTTGCATGTCTGTTTCTCAGTATTTTAAAGCTTCTATGGGTGATTTTTTGGTTTGTGGATTTTGGCGCCCCCTGTGGACAAAGAGGTACATCTATCTCTTTGCTGGGTTTGTCCCGTACATGTGAAGTAATGTCTGTTTGAGGTATTGTTTGTGTTTCTGTCTCTTTTCAAAGGTCATAAAGAGGAGTTAGTATTTAGTAGTATTATATTATATACTATTATGTACTATTGTATTATATTATATTATTTAGTATTTATTTTAGTCACTAAAAGTAACTAAAAAGCTTTAATTTCCGTATCATTTAGAGGGATTTTGGACACGAAGGCCTCCGTCCAAAAAACAAGAATTATGTTGAACTTTCTCAAGTATCTCAAGAAAAACTCTGTGATTTTAGTTTTTTTATTTTTAATCAGACTCATCACTTAAAAATATCCGTCTTAGAAATCTCAACATTTTGAAAGTTTCTGGTTTATAAAATAGAAAACAGTAAGTCTGCAGGACCCTGGTCAGTAAAGTGAAACTGAATAAGAAAAGACTTTTAAAATGTCATTAAAATAAACTTTAGGATTCAGATGTCGTGTCTGTATCGACGTGTGTTTCTCTCAGGTATTTAAAGTGCAGTTAGAGACGTGTCCGTGTGTCGAACCCGGGGCCTCTCCTGATGATGATGATGTTGTTATGTAACGTCTCATTTGCATATCAAGGCGAATAGCTGAAATATTTAGAGGGGAGTGAAGCGGACCAAATCAGATCCATCTCCTGAGGAAAGGCTGGGGTTAGGGGTTCAGATGAGTGTGTGTGCGCGCGCGTGTGTGTGTGTGTGTGTGTGTGTGTGTTTGTGGGGGGTCACAGAGAGCCTCTACAGTTGGCTGAATCTGTTGAACATTACTGTTGATATTTGACCTTTTCTGGGTGAAAGCTCGAACCCGTGTTAACCGTCATCGCCGTTTCACGATTTTCACGTCATCAAACCGTCACAGACCAGCAGACCCCCGAACCCCCCCTCCATCATCTCCATCATTCTGTAACTTCAGGATAAGATAACCATCCTCAGGTCCAGTCCTCCTCCCACTGCTTGTCCCACCCACCTCAACCAACCATGACCCCCCTATGAGGGTCATACAATGACTGTCATGCATATCATTATTGAGGGGGGGGCCCTCCTTCCCCTCTGGAGGTTCGCTCATTGACCTTCTGACAAAGGATGAAAGTGTCCCGACCGGGGGAGGGGGCTGGCCGGGCCGACGTTGAGGTGAAGAGCCCTGCGTCCTCCTCCGGGTCGGGATAAGACCCAGCAGGGCTTTCTTCACGCTAATAGGCACGACCCCTGAACCCCACACAAAGAGCATCACTTCAGGAGCCATGGGCACTCAGTGTGGGAGAGCAAGGAGGGACCAATAGGAGCGGGCCGGGGGCTCGGGGCTCCTTTGAGAGAGTCGGACCACTGACTTTACAGAGAGAGAGAGAGAGAGAGGAGATAAGGGAGAGAGTGTTTTTGTTTGGAGGAGAAAGTTCAGAGGTCTTCTCTCTTTCTCCTCTTAATGGCTGAAGGTGCAAAGACTATTGAGCTTTTCTCATCCTGCCGAAGGCTTAATCACTGACTGTTACTGATGAGTCCTTTTGTGGAGTTACTACAGTATCTCCTATTGTGTATCTCCTACTTTACATCTGAGTGACGGCCTGTTGGGTTTAATCCAACGATCTGGGATTAAGATTTATGTCGTTAGCTAAAGAAGGAAATATGAGATTAGTGTAAGAGTTAAAAGACTCTTGTATATAATTTCATTTTCACTTTACTTCATAATTAACAAAACTGTCTTTGTCTGCTTTTCTTGGTGTCTGACCCCCGATCTCCACCTTCATCCTGATCGTCTATGAAAAGGTCGTATCCTCCGATCGTAGCTGATCGTAACCATTCAAGTTAACACGTCTTGAATCTGCGAGTTCTTGTGAGTTCTCACGATTCCCGTCGTGAAATTCGCCTCACAAACGGATCTGGTAAGAATTGGCGAACGGCGAAAATCGCTGTGGAAATATAGGGTTATACATGAACATGTCTGTTTTTAAAGCGAACAGACAGTGAATTTCTCTTCATCTTGAAATCATCAACATTTAATCTGACGCTAGCCAACAGCTGCCTGAAGCTAACGGAGAGAAACCTTATCGTATTTTTGTTCGATACGACGGTTAACTTTGTCGTCTTTTCTTTGTTGAGGTTTTCTCATCCTTCCTAACATCATATTTGTTCTGTTCAACTTCCTGTTCATGGGTCAGCGGGTGAACTCTGAGTCCATATGAGCTCGACCCAACTGTTTAACTGTACTGTTACAGTTCTGGTGCCGTAAACTCGTTCATAGATGGACCTCTCTGGTTCTGATGGATCTGTATCTGGACTGTCCGCCCCTCACACTGACGCTCAGACCCAGTCCAGATCTGTTCTCATGTAGCTTCTTGTGGTCCTGCAGACTCGGAGACCAGGTCTGGGGTACAGTAAAGGTCCATTTGGGGGGTGGGAGGAGACCAGCTACAGTGGGGTCTGATGTGGGAACCAGAGGCCCCTCCTGGCCTCCTTGTTTCAGCTCCATTGATCAGAGGGGAGGGTTGAGAAGGAGGCGAGGGGGCCGGGTACTGTACCTGCGGGGAGCATGTGTGTGTGTGTGTGAGAAAGACAGAGGGGTCCACTTTGGTTCTGGTCTAATCCACCCACAATGCCTCTCTGCTCCCACCCCACCTTCTGCCTTCAGTGTGACAGGTCCCAAACAAAGCTCTCGGCGTCTTCACATGAACTCGCATCATCGGCATAAATATGAGCGGGGGGGATGGGGGTGAGGTGGGGGTGGAGAGAGAGAGGAGAGAGAGAGGGAGAGGGAGAGGGAGAGAGAGAGAGAGAGAGAGAGAGAGAGAGAGAGAGAGAGAGAGAGAGAGATTTCAGACAGGCCTGTTAACCCGACTCAAGCCTGAAAATAGCTCCTCTCTCTCTCTCTCTCTCTCTCTCTCTCTCTCTCTCTCCCTCTCTCTCTCTCTCTCTCTCTCTCTCTCTCTCTCTCTCTCTCTCTCTCTCTCTCTCTCTCTCCTTCTCTCTCTCTCTCTCTCTCTCTCTCTCTCTCTCTCTCTCTCTCTCTCTCTCTGCGGCTTAAATTGCCCGTGTTGTTGACAGCGGCTGGAGGGTGCCGCCGCTCACTGATGGCGTTTTTCAGACGGCGGTGGCAGAATAATGACGTCCTCTGACAGGATGTGATGTCGAAATAATACGACCACCTCTTTGTTTGTTTGTTGGGATAGAGAGAGGCTGTCACACACCTGAGCGCTCACCATTAATAACAGCACACACACACACACACACACACACACACACACACACAGTGTCTCTGTATTCTCCCGTAGAGGTGACTCTGAAGCAGACGGCGTCCGTGCTGACTGATGTTTTTAGAAGATCTCTCTCAGATTAAAGACCTGAGCCGGAGTCTCACCTGGACCAGACCCAGTATTTGTAGTTCTGAAGGGGGACTGTATCCCTGGTGGGCCCTCACCTGTGGAGATAATCTTGATGGTTCCTGTAATTAATGAGTCCTTAATGAAGGTTCTGAGACGCCGCCCCGGGTCGTTAGCCGCAGGCTGCTGCTCTCCGCTCACCTGTTACACACCTTTGAATCTCAGAGATGGAGGAGAAGATTAGAGAGAAATTCAGAGTTCATCTCTGAGAATCATCGGGGAGTCGAGTTTTATCCAGTAACATCACAGAGAAATGGATTAGAGTGAATAAAACGTCATTTTTAATGTGTAAAAACGCTGTCAGCAGATCAGCTGATGAACAGAGGGCTGAGAAAATCACTTCATCTGACTTTAAAGACTCTTAGACAGGTTAATTTTACTGATTAGAGACGACAGAGTGAGCTTTTTCATAGATATTAGGTCTATCCATGGGGGACTTAAATATCAGCATCAAATAAAACCACTTTGTGAAGTTATAACACACCATACCTGTCCAGAAATGTGCCTGTGATCAGGATTGTATGATATTTGATTTTTCTGAGTGATGTTTGAAGAACCTAAAATCTCCCTTTAAGAAGGACCACACCACAGTTTATAGTCAAAAAGGACCGTCCCACATGTTTGTAGGAACCTGTTTTTATGGTTAAAGGTGCAGTCAGGAGATTTTTTTATACTGACGCCTCCTCGTGACGTGTATGGTTCATGACGATTAACTACAACTGTTTTTTTAAATGAATTTACAGTTTAAGAGTTTGACATCAAAATAACAAATCTGAAAAGTTCAGTCTCTACGCCGATGATCATCTAGTTTACTTTTAAGGATCCTCATTTATAATCTGTCACCAAATTAGCAGCTTTAAATATCTGTAATATTTGATCCTTGTCGGTTCTGAGGTCGTCTTCACGGTTTTAACAGTAACCCCCAATTTCCACCTCATCCTGAACGTCTACTAAAAGGTCGTTAGTTTCTGATTCTGGTCAGTTCTGAGGTCGTCTTCGCCGTTTTAGAGGTTACATCTCTGGTTCTGGTCGGTTCTGAAAATAAAACACCGTCTAGTTTTCGAGAACTTCAGAAGTTTTGAGTAAAATCAACGTTTGAACAAAAATACAGAAATGATTAAATCTCAGATTTATGAAGCTTCCATTGGAGTTAGTGGACACACACACACACACACACACACACACACACACACACACACACACACACACACACACCACCATGGCCTGGAAAAGTGTTATGTCAAGTACCTCCCATCATGCTTTGTTCCTGTGTAGTGAAGTGAGTGAAGCGAATGGCGATTCTTCATTCTCACCCTCCCTCCCTCTCTCCCTCCTTTTCTCCCTCCCTCTCTAACTTTCATCCTCTCCTCCCTCCTTTTCCTTTCTCACCCTCTCCTCCCTCTCACCCTCTCCGAGCTGCACTAATCCGTATTGAGGAAACCCCCCCCCCCCCCCTCCCCAGTTTCCTCCCCCGTTCCTTCCTCTCCTCCTCACCGGCTTACCCGTCTCTCTTTTTCCTCTCTGTCAGTTCTCGCTCTCTCGTTCACTCCCACCATTCAGACCCCGGGCGCGGCGTTTCCTCCATATTTCAAAAATCTAACCCTGATCCTTTTCTCCGTCTCAGGACCGGCTTAGACCCCCCCACACCCCCCACCTCACTGTTCTGATCAATCAATCTCCATCTCTCCTCCTCCTCTCCTGCAGCAGCAGCATCCTATCGTGGAGCAGAAACAAAGCCGGGTCCTGGTCTCCCCCCACCTCCCTCGGTCCACCTTCCCCTCCTCAGTTTCCGACCGGGCCGAGCTGGTTAATCTTCCTGAGGCGTTCAGTGTCTAACCGACCCCCCCTGATGCCAGCAGACAAAGAGAGGGCTCCTTAATTCTCCCTTTCTCTCCTTTACCCTCACCCACCCTCACCCCTTCACTGCACCCCCCACTCACAGGGCCCCAGAACCAGCGGAAAGGCTTTGAAGAAGGGGGAACACACCCCCTCACCCCCTCACCCCCACACCCCCTCACCCTCTGAGCCTCTGCCTTCCATCCTTCTCGTACCCCCTAAAAAAAAAAACCTGCTGCAGGGCTGTCAGGGTGGCCCTTCCCTCTCTCTCCCTCTCTCTCCCTCTCTCTCTCTCTCTCTCTCTCTCTCCCCCCTTTGTTGGGTCCTGTGTACCCCGCTTTACATACCCCAGAACCTCAACGCCCCTCCCCGTCCAGCACATGAGAGACCGACCCGCTGAAGAATGTTGTTTTTAGCTCCTTCCTCTCCTCTTTGAGACGGTTGATTGGTGATGTGCCCGGTTTTGTTGCCCGTATCAATGGTGCCACTTGATGACAATTTGGCGGGCGAGACGGCCATTTTTAATCAGACGTTAATTTATGGCGCTGCAGCCTTGCTGGCGTGACTTTGGTTAAAGGAATGAGTCGGGTGTTGTGTAGCTTTTTGTTCCCGGTTTTGTTGGGGAGTGTGGCTAACATTAATAGCGTGTAGCTATAGTCCCTCTTTACAGAGGCCTCCGGTGGCACTGAGCCGGACTTGGCGGAAAGGTCTGAGTTTGTTAAAGACCTGAACCAGCGCTTCGAAGGTCCTGTCATGTGACTCCTGAACTCCAGCAGAGGTGTAATTTAACTCTCGATCTTTATGTACAAAAACAAACCAGGTTCGGACGTTTATTTCTGCTCTGAAACTTTTTTTTTCCTCCTGTAGTTTTAAAAATGATGCCCAAGAGCAGCAGGTGATCACTGACTTTGGGTTTTATTTTCGTGCCCGCCGTCGCCATCATGTGGCATTGCTGTCTTCAGCCATCTCTTGATCTCTTTGACTACTTCACAAAAATTGTAATACGCCTCGCCGGTGGCAGATTTAAAGGTGAGGAGAGGAGCTTGTCTGATTGCAGAAACAGGTCTCGGCTGTGTTAAACCCACTCCACGCCCTCTCTCCGACTTACGCCTCTGGGAGGAGCTGAATTAGGGAGGGGGGATACTTACGCCAGGCTGTACCGCTCACCAAAATACCAAAATGTTCTTGGGCACACCTTGTTGGCGTGGCGGACCTGACTTACGCTGAGCTTATGCCACGCCGCCGGCGAGGAACGAAAATAGAGCCCTTTATTGGTAAACCTGTTTTGGGGAACAGAATCGTTTTGAGTGTTGTGTGTTGAGATTAGAGTTCGATCAAAACTGTTCAACGCCTGATTTTTTATCTTCATGTGTGGGGTCTGTAACAGATCAGAAATCTCCGCCTAACTGGTTAAAGTCCAGAGAGTCTTCTGTTGGTTCGGTCACTCCTGTGTCAGCGATGTTTCCTTAGAAGGTCACATGACCCGTTTTTAACATCACCAGCCTCTCCACAGAGTTCATGTTTGAGAGAACGTCATTCAGGTTGTTTTTCAGTTTTCTCTTCAGTACCTCAGAGGACTTTAGAGGCTTTAGGATCTTCTCTGAAGTTTGGGCTTCACTTTTGGGGATCTGTCCCCAAGTGTGGTTTTTACTGAGCGTTAGAGCAGTACACCAGGTCAGTGAAATGACAAAAGATGGTAGAAACCCCTCAGAGGGGTTTGAAGGTTTTTGGGTCTGAAGGTTTTGGGTCTGAGGGTTTGGTCTCTTTAGTTGGTGATCTGATAAACTCTGTAGATGGACAGCTGCGGTCAGCTGATACTCTCTCTGTATTTATTCAACCAGGGAGCAGAAATCTGAGCCTGGACCATGACCAAAGATCTCTGCCGGTCCTCTCAGTCCTCATCTTCCTCGGACCAGCCTGCAGGTTTCTGCTTCTGTCTTTTTGGTGTCCCGGTAGTCCTCGTAGTGATCCGTTCAGGTCCGGTCTTCTTCCACATTCTTGGACCTATTTCCAGTTAAAGTCGGGGGTGGAGGAGCGGTGGAGGGGGGTGGTGGCATGACTGTGTCTGTGGGTGGAGATCTGGGTGAGTGGCATGTGTGCAGCTGGAAAACTGATCCGACTTCAAACAGGCGTATGAATCCGAGAGGTATCAGTAACACCACCCACTCACAGCAATAAAACAAGTGCAGGGAGGGGTCCTGAGTGGGCGTGTGTGTGGGTGTGCACTGGTGTGTGTGTGTGTGTGTGTGTGAGTTATAAGAAGTGAAAGGAAAGTTGAGAGGAGGACATGAAACCTGGTGAAACATTAACGTGTTATCAGTTCTTCTTCCTGCTCTCATGAATGAATGAATGTTGTCTTTGTTCTGAATTAAAGATTAAACTCCCGACCCTCTTTGATTGGACGCTGCTGCAGTTATGTAATCTAAGTGCGGCCCACGTATGGACAGGGATTTACATAGATTGGGGTGCATGTTCCCCTGAGGGGGCCGGGGGGGCCCCCGGTCAAATAAGACAAAAACAGGGGCAGGATATGAAGTCAGGACCAGAAAATACCACCATTGTGAGGAAGACCCGGGCCCGAGGGATCTGCAGATACAAGGACGAGGCGTTTGGATCCATGTGAGATTATTACAGGGTCACTCATGATGTCATAACCAGGACAGGGCGTCCAATCAGCAGCCTCATAGTCACTCTGGGGACCGTACGACCCCGTCCAACCGTCAACAACAACAGCAGGTCGGTGTCAGACGTCAGAAGTGTCTACAACTGCTGCTGGGCATTTTGGAGAAACAAGAAGATGGAGCATCGTACAGCGTTGTTTTTGTCCGACATGATGGACGCGCTACTTTTTCTAAAGAGGAGACCAACGCTACTCCTCTACTCTGGGGGGTTACGGGGGCGTGGCGTACACACACATGCATTGTCCGATCATACTCCGACTACGCTGGTTACATGGTAGAGAAAATCGAATTCCAATCGCTTTATCTGGGTGTCTAAATCGGAGGTCTCTGACTTTAATTAGAGTTGTCAATTATAGATAGACTATGGACTAATCGGAATAAGGCGATAATTCGGTTTACTTGAGTGTCACGGAAACGTACTGAGTCAGACAAACGCCGTTCGCTGCACTCGTCACTTTAGGAAGTAAAAAACCACGCTGCTTTAACGCTCCACTACCTGGATGTAAACGAACACAGACCGCTGAGAGGTTCAGGCTGAAGTCGGCTTTTTATCTTAAACTGACACTTGACCACATTTTCATACTAATGCACAACAAACACAGGTTTGAGGACGTCCTTTACCTGCTGATCCTTTTATCTCTGCTTTTAGTGTTTTTACCCGTTAAGATAGCCTGTTTTTAAAGAGGACATTTGTGTCTCTGTAACAGCCGACCTCTTCATAATTCAGATTATAATCTCTGAGACAATCCCAGTGAAAGATCTCAACACCTGATCATCCTGAGAGTACACGTCCCCTCTTCAGTGAGTGATCCTGCACGGGTCAGGATGACGGTAAATGACCGTATCAGCAGGTTGTCCCGCCCTTAAGTCGATAAACTCCCAGCTCCACATCTACACTTTATTTTACTGAAGACGACTAAAACTCAATAAACCCTATTGTCCTCGGAGAACTTCAAAAGAGCTCCGACTTTTTTTGTCCTTCACGTATCTTATCACATCAGGCTCCAATAAACGCCAACGCCGACAGGAACGAGTTTGGACGTTTGGACTTTTACGACTTATTGCCAGGAGAGTGTGAGAGAAAGTGAAACTGAACATGTCCGAGGAGAGAGAGAGAAATGAAAGAGAGAGAGATGGATTTATGAGAAAGAGAGAGAGAGAGAGAGAGAGAGAGGGAGAGAGAGAGGGAGAGAGAGAGAGAGAGGTGCAGCTACAGAGCTCTGATTCTCAGACGACCTCATTTTTATAAACATTTAGAGACATTCAGAACAATAATAATAACAATAATAATAATAATAATAATAATAATAGTAATAATAATAATAGTAATAACACATTTTATTTGTTAGGTCTCCTTTCAAGGAACTCAAGATCGCCTTACAATAAACACAGAATACAGAACATTATAAAATAAAAGATTTAAATTGAAATAAGATTAAAGTACATTAAAAACAAATACAATAGAATACATTAAAACATCATATAAAACATGACAGTACTTTAGAGTACAGGAGAGCTGGAAAACTATAATAGATAATTGAGAATTCATAATCAGATCTGTTCTCCTGTTTTTGTAACTGTAATCCTCTCAAATTCTCCACCAAACTGTTCACCACCGTTTTCTCTAAACGTTTGATTGAGAGAGACATAAACCCGGGTCAGAACCAGAACCTTTAACCACTAGGACGACCAGAAAGAGTCCCGATGTTTGGACTTTGAGGAGTTTGATTTTAGTCGAGAAAGAAAACAGTCGTTTTTATTCCTTGTTGTCGATGATGTAAACCTGGAGAGAGTTTTTCAAATGTTCTACACTCCTTGCTTCCTTATCTGTAATTACAGTCTTTATTTCTCCTTTATCACCTTTTTACTTCCCTGAAATTTGCTGCAGTTTTTTGAATCTCCAGAAGTCGAACCGTTGTTCGTCTAAAGTGAGGAAACAGAAAATCTTCGGACCTGAAGGCTTTAAGTCTAAAGAAACCGGAGCTTCGGTTTGTGAGTCCTCTGCTGACGTTCCTCACCGCTCCAGGAGGATGGAGGAAATCAGCTGCCGATCGGACTCCTGGAGGATGTCCTCCTCCTCCTCCTCGCTCTGCAGCTGCATCCTGGACCTGGATTACATAAGTCCAGTCTTCATGTTTTGTTGCGTTTGTTTTCCTTTGAGCTGTTATTCTGCGGAGATGGAGTCAAACACTTCGACGCAGATCTGCGCTCAGCACTTTGTTCACGTCTGAGTTTCTTTGAGGAGCTCAAACACAGGAAGAGCAGGTGAACTGGGAACTCATAACAGATTCTGTTTTTGTCCTTTTTACTCTGGAAAAACAACAAAGTGAAGAAGTGGACGGAGGAGGAGGAGGAGGAACTTGAAGCTGTGGTGTTTACAGCGAAACCTTAAAGAGTGTTTCTGATCTGTTTTCCAGTCTGAGCGCCTCCTGCTTTAATCAGAGATGTCAGAGTCCATTCTCCATATTCTCCAACCATGCAGATCAGTGTTAGCCGTCCTCAGTAATAAAACACTCACAGCCTTCATTGTCTGATTTCACGATGACTCTTTCAGACTTCTCTGCCATTCGTTTCGTGGTTCTGAGGCTCACTGGCTCTTCATAAACCCTCATATAAACCCGTTACATACAGAAAATCAGCGTTTAATGGCTGCCCACATGGACTCTGCAGCGCCGGCTCTGAAAGGCCGAATAATTTCAGGCTTTGAGGATGATAAAGAGTGATGGTGGGAGCTGTATGGAGGAGCAAGCATGCGTTTCCCATATCAATCAAGGCCTATGGATGGCGAGGCTAGTTAGCAGCTCATGATTGTTTTGAGGCCCTTGGCTGGGGTTCCAGTGTATCCCAGAGGCCTGTCCCTTTTGGTCGGCCCAGTGGGGGGCGAGGTGGCGCCTCCGCAGTCCCAAATCCAGCCCACGTTCATGCGTCCGTTCGGATCCATCACGGCAGGGCGGAGTGGCGGGGCAAGGGCCGGCCTTTGTCCAGCGCCGCATTCTTTGGGCCATTGTGAGCCGACCACAACCATTTAGGGATTTTAAAGGCTCGTTTGCACAATTCCTTTTGTCAGCGACCCTCTGCACAGAAAGGCAGGAGCGGCGAGGGGGGGGGGGAGGCGGGGGCGGGGCCTTTCAACGTATAAGAGATGGAGAGAGGAGTGAGAAATAAAGGAGCTGCTGAAAAATGAGGTTTGGTGGTGATGATGCTCTTTTTTAATTACATGAAGTGGCAGTGCGGTAAATCGGAGACTCTGACAGAGACCCAGAGACACCCCGGCCCGGCCCGGCTCGGTCTCAGCGGGTCAGCCTTGGGTCTGTTCCTCAGGCGGCGGCGGTGGGCAGGAATACTTTTCTCATGGCACCACGGCGCATGTCGTAATGGGAATACAGATACAGACCCAGACACATCACATGTTCTCATCCAGTAAAACAAATGGTTAGCATAACAAGATATCTCACACACACACACACACACACACACACACACACACACACACACACACACACACACACACACACACACACACCCATCATAAGAAAACAGCCTCTTATCAGACCAGTTCCCCTTTTCTCTGCATTCCTGTGAACAGAGCTGTGAGGGTCCTTGGTCCGAGAGTGTTTTGACTGTGATAAATGGGATGTGTGCTTAGAGTGTGTGTGTGTGTGTGTGTGTGTGTGTGTGTGTGTGTGTGTGTGTGTGTTGCATAACCTCAATCCTCCTAATGACATAATTCACATCCTGGTGTCTCATTTTAAAGAGTCAGTGTTGATTGAAATCTAATTAAAATACTGAGTGATTATAAACTTCATTTACAGAGTCAGAGACTGCAGTACCTCAACACGCCACTAGGGCTTCACTTCATCTCCACGTCCCAATCACAGTGATGTAAATCTGACCCAAACAGCTGAGCTTCACTAAAGTGTAAAACATACAGACATGACACTGATCTCTGGTTTGAGTTTCAGTCAAGACTGGAGTGAAAGTCCCAAACTCACTCCAATCTCTGAACGAACTGTTAGAAATGTAAAAAGTCCAGATTTTCTCAGTTTGTTCTCCAGGTTTACAAAATTTTCCTTCATACCTTCAGTAGGTTGAAGGATAAACCGCTTAAGAGGAATCGTCTCGTTTTCGAAGGCGTCCTAAAATACATTAGAAACCAAAAAAAGAGACAAAACACATTTAACAGTCTACAAACATACACAACAAAGACAACAGACAACAACAACACACAAAAAAAACTGTACAAAAAGGAAAAAAACCTCTTGATGGCCACAAACAGCCATAACAGTTGCCCAGTGAAATGTATGACAATAACCTAATAATCAAATCGAAATGACAGTCTGTTACAGATAATACTGTTATCACATCATCTGAAACATTTTAACTCAGAGTAAGAAGACAGGGCTGATTTAAACCGATGAAAAGAGGTCATTGAGCGTCTGTTTTAAAATAAAAATCTTCAGTTTGATTGTGAAAATTTACCCCGGAACATGAATAAAAACCTCTTCACGACTACACCGTCACTTTAACTTTAACTTTAACACCATTAACTTTAGAAATGAAATTAACTCAATCTAAAAACGTTCTTCTGACGGTCATTTCTGTTTCTGTGGGTCATGATCGATTTAACAGCAAACTTAAAAACTCATTTTAAAAACAGATTTTTAAAACTCTTCATAAAGACGAAGAATTAAATCATTTTTTCTTTGTTGACAAAGATCCAAAGTGTTTTTATATTCAGACCCCGATCCTCATTTTCTGCCCCCCCCCCTCAGCGCTGAGTAACTTCCTGTTTGCTGACAGAGACGTCTCAATGCAGCCGCCTGATTTATTCATGGGTTTGTTCTCTGCTGACTGAAACATCATGAATATATCTCTGTGCTGATGGGTTTGTGAGTCAGTGTTGTCAGTGTTGTTGTTGTTGTTGTTTAGTGTTAGCCTCGTACTGCTCATGAATGGCGGCCCGGCCCGGCCCACAGGGGGTTAGATAGTAACATGCTAATCTGATGCTGAGCTGAGGATAGTTTAAGACTCCCTGAGTCCTTTAAAGCTCATTGTTATCACCCTGATTGGGTTTAGCACTCGAGCAGAAGCCGATGCATTCCTTCCTATTGTGTGTCATTCAGCGGAAAAGCTGGAGAGAAACAAAAGCGTCGGAGCGTCCCAATCTGGGCCCATTGTTGCTCATACAGTGAGCAGCTGAGTCTGTTAGAAACTTTTATTGACTGCTTTAAGACTTGACTCTGAGGAATCCCAGGAATCAATTACTATTTATTTTTATTCAAGAGGGTCTCTTTTGGACCCGACTCCTGGATTTGGATCCTCTTCAGACAATGAGTGAGGGTCGTGACTTCTGGCCGAAGAGGTCAAAGTTGAAATAACGTGCAAGGTGGTGAAGCGGCAAAAGGAAAGGCGAAGGGTTGCTATGGATGAGCCGATGCTATTCCAGTTTATTGTGAAAGACTTTAAAGGACGAGTCCGCAGAAAACCTCGCCCCTGAAGACTCGACAGATGATTATACAAGATGTTTGAGTTGACGTGTTCAGACACACAGGAGCGGGGGTTTTCTCTTAATCTATAGACACATATGTCTGACTCTCTGATCTCCTCTGGTTCTGTTAAAACACCTCGCCAAGTCCTGAGCAGCTAACCTGCACAGGCGTGTTCCCGTGTGAGTCAAAGGATGGTATGTGAGGAGGCGAGGAGAGGAGCGAAGAGCTCAGTGTAGAGCCGCGTTGACTGATTTACCCCCAATTTTCACTGCATCCCAAATGGGTCTGATCCAGTGAATTTCGCCATCCGCTAATTCCTGCTTGATCTGTTTGTGAGGCGGAGAACTCACAAGAACCTGCGGATTCACGTTCAATCGCGCGATAACGAGTTGTCTCTGTAAAGACAGACACATAGACATATAAGCAGTAGATTGTGTCCTTCCAGAGGAGGAAATCTACTTCTAGACTTCTAGAATCAGCATCTCCTCATCCATGGTGTCATCGGGGTGAAATGACGTCTAAAAACCTTTCACTTGTTCGTCTCCGGATGTTTTATTTTGTGTCTGTGCCCGACTTCCTTTCCAGCACGGGTTAATCTGTGCTGAATTTATCCGCCATGCTCCGGCGTCCAGAAAAAATAGAACTCTTGTGATCAGCTGAGGAGTCCGGCGATCCGCAGAGGAACGGAAAGAAGTCGGTGTAAATCGACACGTTAACTTGAATGGTTACGATCAGCTACGATCGGAGGATACGACCTTTTAGGAGACGATCAGGATGAAGGTGGAGATTTGGGGGTTGGTCTCTGGATTCAGGTCTGCACAAAACCAAGGGTCAAGTGTGTCAGCATGCAAAGTCGTGTGTGAGGAGGTGCACCCCACACTGAAGCATGCACGTTTACACGAGGGGCAGGGGGGAGTGGGTGCACAGTAGCAGTACCTATAAAGATGAGGGGACCCCCGGTCTCTGTTGGCCCACCACCTGACCCTGCTCCCACTTCAGTCCTCTCCTCTCAGCTGTTCCTCGCCCCGCTCTCTCTCTTCGTTCTGTTTTTTATTATTGTACGGACCGACCCCTTCCAGCAGCAGCCCACAGGAAGCCATTCACTTCCTAATTATCTGCACATCAAACAGGGGTCGCCACGGAGACGCAGACCATAAATTCAGCCCCCCTCCTCTCCGCTGTGGTGCGATAGCGCAGCAACAGCTGCCTCTAATTGGGGCTGTAGGTTCAAACTGCTAACATATGACTTCCCCCTATTCACTCACACACTGTCTGTCTGAACCGGCACACACGGACCGGGTCAGCACACGGAGAGGGATGAGGTTTCGGATAAAGGGAGACCTGGAGAGCAGAGAAAGAGAAGTACTAACCCTTGATTGCACGGGAGGTTTGGTGCGGTTTTTGGGGACGGCTCTGAAGTGGTCCGGCGTTGCCCACTCCCACCACAGAGACCCTCGGGTCAACAGGAGCTCGCCCAGATTGACAAAGAGAAAAAGAGGGATGAAGAGAAGAAGAGTGGCGGGCTGTGATAACAAAGACGACCACACTGCGGTTTCATGATGGCTCTCTGGGTAAAAGCTGACGAGTTATCAGATCCGGATGGACCAGATGTTGAACCACCGCTTAGAAAAACTCCTTTACACTCTGTAGAGGTTCACCCAAGCAGAAACTGAAGACCTGATCACCTCTGCAGGACCCAGAGAGCCACACGCTCCACCAAAACGCCACTCTGTAGCCACAAATAATGCTCAGATCAGCACCTAACTTCATCAACAGGACATATAGGGTCACAGACATAGTACTAGACACCAAACATCTTTTTAACTTTGACTCATTTCTTTAGCAAAGAGACTAAACACAACTCACCTACTCTCTTCCAGCAGACGCTTGTTTGTAGAGAGACCTCAGGCCAGTCCATTACAGACTACAGCGGGGTGCCGCAGCTCAAGGAAGAACATTTATGATCATTTCTTTATAATGTCCTTGAAGTAATAATCATCATATTAATCATTTTACAGACGCGGTAGTTCTTCTGTCTTAGCGTCTCGGTCTGATTGTATTTCCATGAAGAAATGATCATAAATGTTCTTCCTTGAGCTGCGGCACCCCGCTGTAGTCCGTAATGGACAAACAAGCGTCTGCTGGAAGAGAGTAGGTGAGTTGTGTTTAGTCTCTTTGCTAAAGAAATGAGTCAAAGTTAAAAAGATGTTTGGTGTCTAGTACTATGTCTGTGACCCTATATGTCCTGTTGATGAAGTTAGGTGCTGTTCTGAGCATTATTTGTGGCTATAGAGTGGCGTTTTGGTTGAGGTTTGTTTATGGCTCCTCAGACCGCTGTGTATTTCTATCCTGTGGTCGTTACTAAAGTTGGTATAACTAGAGAAGCAAGAGGTCTGCAACATTCACCTCTCGAGGGGGGGTCTAACTTGGTGTTAAAGTGTGTTTGACCCTAAATTAATTTTACGTCGGAATATCCCTTTAAATCTGAGGATGCAGCATCTATGATTGGGACGTTTCGCCTACCCCTCTGTAGTCTGTAATAGACTGGCCTGAGATCTATGTAGAGAAGCAAGTGATCTGCATCATTCATCTCTGGAGGGCGTGTCTGACTCTGTGTTACTCTGTGTTTGACTCCAGATGAATTTCATCCCTGGTTCAGGTCTGGTTCAGCTACAGAGATACACGGATCCTCATGTGTTGAACCGCTGAGAGATAATGAGCTTTCTCTCACACACGACCAACTGAGAGGTGTCAGGAGAGGAGTCCAGAGCTCAGAGGGCTGAAGAGGCTTTAGTACCTGCCACTGCCATGTAAATTGGCCCCTCAGAAAGTGAATGAGCCTGCCTATTGTCCCTAATGGCCTCTTGTTAGAAAAGCCGCCTACAGTGTGAATCTGGGTTTGTGTGCTCGCTCCAGGCGACGTTCATATGCACTTCTTAGCTTCCTTTAAGTTTACTGCATTCAGCAGGAAACACAATTAGCCCAATCAAAGTGAAAGGAGGGGGTCGGGGGCGGGGGAGGAGGGCGGCGTTTTATGAACATGGGTGGTGAAACTGCAGCAGCATTGTGACGGCAGAGGATATGAGGCGCTCGGCGGCGGCTGTTTGATGTGGACGAGCCTCCAGCACGCATCTGACTCTTGTTAAAGCGGAGCGCCGTACAATTAAAGATATATGGGCCGGGACAGGCGTGTGATTTGGATACATTAGCGGATTAGATTTTAAAGGGACGTGTTTAAAGGGATGGCCAGTAAAGACTATTCAGCAGCACTAATGTGTGCTCTCGTCTGTGAGTCAGGGAATTAGCCCGGCTTTAAAAGCAGCATTTTTAAAAGCATGTTAATGGAAGTCTATTAAAAGGAAGAGGAATGTTAGAGAGATTAATTATTGGTCCACAAACTGCTGTGTGTGCAGAGACTCATTACACTAATAAAGTCAGAGATCCCAGACGCTCACATCTATCTGCTCTCTGTCTGTCTCGTTGTCTCTGAGTGTTTCAGGAAACCTTCATGGGAAAATTAAAAAAGACTCTCAGCTGTTTCAGACGGACACACTCAGGAAATTCAGATTCACTTAAACCCAAAATCATTAATACCCCTGTCAAATACAAGAAATGTCTTAATTTTTTCAGTTACACTAAAGTATTTCACCTCAGACTGGATATAAATAGGAAACACAAAAGAAAGTCTGAAGCCATAACCGATTTATCAAAGATATAAAGTGTAAAGGAAAACAAAAAAACACACTGTCTCAATAATCAATTGCAAACCTCCTATTTTTTATCACAGCTTCTAAATGATTCTTGTAATTTCTCACAAGCTTCTTGCGAGTATCTGCAGGAATTCTGGATCCTTGAAGTTGGAGGGTTTCGCTCTGTCACCCGTTTCTTGAGCTCCACCCGTAGATCCTCGATGGGGTTTAAATCAGGACTCTGACTTGGCCACTTTATATTGTTAACATCACAGTCCTGAAACCATTTCTTCTCCACCTCGGCTGTATGATTCGGATCATTGTCCTGCTGATAGGTCCAATTCTCCCCCAGGTTCAGGTTCTCTTTGAGGATCTTGACATACTGCTCTTTCTTCTTGGTGCCTTCCACGTTAACTAAGTTAACAGGCCTGTTTGGATATATAGTTAGCAGGTCAAAGTCCATATTTCGCAGAAAGATCTGTGTTCTTTGTCTTGAAGGTTTCGCCTTTCTTTCACCACATCTATGTGCCCAAAACAGCTCCATTTTGGTTTCATCCGGTCACAGAATAGATGACCAGGAGCTTTCGTCTTTCTCTAGGTACATCTTTTCCATGCTTTGGTTGAAGCAGAGGGTCTTTCTTGGTCGACGTCCATAAAGACCATCTTGGTCCAGTGTCCTCTGGAGTGTCTTCCTCGATAGAGTCACATCACTGCGCTCAGTTCCTTCAGGACAGCCTCAGTCGTCGTCCTTGGATTGTTTTCAACAGCTCGCTCGATCTTTCTGGTAAACCGAGGTGACACTAATGACTTCTGACCACGACCTTTGAGGTTTTTGACTGTGTGAAAATTTTCGGTACTTCTTGATGATACTCTGCACTGTTGCCACTGGCACCTGAAATTGTTTGGCAGTTTTTTTTGTCCTCTTTTCCTTCCTTTGTAACACTTACACTGTGTGCTTGTGAGTCCTCACTGAGCTCTTTGGTCTTTGCCATGGCGAGGCGTTGACTTGAAAATGACTGAAATGTCACGAGCAAGTCGACTTTTAGAGTCAGAAAACTAGTAAAAAAAAAAACTCTGAAACACTGAAAACAACATTAAACACTTCATCATGTGGAGAGAACGACTAAAACATCTGTGCTTATCTGTCTCAGTATCACTGGGTTTGAATAAATCTGGACATGGTGACTTTTCATCAAAGTTTGATTTAAAACCTTTAACAGTTTTACTTCATAAAACATGTTTGGTCACTGTCCCCGACTTGTCCACATGTCCTATTTATGTCAAATCTGAGGTGAAATACTGACGTGTAACTGAAAACATTAAGAAATACTTTATATCTGTCAGGGGTATGAATCAGGGTATGAATCAGGGGTATAAAGTGTGAATCTGTGTTGGATGTACCTGGTGACGCTCCGGCCTCTTCGGCGGGTCTGAGGTGTGAGAGTGGACTCTGAGGGGAGTAAATAAAGGGTGAGGGGGGCCGGCCATTTAAAAAGTTATTGAATCAGGAAATTCCTCAAACACCCTGGGAGAGGAGGGAGGGGAGGGGGGGGGGGGGGTGTCACTGCAAGGCTTAGCTGACCCTATACATGCATCCACCCCCTCCCACAGCCCTGTTCGGGCTCCAGAGTGGGCTCACTGGTTGTCCCTTAGTCAGCACATACAGGGGGGGCGGACAAAAGGTCCACTCTGCCAACAATAGGGGGCATTTAGACCGTCACATACCCTGGTGACTCCAAGGCTGGGGGGGGTGTTGGGGGAGGTAGGTGACCAGAGAGGGGGGGGGTCAGAGAGAGAGAGAGAGAAAAACCCTCCATGTAAAAGAGTCAGTGCTGTCCAAAAGCTAAGCTTACCTACAGGCGGGGTCAAAGGTCACGGGGAGACACAGAGGATTCCTGTGGAGGAGCAGAGAGACGTGAAAGGAACCCAAGGAGGTCTTAGAGAGGGGACAGCATGAGTCCTCCTCAGACCAGCAGAGACGGTCCAGGTCTCCAACTTTGATCATGTTGGTCTATAAGAAACTGTCAGCAGCTGATTTTAGACCAGGAAGCTTCTAGAAAATGTCAGAGACCCTCCCCGAAGTCTGAAACTGACCTGAGATGACCGTTCACACACGTCCCCTCACAGCGTGAAGATGAGGGGGGGTCTGAGCTAAGTTGGCTGTAGATAACATCACATAGATGCTGGGATCTGTTAGATGTCTTTCTATGATTAGATCAGCTGATCCTCTAATTTTACTCCTCTACATTTGGACACGTGTTTGTTGGCAGAGACAGAGTCAGAGACTTCAGTCAGAGACTTCAGTCAGAGATTTTCCAAAACTATGATTAGGATCTCTGCTCTCCAGAGACCCGGGTACCGCTCTCTACTGGTGACCTTCTTCAAAACCAGTCTATCCAGGTGTGCCACTCTGGTTCTTATATTGGTGACAAATTTGAGTCTTGAGATACAAATCCAGTAAAATCTTCATAGATTCATATCAGAGAAAGAAAACATGCTCATCCTACTCATACATACTTGTCAGGGTATGTATGAGCCGAAAACATCCTGTATTTGCTCCGTAGAGCAGCGTTGGGTATCTCATACAGGATCAGCGCAGCAGCAGCAGCAGCGTAGTTCAGCCCCGATCAGCTGGTCTCAGTATTGAGGAGACAACATCCTCACAGCAGGTTGTTTTTCCTCTCTGTGGTCGATTTCCTGATAATTCTGATATAATTCAGTGACTGTTGATCCTCGACTGTCTGTGAAAAAGCTTGAAGTGATTTTCCAGTTTGTGTTTTTCAGGTTTATTCATGTTAAATAAAGTAAACTCTGATCTTTCTGCTGTTCCCTTCAGACAGAGTTAGCAGGTCAAAGTCCTGTTGGGGTCCACATGGATCAGGGATCGACCATCGGATTGTTCTGTGTTACTGATAAATCCAGAACCAGGAGGGATTTCTCATCTACACCAACTGATACACAGTCAGGAGTTCACATGTGGTGTTTTATTTTGAAATACCGGATGACATGCGTGGTTTTTGTGCTTGACTTCCTGTCTGGAACGATCTTCTCTGTGTGGATTGATGCTCGTTGGAGGCGTAGAGCAGAAAAAATGGACTCACCGTGAACTTGGTGCATGTGTGAATAAGGCGTCATCAGCGTAGAGGTTTATACCTGATCTCAGGAGACGTTTCACATCCTGTAGAGCTCAGATCTTTGGCCTCTTCATGACCTTTGTCTCAGTTTTTTGGTTACGGCGCTCTCAGTGATGGTGTCAGTGTTTGGCGTCCTCCTCCTGTCGTTGAGGACTGACCTGATGATCGTTGTTGTTAAAGAAACCCTGAAATATGAAATCATCTGTTTTCTCTGTGTCTTCAAACATCCTTCACGTAAACTCAGGAAGGAAAGTAAAGAAGTCACTTTCATCCACGTCGAACACCCTCGCCCTCGTTTTTTTTCACCCCCTCACAGCTCCAGGTGCCCGTGCGCCCTCCTCCTCCTCCTCCTCCTCCTCCTCCTCCTCCTCCTCCTTTCTCCGGTGCGAATCAAAGGCTGATACTCTAAACGCGCTGAATGACATTGATCTTAATCTGTGAGGAGTAAGGGTAATTTGGGTGGGTGTGTGTGTGTAAGTGGAACAGAGAGAAGGTCAGGGGGTCTGCAGAGAGGGGGAAGATGATCTCCATGCTCCAGCAGGGCACAAAGCGAGGGCGCGAGCTACAGGAGCGCTCTCCCTTACAAAGCGCCCTGAGGATCGTTAAGTGATTGTGTTACAGAGAACAGGTGAACTGCGTCTCTCTCTCTCCTCCTCCTCCTCCTCCTCTTTTCTCTCTCCCTCTCTATTATGATTTACAGGTCTATTCTTCTCCCACCGCCGCCGCCGCCCCGCCATAACTTGTGCTGTTCTTTTGAAGGCGCTCTGCTCGTCGCTATTGTACCTGCGCGGCTTTGAAGTACCTAAGTCTTAAATGATGATGAGACAAGGAGAGTGCTTTTCTGGAACAGGCGGGCTGAAGGGGGCTCTTGTTTCTGACAGGTGTCTTTTATAGAGGGGAGTGTGCTGGGCGGCTGTTTTGTTGGGGATCGGGTTCCAGCCTTTCTCCATCACCTGTTAATTGAATAACATTAACTTACCATCTGTGGAGATTTACTGGAACTGACCTCAGCGGACTGTTTAGATTACAGATTAGACCAGAAGTGTGAATGAGTCAGAGAGACGACCAGGTTCATGTTGTTTTGGACACAACAGGAAAAAGACTGAACTGTTAATCTGTTAATCTGTGAGTCTGTAATCTCATCAGTTTGATCTGGATTAAATTCAAACTCTGATCTTAAACAGCTGATATCGAACCCAGAACCTTTGGTCTCAGTTCTGTGAGTTCTAAGCCGAGGTCTTTATGACCCAGGATTTCATCACCAACAAACTCTCACCTGAAAGTTTAAACCCTCAAAGTCTAAAATCTGATCTACAGGTAAAACTAAACCAGCAGAGGTCAGAGGTCAGGATCAGGCTCACAGCTGTGATCAGAGAGGCCCCTTTAAGACCTGATGAGCCCAGAACTCTGAACCACGTGTGCTACAGTGGGCCTATGTCCTTATCAGAGGGGGGACTCGGGTTCAAATCAACGATGAAAACTGTTTAACGAAATGTTTAAAAGTCTTTTTAGTGTTTTAATTAGAGATACACCGATCCAATCCAAAACCGATACCTGGGCTGATCGATCAGCCGATATATGGTGGTCCTCACCCAGGGATTCTGCTCCACTCCAGACCGACAGGCCGATCAAATACCCAAGCATACAGCGCCCACCGGATCTGATCCGCCGCCGCCATCGGAGGTGAAGCGCTTGCGATATTACCCACATTTCTTGGGAGACTGGGCAAGATCTCACGTTTTCCCAAGATCTGCCAATCGGTGTTTATAAACACCCACATCCCACAACCCTGGCCTCTCCCATTATCAAGTTAAGAACAGTTCAACGTACTGATTTTATTTTATTTTGAAAATTAACCAGATATTTTACTCTGAAGCCGGGTACAACTTCTGCTGCTCGTGCTGCGCCCCTTCTGGGCCTCCGTACTTCATTTGTTGTTGCTCTGTTGTCTGTTCAATATTTTGGTGTTACGTTAAAATTCCTCAGCTGATCCAGTTCAGAGCTGTCGACATCAATTTTAGATGAATACACTCTCTAGTGGATCACTCCTGAAGTGAGTCCGTTCAGCATCTGTGTGTGTGTGTGTGTGTGTGTGTGTCCTTCGGCGTCACTCTCAGATTCACTCTCAGATTCACTCTCGCCGTCTGACCCCGATAAATCAGGTGGTTCAAGGACAGTGTGTCGGTGAAGCTCCGCTCCTGTCGGCTGAACGTCTGAAGACCAAACAGAGTTTATTCATGTGGACACTAATCACATCAGCTGTTATTAACTCCAGTCTCAACGCTTCAGCCCTGCTGGGGGACTGTGTTCACGTGTGTGTGTGTTCATGTGTGTGTGTGTGTCAGTGATTCCAGTTTCAGCCTCAGAGAAGATCCTGAGTCAGATAGCGGAAACATGAGGGCCACAGAGGGCCACAGCCAGCTGGGCCCGGCCCCGGGTGAGAATCCTCTGGAGCTGGAGGAGGTGTGGTCTGTTTCAGGGGGACTGAAGTTACACTATAACAGGTTCAGATCTGTGTGATCAGGAGAACCCCCCCCCCTTCACCTCCAGCTCCTGGTATGATGGAGGGGGGGGGTCTGAACACACAGCTGTCCTCAGACATTAGGGGTGATGGATGAAGCTCGAGCAGAGCGTCAATGGCGTGCCCGACGTTCACTCACTCGAATGTGTCAGCATGTCTGTGTGTGTGTGTGTGTGTGTGTGTGTGTGTGTGTGTGTGTGTGTTATTTAACCATGTGTGTGATAGAGAGAGAGAGAGAGAGAGGAAGGACGGCGATATAGAGAGAGAGTGATGGTGTGAATCGACAGAGTGAGAGGAACCAAAGAGGAAAGTCTTCTCCGTGTCTCTCCTGTGGTTCATCCTCCTGTTTCAGAGGTTTTATCGGTCCGTTTACAATATCTATAATATCTGCCTGAGCTGATAACACATGATCACTTCCTAACTGAACCAGACAGACTAGATTCAGTCTTCATTTTCCACAACAAACTACATGATGCTGAAATCTGACGTCTGTGCTCGTTTAGATCCTGGTAGTGGAGGATTAAAACCAGAATGACCCTGAAAGAACTTAGAACTGATAGTTTATGATATTAAAAATGTTGATGTTTCATTTATTTAGTCATTTATTCAGCTGAATTTGCATAACCTTCTAAGAGTTTGACCGAAGGAAAAAAAAGTCAGTTGGAGAGAAAATCACAAGACAGAAGAAAACAATAAATTCTGATTCTCACAGGAGGAAGATCGTCTTTAAATGTTTCGCCGCTGAGCCTTTAGAACTTCCTGTTTTGGTAGATTTTCTGTTTGGCTCCTCTTGGTGTGACGGGTTATTAAAGTCCCACTCCGATCACTTTAAGTGTTCTCAGTGGTCTTTAAACTGTCTTTAAACCGCTAACACACATGCTTGTTCTGCGATCATCCATCAAATACAGAAAAGCATTTTCACATTTAGTTTTCTCCTGATCTGTCCTGTAGCATCAGAAAAATGAACATATGAACAACAAGAAGAACATGATTTTCATCAGAGCGGGTCTTTAAACTCGCAGACCTGTGACCCGTCTTTAAAACCCTGACTCGGGTCTTTTCCTGGTCTCACATCGACGGTCCTGAAGGTCGTATCGGAGGACGCTGAAAAGTGCTGTGGAGGTGGAACTGAAAAACACGGCGTCTGTTTGATGAGGTCTAATGATGACCAGTGACACGGTGGATTATATTTGAAGTGTATGTGTGTGTGTGTGTGTGGGGGGGGGCGGTGATGCTCTCCTCTCCCAGTCCACCAATTAAACTAATCAATGCCACGCCTGAGTTACCGCGGCTCTGAGGTCTGCGGACCTTCGCTCACACAGGTCCTCGACTCTTCAACAGTCGTCCTCGTAGTCGTACTCTGCGGTCCCCTCAGAGTCCATAAAGCCGTCGCCCCTCTCAATCTAATTCGTCCATAATTAACCTCCTGTGTAATCCTGAGAGCCCGCTGACGGATGTCCAAAACGCTAACTCAATCCCAGCCGAGGTTTCCCTGATTAGATTAGTGTGCAGTGACTCACATTCGCACAACGCCGTCGTCTGACTCAACAGCTGTCAAACACGAGAAAAAACGGACGTAAGCCGCCAATTAAATATGCTAATATGTCTCATCCTCTTATCTGAGATATGAGACCGAGTTTAGACGAGTCAGCCGTCCTAATTCCACCAATTTTCAGCTGTAATTAAAATCTTTATTTAGTCTCATCAGGACCAGTGAGGACTGAGGGGAGAAGGGGAGTCCGGGGTCAGGGATCTGGTCTAAGGACAATCTAATAAGAGGCAGTGATTTGCATCTGTGTCGGGTTCAGACTGATGTTATTAAAACTGAGACTGGTGGTTCTGTCTGGAGCTCACTGATCCATCAGAGGGAGCTGACAGCCGGGCAGACAGGCCTGTAATGGACCGGTCATGGACCGCAGACCCACCGGAGAACACAATCACACCAGAGAGCAGCTGCAGGAGGAGACGGCGTTCGGAGGTCTCGGTGAAAACCTGATGAGATCTGTGAGCAGAAACCTGACGTCTGTTTTTCAGAGTGAATCATCTACATGAACTCTCTCGCTCAAAGAAAAGAGCGGCTCTGATTTCACTCAGAAATTAACCCTGACATCTCAATAGCAGCTGCTTTGTCCCGCTCAGATCTATGATCTATTGTTAGAAATCCTGTTCGCAGGTCCAGATATGCCACCCTCTGACCTCGCCGTCTCTCCCAGCGGCCCCAGCGGCGAGCAGATGAGCGCGGCTCCGACTGATAATGACCTGAGAATATTAGAGGAGGAGTAACCCTGCCGTTCCTCTTTCTCCTCGAATCATTAACCCGATTTCCACTGAGTCCTGTCCCACATGTGTCAGCGAGGCGCCTGCTGAGGATTCTGCCGCCCCGTCCGCTCCTCTGCCCCGTCGCACCCTGACTCGCCATCAGATCGACAGATAACTGTCGAGGAGCGAGGTGATAACCTCCTCTGTCCTCGAACACGAGATTCTGGGTCATAAAAACAACAGGGAGCCTGATATCACTCGTAGATTTCAGTCATAGATGTGTCGTCCAATCAGAGAGCAGCGTTTGTTTTTGGGAAAATAAGTCACTTAAACTTTGAGGGTTTAAAGGGATATTCTGACGTAAAATTAATTTATGGTCAAACACACCGAGTTAGACCCTCCAGAGATGTTCCGTCTCAGACTCTTGCTGAACCCGCAAAACGTCGCTCAGTCCATCCTGGTCTCGCTCCCCGACCCGGGCCTTGTACTAACCCCCATAGAGTCTGTAAAGAAGGATTTGCAGAGTCCACATCCATCATTGAGGCTTCAGCGGGGACTGAGAGGGTCGGTGATGAACGAGCGACCTGAGGAGTCCGCTATGATTCACGAGGATGGAGACTTGGACCTGATTTGTGTCGGTCAAGTCTGTCACACACTTGGAGACCTGGTCCTCATACGTGGGCTCTGGATGTAGATTTAAAGATGAGGGGGTAATCTGGGATCCCCCTCCATTCCCCGTTTTCTCCAACCTCTCTGCAAACCTGAAGGTCAAAGGTCAGACCCTTCCAAGCTCTCAGTGATCAAACACTCAGCCCCCAGCGGACGCCAAATGACCGTTAAATCAACCGTTCCATCACAGCGGAGACCGTGAGGGTCCATCAGAGGTACACTTCCTGTTTCCTGGTCCTGAGGGTGACGTATGGACCCGTCAAATAAAACGGACCCTGGCGGTCTGGACTCATGAACGTGGATCCTGGTCAAACACAAACTCATTGATTGGTCGCGTGGGTCACTTGGGAGTCTGGAGGACCTGCGTATAGGTCTGAGCTGAAACCGGCGCTCTATAGTCGCCCCAGTCGATGTCCCTCATTGAGCGGGGCCGCGGGACGTGGCAGCCTGTGAGCGGGTCGACGGCTCAGCCCGGTTCTGGTTCTGGTTCTGGTTCTGGTTCTGTGGTTTCAGAGGATGGTTTAGTTTAGGTTGATCCAGTTCACGGGCCGAGCGTGTTTATCAGAGGAGAAAAACCATTTATTATCAGTTTCCTGTATGAGAACCTTCATGAATCAATCCTCAGACAGATGAACAAACACTGAAGCGCCTCGGTGATTACTCCAAATAAACCCCAGCAAACGCACACACACTTATATATACACACTAACACACACACTTACACACACTCACACACTCTTCTGCAGACCAGTCTGTTTAGATCTTTAGTCCCTCACCACAGCGGCTGTAAATAAACCCCAGAGTTCCTGACTGAAGGTCACAGACTGTTTGATACCAACGTTAGTCTCTGACATGTTAGACTAATGTCGTACTTCAGCTCACATCCTCACTCGCCGTTTTAAACCCATCAATAAAAAACAGACTGAAACAAGAACCTGACCAAGACCGTCACCTGGTTCACTGGCTGAGTTTAAACATGACAAACTGTGAGACGATATGATGTTTGATAATGAGAAGATGAGGGATGATAGGATATGAGACGAAAAGTTATGATCAGGTACAGTTAAGATTCATTATGATAAAATACACTTAAATACATTATACTAAGACATGAGACCATGAGATAATGTAGGATATGATATAATATGATAAAGTATGATACGACATTTGATGAGAAGATCAGGGATGATAGGATATGAGAAGATAAAGTACGACACGAAACTTTACAATACGATAAATTATAATATGATATGAGACCATGAGATAATGACTATATAAAAAAGATTAACTACAATAAGAGATATACACAACATGATAATACAATAAAGTACAATACAATGAGATGAGGTAGGATATGATATAATATGATTAAGTATGACACCACCTGTTCGGTATCACAGTTATTAATCTTGTAAGTGCTCCAAAGGTTCATGAATCAGTGATCTGAGTTTCTGTTTGGACCTCCGTCTGTATTTAACAGAAAGTTTATATTTGACTCTGGCATATCAATAAATCAATAACACTGATCAGAATGATCATGTATTATTGACATTCATCCACATTCATCTATAATGGCGATAGATGGACCTGTTTTTTTTTGTTGCATGTGTGTTGTTGTAAAGTTGTCTGTGTTTTTGGACAGTTAGCCTCTCGCTAACCTGTTTGTTGATTGTTTTGATGCGCGATGTGACACGGTCCAATAGTAATGAGCTTAAACGAGTTTGTAGCCACATGGTGGAGATGGACATTCTTGTGTTTTTGTGACGAGGACATGAATCTTTAATCCAAACTGAGAGAGTTGATGTGATGTTGTTTCCTAAGCAGCTGAAAACTCCCTACTGGAGCTTTAAACAGAGATTTTCTAACCTCACCTGTCCTGTCGCTGTTTTCTACCTTGAACAGTTTCTCATCTTTTGTACTTTGAGAACTTTTCTCTCATCTTTTTGTCTAACTCTAACTCTCTCATTGTGCTGCACTTACCTGGTAACCACAGGTTTTAATAGAGCTTGATAAATGAGGCATGGACAGGTGAGTGTGTGTAAATATCAGCTGTGTATTTCAGTAATTGATAATCAAACATTAGAGGAACACGCTGTCTTAAACTGTCATGTGACGGCAGGTTCAGGCCGCTCCTCGACCTTCTTCCTTCACCTGTTTAATGTCACAGCTCAGGTGTTGACAGACACACGACGAGGATTTCTGAGAGTCTGATCCAAAAAACAAAAGATTCAAGAACGAGTGAGTGGAGAAAAACTAGAGAGGATGGAGGAGAGGAGGATGTGGACCAGTGTCAGCATAGATGTATTAACAGTAGATGTCATGACTGCTGAAAAGTAAACAGAGCGAGTCTATTTGTCTTCATAATTAGTTCTTCACAGCTGGTTTTTCTTCTTCTTCTTTCTTCTCTCTCTCTCTCTTATTACCCTTCCCTCCTCTCTCTCTCTCTCTCTCTCTCTCACTCTCTCTCTCTCTCTCTCTCTCTCTCTCTCTTTTATTATCTCTCCTTTTTCTGCTCTTTTCTTTCTTTCTCTTCTCGGCCTGTGTTGTGAAGCCAAGGCCGTTTCTTCCTCAGACCGCGCTCTTGAAAGGCTATTCATGGATTCTTCAATGAAACCCTATTACATTTGTGTGTGTGTGTGTGTGTGTGTGTGTGTGTGTAAGAGAGAGAGAGAGAGAGAGAGAGAGAGAGAGAAAGGGACGAGGAAGGAGAAATAAAGAGAGGGAAAGGTATTCTGGGGGCCGGGCTACAGTACCATCTGTATGCAAATCTGTTCAGACTTTGGTAAACTTTGATCAAACACTCAGGCCTCCTTTTCTCCTCTGCACACACACACACACACACACACACACACACACACACACACACACACACACACACACACACACACACACACACACACACACACACACCGCCTCTGTCCACTGCTCTGCAATTACTGTAGCTCCGCAGCTCCTCTTTGTGAAGGAAGGAGGCTGCATATTAGTCAGCTAGGGCAACGGGTTCCCTCGAGGAACTGCCCCCCCAAAATAAATACACACACACTCACACACACACACAAACACACACACACACGCACACATGTTTTCTGCCCCAGTACCCCCTGATACCCTCCCTGTATCGGCCTAATCTTCTCTACCTACCAAGACCCAAACACACACCATTTCCGAGCACCTGCGACCACGCTGGACCCCACAACAGATGGTGACACCCCCCGATTACACACATGCACACACACACATGTAAATACACACACACACACACACACATGTAAACACACACACTCCTAACATGGATGCTGGCAGAAAAGGAAGACAAGTGTGGCGCATGGGTGATGGGCATGCCTTTGTGCAGAGGCTGGGCACACACTTGTTTATCCACACACACACACACACACACACACACACACACACACACACACATTAAAGCCATTGTTTCCTCCATATGGGGAGGTTAGCACTGGATCCAGATCCAGAGTCCAGATCCACATTTAACCCTCGAACACTAAAATCAGTAACACCATCACTGTCACTATCAGGTGATTTTGACCTGAAATAATAAACCCAAGAAGAAGTCCTTGTCATCAAAATAGGACAAAACATGAGAAATTAAAGTAGTTTTCTTTATTTTTAACTGTGTAACCCACCCAAACCTACTTTACCCTCCATCACTAAAATCAGCCTGTCTGTAGATAAAAACGGAACAAATCTGACACTAGGACACAACAGTAGGACACAAGGACTCTAAAGTAGGACACTAGGACTCAATACTTAGACACTAGGACTCTACAGTAGGACACAAGGACTCTACAGTAGGACACTAGGACTCTATAGTAGGACACTAGGACTCAAGAGTAGGACACTAGGACTCTAAAGTAGGATTTTATGACTTTACAGTAGGACACTAGGACTCTATAGTAGGACACTAGGACTCTATAGTAGGACACTAGGACTCTATAGTAGGACACTAGGATTCTACAGTAGGACACTAGGACTCTATAGTAGGACACTAGGACTCTACAGTAGGACACTAGGACTCTACAGTAGGACACTAGGACTCTACAGTAGGACATTAGGACTCCACAGTAGGACTCTTGGACTCTATAGTAGGACACTGGGACTCAATACTTTGACACTAGGACTCTATAGTAGTACACTAGGACTCTACAGTAGGACACTAGGACTCTATAGAAGAACACTAGGACTCTACAGTAGGACACTTCAAAGATGTCCGTGGAAATGCTGAAGCTACCCAGGGACCCATGATACTCAGACAAACACAACATCACTAAAATCACGTAAACGTGTTTGGTCAATAGTCTTCTAGGGTTAATGATGTTGTTGTTGTCAGTGACGAGGACCTCCAGAAAACAAACACAAACACGCTTCATGTCCGAGCCGAGCCGCTCTCATGCACACCCGTCCGTCAGTGGGGTGTAAGCCCATTAGAGCGGTGTCGTGTGTGTCTGGGCAGCGACAGCCAGGCTCTCAGTGGGCAGAAGGATAATGGGTATTAATCAGGGAAAAGCCACGACCATATGTCTGTTTAACGCAGGAGATGGCGACTCGCTGGACGTCAGCGCCCCTCTAAAACAATTAGCCCTGTTTGGAGGGTGGAGAGCTTAACTGGAGCTGAAGCGTGTGAGCATATTAGTGTGTGTGTCACCGGGTTAGAGAGAGAGAGAGGGTGTCTTTTCTGTTTGTTCAGTACGGCGAGCGTGGGCGGAAAAAGTGTCAGCGGGCACGGCGGGGATTTGAGTGTGATTCTGTACGTTAGAGCAACAGGAAACAGAATTATCTCTGAGTTTAATCTCTTATTAAAACGTTCGATAATCTCAGTTTGGGCAGGCGTGACAAGAACTTTGTTCACAAGGAACACAAAGAAATTTAGGGGAACAATGAAAACTGATCAGATAATGTTTTTCTTATTGGTCGACATAAATACTATTATTTAAAATCAATTTTAGGTCTTTTGGTCACATGACAGTGAAGCTATTGAAGGAAAACAGCCTTTTCTGAGAACATCAACCAGTAATTTATTGACGGTCCCTTATTCAACACCGACGTTGACAGTGAGGGTGTCGAGTAGATTTAACCGCGCTGCTGTTGTTATTCCCGGTTATGGAGAGTGAGAAGACACCGGTAGATCCTCAGAGAATGTCCGTCAGATATCCAACCTGAAACTAACTTCACCGCCGTATTTACAGGAAAATATATCCAACCTGAAACTAACTTCACCGCCGTATTTACAGGAAAATATATCCAACCTGAAACTAACTTCACCGCTGTATTTACAGGAAAATATCTCCAACCTGAAACTAACTTCACCGCCATATTTACAGGAAAATATATCCAACCTAAAACTAACTTCACCGCCGTATTTACAGGAAAATATCTCCAACCTGAAACTAACTTCACCGCCGTATTTACAGGAAAATATATCCAACCTGAAACTAACTTCACCGCCGTATTTACAGGAAAATATATCCAACCTGAAACTAACTTCACCGCCGTATTTACAGGAAAATATATCCAACCTAAAACTAACTTCACCGCCGTATTTACAGGAAAAAACGTTTGTTGCCTCAGCTAATTTTTTCTAAATAAATTTTACTATATGACACATCTATTTTTAGACGCAAATGTGAGTGAAACGGTCGTACTGTCGAACCCTGGATTAGGAGAAAAAACGTCTCTTGATGTTTTTTCATGAAACTTTCATGAGGATGTTTTTGTCCATGAACTTGTTTTTATCCTATAACCAAGCAGGATAAGCCATCAGGCAGATGGTTAGGGGAAGTCCCACGAGAGGACACACACATACACACACACACACAAAGATACTAGACTCCTGTCCCATGTACACACACACACACACACACACACTTGCCCAGTAAGTGCGCACAAAGACACCAGACCCACCAGACTCCTGTTATGTAATCCACCAGTTCCACTCCCCCCACCGAGAGGCTCAGGCTTGGTCTGTCTCAGCTCCAAAACAAAGTCATCAGTCTTGGTTAGAGAGGACACACACACACACACACACACACACACCTCTTCATCATCATCATCACCATGAGGAGCCTGCTCTTCTTCTTCTTCTTCTTCACTTTTTACAAACGGGGAAAATTTGAGTGTTGGTTCAGAGGGAAAAAAAAGGCTCGCTCTGCCTTCTGCTCGCTCGTTTCTTTCGGGGATAAAAAGGATTAATCAAAGTCATCAACAATGTGTGTTTTTATGTCCCGTTAATTCCCTCCTCGCCGAGTCTCTTTCTCCTTCCCTCTGTGAACACACTGTTGGGCTGAAAAGCTACTCAGACCGTAGCAGCAGATTTCTCTTTCAGCCATCTCCAAAAAAACGCCCGGCCAGACTCCCGAGTGGCACATTTTTGGGTTTAGGCCCAGCAATGGAGGCGCAGAGGGGAGGAGAAAGAGGAGGAGGAGGAGGAGGAGGAGGAGGAGGAGGAGGAGGCCAGAGCCATGTGGCTGATGTTGGTAAACAGTATCCAGCCTCGTCCTGGCACAGTGGCAGGCAGCGCACAACGCCGCCGAGATCAGGCGCCCGGGCCACACACAGACCGGGACAAAAGGTAGACTCACATACACACATTTGCATTCATACCCACACACACACACACACACACACAGACACACACGGGCAGAAATACACAGACTACTAACAGACAAATAAAAGACTCACTCTCGGTGTCTGCCACTCAGCAGCTGCTCCAGTTTCCATGGAAACGGCTTGAACAATGTAGTAGGAAGGGCTGCGCCGGTGAGGGAGGGAAACAGAAATAGAGAAAGAGAAGAGAGAGAGTGTGTGTGTGTGCGTGTGTGTGTGTGCGAGCAGAGCACTTGAAGTGTGTGTGTGTGTGTGTGTGTGTAGGTGTGTGTGTGGGTGGGTGTGAGAGGCTACAGAGGGGGAGGCAGCCGCAGGGTGCTGAGACAGAGAGGATTCAGAAGACACTCTTTATTTCTTTGTCAGGACGAGTCTTTCTGAGCGGGAAAACAAAAACAGAGAAATCAGAGAGAGAGAGCGAGGGGGGCGGGGTCAAAACAGAGGTCAAAACATCCACCCAGGCAGGAATTACGGTTTTATGATGTCTATTTATTTTTCAAAATGAGGTATTTCAAAGTGCTATGAGTTGCAGCACTAAATGTACATTTTAAAAGTGAAAAAAACAAACATCTTTATATCCGTTTACCCAGTTCTATGCACCCGATAGTTACAAATATAAACAAAAGGAGAAGAAGAAGAAGAAGAAAGTAAAAAAGGCCAGGTACATGATAGAGCTGATTTCTGTCTGTACAAAAGAGTCATCATCATTATTATTTCAGAGAGGAAGAGGAGGAGGAGGAGGAGGAAGAGGAGGACCAGATAAAGTGATATTATCTACTGAGAACTCATTTTCATACGAAAATATAAGTATCAAATTTAGTATGTATCAGGTTCACACTAAAAGCATAAAGGTGTGTAGAATTAGTAATATGATACAATACAAAGAAATAAAGGAGAAAAAAAAAAACAATATATTGTTATATTACAAAGTTCATGACCCTCCAAAATGGAGGCTTTACAGTACTTTAAAGGTTTATAAACTTCCAGTCTAGTTATTGGCAGCTTCCTGAAAAACATGTATATATATATCAAAAAAACAAGGACGACAAATGTTTTACAAAACAAGGCAGATCTGAGTGTATTATTCTGTCACTGTACACTATTGTTATGTACAAAAGTGTCGGCTAACAAGGTGCACAGGTATACATCCACTGAACTTGGTTTGAGCACCAGTGTGAGCGAGCGAGCGAGGGAGTGAGAGAGTGAGAGAGGACCTGGAGTGGCATCTGTGAACGAGAGCGCCTCAGAAAAAAGTCTCTTCAGTTTCAGTTTGTTTTTTTTTTGCAGTGGTGAAGGCAAAAGTTACGTAAGTGTGCACTGCTTCTTGTACATGAACTCCCCAAGCAAAGTGCCCTTAGACATCCATCCATCATGTGGGAATCCCTCCGATCCCCGGCTGGTGTCACAGTGAGTACAAAAACAACAACAACAACAACGACAACGACGACAACACAAAAATAAAAAAACAACAACGAGATACAAAAAAAAAGAAATGATATAAAAACCCGAGGAAGGGGAAGAACCTCCAAAAACAAGTCCTCTCTCCTTCCTCGTCGTTCCTCGGTGTGACTGAATTGAAAAAGTAAAACCCTAAACATTCTTAACGTCAACAAATGTGCAAAAAAAGTGGCGGCAGTGAAAGTCCGAGCGTCCCTGCGGCCCCGCCCCCTTCGCCTCCTGCAGGTGTGTGTGTGTCGCCTGAAGATTAACGTCCTCTGAGATGAACAGGTCTGCAGGCCCACGTGTGTGTGTGCTTAAGTTTATAGGCCTCCGTGTGTGTGTGTGTGTGTGAGTGTGTGTTCTTGCAGGGCGGGGTCAAACAGGGTCTGTGTGTGTGTGTGTGTGTGTGTGTTCCCGTCTTGTAGTGGTTGTCCGTTAGCGAGTCCGTGTCTGCTCCAGCCGCCTCATCAGCTGTTGGCGGCGCGCATGCAGACGCTCCTTCTCCTGCTGCAGCCTCATCTCCTCCGTCTCCAGCGAGCTCACGTACTCGGTGGCCTTCTTCAGGATCAGGACCTTCGCCGCCTTCTCGTTGTGCGCCAGCTCCGGCACGTGGTCGCGCAGAGTCAGGAAGCTGGAGCGCAGGTCGTTGCGGCGCTGGCGCTCCAGGATGTTGTGGTTGCGCCGGCGCTCGCTGTCCTCCGAGTCGGAGCTGCCGCGCGGGCTGCTGTCGCCGCTGGCGCTGCGTTTGCTGCGCGCCCCCGACATGCTGGTGAAGGAGCTGCAGGACGTGGAAGACGACGAGGATGAGGAGGAGATGGTCCTCGTTGGGGGGCGTGGGGCGTCTGATGTCTTCTGCTTCTTTGGAGGCGGGGCGGGGTCGTCGTCTGAGGCGTACGGCGAAGGCGCCGCGTAGTTGTGTTGCTGCTGGTGGACTGAACTCCTCTTCAGAATCAGCTCCTGGGGGGCCCGGCTGACGAATCGACCCACCTGACCCCCAGACCCTGAGATCACGGCCCTGGACTCTTGGCTTCTCGGGTGCACAGAGACGGTGACGCCTCCCGTCGTCATGGGCGACGCCTTGCTGGCTGTAGAGCGCCTCTTCTCTACTGTGACCACATCGATCTCCTCCTCCTCCTCTTCGTCCTCCTCTTCATCCTCCTCATCCTCTTCCTCGTCTTCTTCATCTTCTACTTCTTCTTCTTCTTCTTCATCGTCGTCGTCATCTTCCTCTTCTGGAGACAGAAAACAGAGTTAGTGACTCAGTCGCTCTGACAGACCAAATATTCCCACAATGCCGTGTATGTGCACCAGCAGGTGACAGGTATGTGTGTGAGAGTGAATGTACAGTATCTGTGTGTGTGTGTGTGTGTGTGTGTGTGTGTGTGAGCAGGAGTGTTGCCCAACGCTGTTTTCATAAGCAGAGCCTCTTAATGCTTAGTGTCAGTCACTCCTCCGTTAATCTCGCCTGCAGGCGTTGACATGTTGAGTCTCAGACTCGAACCCTCCTGCAGAACTTCTCCTAATCTTCTCCACCGAGACGAGACGCCTTCAGAGTCTCTCAGAGAACTTCGCTTTAGTTTCGGCGGCATTAAGGAAAGTACGCTTGAACTTTGACCTCTGATGAACCAAATTTAGGAGGAAAGTCGAACTTCTGGTCGAGCTTCATCAGTAACACTTTAACGCCTGAAACCACAAACTAAAACGGTTATTTACTAAAAGAATCAAAATGTCCTTCAAATTTGACAAATTTATTGATCTGGTTTGATTCATTCGATGTTTTTGGACACTGATGAACTACAAGGACATTTGATCATTTATCGACTGTATTGATTTGATAAAAGTCTGTATAAATATGACACTAAAGGGTTAAACCCTCTGAAATGAGAGCAGCTGAGGTTCCTCATGGACTCTGAAGATGAGAGCAGAAATGAGAAATGTCTTTGTGATGATGGCGGCTCTCATTATCAGCTCAGGAGCATGAGAAGAGTGTGGCATTTTACAGCTTACAGTAACCCACTTCAGACACCGGGACGCTGCCTCACACACACACACACACACACACACACTCACACTCACAGTCTGGCTGCTGCCATCAAAACAAAGCTGGGCACAGCTGGCTGGATGAGGGGGCGTGGCCCGCCTGCCACATGTGAAGCTCTGATTTGTCCTGTTTGGTGTTTGTTCTGTTTCTCAGAATCAGAAACTCTCTGACTGAAGCTGGTTTGTAAAAATAGAAGAAAGGATCAACATTTCTGTGCATGGAGATAAAATATGAGCCTCCAGCAGAAGATAAGATCTTCTTTCAAGGCGTCAATTCCGTGTATCCCCCCCTCCACCAAGGCCTCTTTAATAGATCCTGGTCTTGATACGGGACTAAAGCCTTCCAAATGCCCCTCTTTGATGAGAAAACCACACAAAGCAGGACGCGTCTTAACGCTGCGAGCGGCGGAAGCGCATTTGAACGCCCCTGGATTGTGGCGGTGCGGCAGGCGATCTGATCACCACCACCACCGCCCCCCCTTTTTAAGCCTCGGAGCTGGAGCGGCGCCAGGGAGACAGCTGTCGGGATGGAGCGCTTGTTTCAAAGCTGTCACCCTCCCCTTAAAAGAGAAGAAGAAGAAGCAGGAGCAGTCAGCCAGCCTGGGCCCTCCTCCGTGCTCCCTTTTCTTCTCTTTGGAGGAGGTGTTTGGCAGGGCTGCCTCAGTCTGCCCTCTGTGCCAAGCTGGAGGCCTTTGTACTTCTGTTTCACAGCGAAAACACGCTGATAAGCGCCCGTGAGTGTTTGTTTAGGGAACTCAGAGGCGGTAATAGATGGGAGGTGAAGTCTCGGGGCGATTAAATGCGCACAGACAGACAGACAGACAGACCTCCTCCGAATAAACGCTTCCTATGACACCTCCAAATAATGAGAGGAGACACGCGCCGGTGTGGACTCCTCCTGGTGTGTGAATTTTCTGACTCCTCTCGGTTAATTTTGCTCTAAACGTCTCAGTTTGTTCACACTAAGTCCAAATCAGTGCCAATTTCTCCCCCACTGTGCGTAAATTGTCTCCTGATCCACGCGTAATGAGAGCAGTGGCGCGCCGTGAACCTGACACTTTCTCATCATCTCATCACATGACTGAACACCTTTTCATGTCTCCTCTGTAAGGACCCGGACCTGCTGCCGTCCTCTCGGACTCTCTGCTCTCTTTTTGTTTGGCTCTGATGCCAACTGAGTTCAAGAAGGCGCACAGCTCCTCTTTTTACCGCCATCTGCCGGAGGAAGAGCCCGCTGATTACATAAACCCCGTTCACTGTGTCACTACACTCCAGTGTGTGTGTGTGTGTGTGTGTGTGTGTGTGTGTGTGTGTGTGTGTGTGTGTGTGTGTGTGTGTGTGTGTGTGTGGAATGTAACGAGATAATCCGATTCCGGGCCGGTCATATGAACAAGCTCCGATCAGACCGATATCAACAACAACAACACCGACGCTGCGTGAACAGCGTGACTCTTCAGTTTGCGTGAATCTCTCTCAGGAAATCAAAACAAAAGGCTCGAGCGCATCGTCAGCAGACTCTTACCGGAATCACTGTGGCTGCTCGCGTGCGTCGTGGCCGTGGTAACGGTCCCGGTTGAGTCTCTGCTTCCGTTCTTGTGGACCGGGAAAGGGAAGACAACAGTGGGGTCCACGCACTCTGACACCGAGCTGCGGCTCACCACCTCCGGCGCCTTGACGCACACGCTCCTGCCGCTGCCGCCGCTGCTGCTGCTGCTGCCGCCTCCTGCGGCCGTGGAAATAGCCTTTCCGAGTTTCTCCGTGACCACCCGCTCCAGCTTTTCCCTCGCGGAGAACCCACTCCACATACAGTCCTGGAGAATGATGCTGTTGGGGTTAGTAGTATCCATAACTGAGCCGAACAGGTCCCCATCGTCGGACGCCCCCCAGATATCGTCCTCCGGCAGCAGCAGGAGCTCAGAAGCCCAGTCCAGAGGGTCCCCCAAGCCGAAGCCGAGAGGGTCTACTTCCGGGGAGGCAGTCGCCGGCTCCCCCGGTAGCGCTGCTCGGCTCGGGGAGAGGGGCGGAGTGGGCAACAACTCGAATTTCTTCCAGATGTCCTCCCCCGGTGGCGCAGAGTCGGGACCACAGAAGTAGAAGTCGTCCTCGTCCGGGTAGAAACACGGCTGTAAAGAGTCAAACTCCAGGTCGGAGTTTTTACTGATGATCGCCGGCATTCTATCCCACAACCGAAAAACCTGGAGAGGGAGAAGAAGAGACGCGTTAGCCCCCCACAGACACTCGGATCAGCCCCACTCTCACACCTGAAAACCACTCCTGAGTCTGAGCCCACACACAGACACTCAGTCTGCTCCACCAGATTCCACACTCACCGCTCCGTGGGCTTTAAAAACCGCACAAATCTCAGAGGGGAATGTGCGTAAATGTGACCGTGACGCACAAACTCGCTGACCACTCCACGGGAGAACTCTCCACAACACGGATCAGGGTTTAAAAACGGCGTGTGTACACAAAATCACAGAGAGTGACAACAATCAGGACAAACAGGAGAAATGAAGGAGAGGAGGAAGAGGAGGTGAAGGAGGAGGAGGAGGAGGAGACGCTCACCTTGATCAGACTCGGGTTAGTGTCTCGCGGACCAGTCCTCCTCGTATCTCACAGTCAGTCAAACAGAGAGCAGGTTTGGAGCGCTCATCTACTCTGGGAGCACAGACAGTCCTCTGACACACGTTGTGGCTGACTGCAGAGTGTTATACACTCAGTTCTGCGGGAGGAGAGATGACTCCTCCCACTTAGGCTGGGAGGGGAGGGGGGGCACAGTCAGGCTCGGCGCGGGAGAAGAAGAAGAAGAGGAGGACAGGCAGGCTGGGAGCTTTTCTTTCAAGGTGAATGGAGAAAATAGTCTAAACATGAGAGCAAGAATGAAAAACAGCAGAGAGGTGGTGTGAGGAGGAGAAGAAGAAGGAGAGGACATGTCTTTTATTAACAGCCTCAGGAAAACCGTTTTCCCTCTCCTCCTCCTCCTCCTCCTCCTCCTCCTCCCATCTCAGGATGAAGATCAGCTCTGAAACAGTCGAAGAAGAAGCCCGGAGGCTCTCAGTGATTTGATGCTTCAGCCTCTTTGCTCAAGGGCATCTCAGCAGCCTGGATGTAGAGCTGACCTGAGGGCTCTAACCGTCCTGATGTTCAACATCACCTCCAGATATCAGACATTGATTTATTGGACAGAAACAAACACTCTGTCTCCTGCCTGAAGGATCATCTTTAAAATAAACTCTGAAATAAATGATTAAAACAAACACACTTCTGTATCCACACTCATAAACCTGCTCCTCTCACTATCAGTCTCTCTTTTGTCTGAGGGCCACCAGCATCCCTGGATGAGCCCAAGGAAGGCTCACTGCGCCCCCTCACGGACACTCGGAGCACTGCGCCACATTTACGCACGGCGCCTCCGCAAACAGCGGAGCAGACAGACAAAGACAAGGAGCAAAGACGCGATTTCAAGCCCAGAATTTCACGAGAAAAAGCCACGAACACGTGAGAATGAGTGGGGAAGGTTCCTGCGCGGTGATGTTGAACGTTTCCTCAGACAAAGGCGGAGAGGGAGCGGGGCTGTTTTCAGCTGCTGTCTCCGGGATGAGACAGGATCCGAGAGGCGCAGATTACGTAACCGCGAGCGGTGGTTGTAGCCTGGAGTCATTCCCATTCCCTTTTCTAATGACAGCTTAGGAGGGATGGTGCATCTGTAATTATGGCGTACACACACACACACACACACACACAGTCCCTGATATTGACATATTCAGAGAAAACCTTTGTAGAAGCTGAACTCTGACTGTGAGGGAGGAAGTGATCCAAAATATCAGGATCCAAACTGAGAAAACAGGCTCAGATTTTTACATAGATGTTGTTTTTCGATCCTGATTTAGTGAGAAATCCACATTTTTCTCTCTGTCCTCTGCTTGGGGTCGACTTCAAACGCCCAACAGTCAGTGAAAAGTGAGAATCTGCAGCTGTTGGGTCCTCTGAGCGGGGATAGCAGGGAGTTTCCTGGGACTGGCCTGTGTCGGCTCCCAGGAACTGGAGAGGGGAAGATGGTTTGGGAGTCAAAAAACTCCCCACAGGCTCCTCTCCCATCCCATCTTCTCTCTCTCTCTTCTTCTCTTTTCTCAAACTCCTCTCTGACCCTCCTGCAGCGGCGGCGGCGGCGGCAGCAGCTTCCTCTGCTGTGAAACAGGGCAGAGAGTGGGAGTGAGAACAGAAGGGAAAGGACAGGAAGCTGTGTTGTACTGCTGCTTGTTTTTGTGTGCGGCAGCAGCAGAGTAAACACTCAAGGAAATAAGCAGATGGACGGATGGATGGATGGGGGGATGTTGGCTCCACGCTTGTTTTTGGAGGGCACTTATATTCACACACATTTGCACACGTTCATGCACTAAAATGCTCCAGATGTTGATGTGATTATTGTGTGTGGTTAATGCTCATTTGTATTCATGACAGAAAAGCTCGTCTTCTCCATCTATAGTTTTCTCTAAATGAGATTATTTTGTTGTCGAGGTCCAACACGGTGAAAATGTGTCTCCTTTGCATAAATAAAGTCCATTATATCAGAGACAGAGAGACCTCATGAAGGGGGCAGACCTTTTAGATGTGGACCAGTACTCACTGGCGTCCCCGCTTGTTGTTTTTATGTCCATTATGGCGTGCCCAGTCCCCCCCCCCCCCTCCATTCACCACTGGACTGGGACACGGATGGTTAAGCAATTAGGGCAGTTTTGATAAAAGATTCATAAGTCACCCCGGTGGAGAGAGCAAAGACAAGCATGTTGTCAGTAAAACCTGCTGCAGTGACACCAGGACCGGCTGTGGAGGGTCAGAGAGCGCGGCCCCGCTATCAATATTGGAAATGTGTGTGTGTGTGTGAGGGCGTGAGGCTTCCTTTGATGTCTTTGTTGTGTTTTCAGCGCTCACATGAATAAATAGTGCAGGTAGTCGCCACATAACCTCAGCTCACACTTGGCGTGTAAATATTCAGAGAGAGGAGGGAACATCGTGTTCGCCGCTTCAATCTGACATTTGCTGCTCTTCTTCTTCTTCTTCGTTGGTGTGTGTGTGTGTGTGTGTGTGTGTGTGTGTGTGTGTGTGTTCTGCTTATATAACTCCTTATGCAAATGAAAGCTTATATACATACAGACTATGTACTTTAAAACGACTTCATAGTAAAATAAGATATTCCTTTAACGGTCCCACAGGGGAGATTCCAGTTTACAGCAGCAAGAAAACAGAAACAGAGAAATAAAAGATAAAGAAACTGACAGTTAAAAAAAAAAGGATATTTACACCAAACAGAGCAGTCTGACTCTGACTCCTTCAGAATTGATCATATTAATATTTACTTAAACAGCTGATCTTTAAAAAAAACAGGCTGTTGGTTTAAAACATGTCGGTATTAAAGGGATATTCAGGCGTAAAATTAATTTAGGGTCAAACACACCGTAACACCGAGTTAGACACCCCCCCATTTCCATGCAGAAATGATCATAAATGTTCTTCCTTGAGCTGCGGCACCCCGCTGTAGTCTGTAATGGACAAACAAGCGTCTGCTGGAAGAGAGTAGGTGAGTTGTGTTTAGTCTCTTTGTTAAAGAAATGAGTCAAAGTTAAAAAGATGTTTGGTGTCTAGTACTATGTCTGTGACCCTATATGTCCTGTTGATGAAGTTAGGTGCTGTTCTGAGCATTATTTGTGGTTATAGAGTGGCGTTTTGGTTGGGGGCGTGGCTCTCTGTTAATTTTACGCCGGAATATCCCTTTAATACCCGCCAACACCTCAGGTTTTAAAAATAACAGTGTTGAAATCATCAGGCGGTTCTGTTTGGACTTATATTTATTTAAAAGACTTGGTCTAATAAAGTGTAAATGCAGTTCTGGTCTTGGACCTGGTCTTGGACCTGGTCTCGCCTGTTCAGGGTCTGTCTAAGACATTAAGTCTCCTCTTCTTTAATCACGTCTGTCAGATTCTCTGTGTTTGTCCATGATCCACATCATTACATCTCAGCTCCAGCGAAACCTCCACCCTAAACACAGACTACACCCTCACCCCCTCACCCCCTCACCTTCACCTCACCCCCTCACCTTCACCTCACCCCCTCAGCCTCGCTTGAACACCCCCGATCACCTGTAGTCCTGGTCTCGGTGTCGTTTGTCTCTTTGATTTTTTTGGATAATGAGACAGATTTGTGATGTTTTGGTTTATTTCTAATTTTAGTATTTTGAATGAATGAATGAATGAATGAATGAATGCTTCATTTCAAACATGCAATAAATAAACAAAACAGAACAGAGGTAGAAACCAACACATGTTTACCATAAACAACAACCTGCATGTGTCGCTGATCTACATGTTCGAACAGGAAGAAGTTCACAGAATCAGAACCAGAAATACTTTAATAACCCTCTGGGGGAAATGACTAAAGTTACAAGGAAGACGTAAAAAAGTAGAAAGAAAGGATAAAAGCCTAAAAAAAGTTAAAAAGCAGACTAAAAGACTGGAGTAACTCACTTATTCACTTCTTTAACCCTAACCTCTTTAACAAACAGTTCCTATAGTGATTTATATATATGATATTTATTCTCTGTGTTTATTTCCTCACAGCTCCTCCCAGCCTCGTCTCCAACACTCCTCGTCTTTAATCCGGACTGTAAAGACTCTGACTGTGCGCGGCCCCGGCTGATGATTCAGGTAAAAAGAAGCTTTTAATGTGTTTTCTTGCTGCCAGAGATGACTTCATGCTGATTTTGCAAGTGATATCGCCCTATAGAGAGAGGCAGGAGCAAGCTGCAACAAAGCAGCTCTGAGGAATTTGTGTGAAATCCTGAAAGTAACCTCCTCCAAACATTTCCAACCATCATCACATGATCACTAACCAAACGGTCCCAAAACAAAAAGACCGTTTCCCAGGAAGTCGATTTTCCCTCTTCGTGTATTTTTAGGAGGAAAAATGTTGTGAAAGTAATTTGACCTTTTCAGATCTGATCTCCAGAGTCTGATAGGAGTTGTTGTTGTCTTGTTAGATCTTGCCCTCAGAGTGTGTCGACGGCTCTACCTGTACAATTAAACACACACACGTATGATCATGATTCAGCACTAAAGCTGCTGTGCATTACTGCAGAGACCTCAGCTCTGATCTGATCCTCACCTTCATCCTCGCCCTGTGGCTACAGCTGACATGTTTGGATGTGTGAGCATGCTCCACTTTAGGAATAAACCTTCATAAATATCTGATCCAGTTTATTTCTATATCACACTTTAAAAAACATTCAAGTTTACCAAAGTGCTGCACAATAACATTAAAAGAACAAACACTACAGAGAACATCACGAGGAAATAAGAGCAGGTAAAAAACAAAATAAAATAAAAACACAAAAGCATAAACGACATAAAAGGACAGAGATCACACAACCCTCACGCTGAGTTTTGAAATCTGATTTAAAGTAGAAAGAGTCGGGGATGTTTTAACCTCGATTCGTTCCACATTTTGGGAGCCAGAGCGGAGAAAGTTCGGGCGCCACAAGTTTTTAAACAAGTTTTAGGGACGACGAGTTGGAGCTGATCAGCTGACCTCAGAGAACGTTTAAGAGGTCAGAGATGTAGTGTGGTGCTGATCCGTTTAAAGATTTAAAAACAAACAATAAAATTCTAACAGACGTTACAGACGTCCAACCAAAGAGTGGAAATAAAAACATGAACGACTCGTTAAAAATCATTAAAAGAAACGACCGAGTTAATCTGGGATAAAAGCCTCAGATGATAAAAACTGGCTTTAACTACATGTAGAGAAGCAAACATTAATATGACACTGATGTGAAAACAGTTTAGGTGAATCTATCTCATCTAGTTCTAGACCTCAGGCTGAGCCCGGATGCAGGTTTGCATAAACGAGACTCTTTAACTGGAAGAGGTGCTCTCTTACCAGGTGAGGAATGTGTGAAGATATTTCACGCAGACGGAGAGCAGGTATCCTCTGAGTGTGTGTGTGTGTGTGTGTGTGTGTGTGTGTGTGTGTGTGTGTGTGTGTGTGTGTGTGTGTGTGTGTGTGGGAGTGTTTTCAGAGATGGAGAGTGATATGCAGCGGGGTGTGTTTGTCTCCAGTAAAGATAACAAAACCGTCACTTTCAGAGGACAGGTGTTCGGGGTCATGAATCCACCAGATTCTCCTCTTCGACCCGGTCCGGTCCGGTCCGGTCCGGTCCGTTGTGGTTCTCCTCTTTACTTATTCAGTGGATTGATCAGCTGCAGCCTTCACTGGTTCCCATTAGAGTTTAAACTGGGAGGTAATTGTGCATCCCTGTTGTTGCTCAGCTCACATTACAAGTTATGGATCAAGTCCTGACCGTGAATCAATGAGGCGGGCCCTGAAGGTGAACATCATTAGACGGCCTGACGATCAACTGGAAATCAATAACCCTGATGGATTTACAGCATGGGCACCAGCAGGAACCAGAACCGGTCCTGACTCACCCTGGGAGAGACGTTAACGCGGCGGCTGTTTAAAGTGCGGCGCGTAAATTAGTGAGCACTGTGACAGGTTTACTGGCCTATTGTTGCTCTTTGTAGGAAAAAAGGGAAGCTTCGGCCGGTTTGTAGGGTCATGAATCAGGGGAAGGAAGCTTTATTTAACTCACGTCAGCGTGGGGGTCCGACACGGAGACTGGGGGGCAACAGATGAACTCAGAACAGACACTCTGAAATAATCCGTCTGACTTAAAATGACCTTTTCAAGACAGGACTGATGGGAGAGTGCTGTCTCACACTCAGTTCGTTTACAGTCACAGTTTAATCGGACTAAACTCATAATTCGTTTTTTCACTGAATCGACATCTCTCCTTGTCCGTGTTTACATGCAGCTTAGAAAATTGAATTATGGGTCTTTTCAGTGGCGCTGTTTCCGACCCCATACAACCGTCAACAACAACAGCAGGTCGGTGTCAGACGTCAGAAGTGTCTACAACTGCTGCTGGACATTTTGGAGAAACAAGAAGATGGAGCATCGTACAGCGTTGTTTTTGTCCGACATGATGGACGCGCTACTTTTTCTAAAGATGAGACCAACGCTACTCTTCTACTCTGGTGGTTTTGTTACGGGGGCGTGGCGCACGTGCATTGTCCGATCATACTCCGACTACGCTGGTTACATGGTAGAGAAAATCAAATTCCAATCACATTATCTGTGTGTCTCAATCAGAGTTCTCAAACTCTGATTATAGTCGGACTAAGGTGTTTACATGACCTTCAGTTGTCCGGTCTTAATCGGAATAAGGCGATAGTTCAGTTTTCTCGGGTGTCATGGAAACGGACTGGCTGAGGAACAGGCATTGTGCGGTTACAGGGATCAGGGTCCGAGTAAAGGTTCGCCCCGTTTTGACCGTTTGGTTTCTGAGGTCTGGTCCTAATAAATATCGATCTAACTAGAGCTAGGAGATAAAATTAATTTCCCTCAATATCAACGTAAAACATGGTCAATGTGTTTCTTGATTGTCGTCATTCTGACATGTTTTGGTAGACTGTATGAACAGCCAATGAAAAGGGGAGTGTCTCCGGGTCTGAACCAATCATGTTCTGAATTAGAACCAAGTATCAACCAACTGCAGCGTCGTAGCAGACAGCAGCTCCACCCAACCATAGCACTTTAACAGGTGAAGCCGACAGCACTGTTGGTGAGAAACAAAGAAAATGAGTGCTACCCCCGACAGAAATGACCATGAAGGCTCAACAGATGACCACATCAATGTCAACCACAACACTGGCGTTAGGAAAACGTCGGTGGTGTGGAGGTATTTTGGTTTTTGGAGGTCGGACATGAAGCAGAGTAATGTGGACTGTAAATTATGTCGAGTACATGTTCTCACAAAGTCGGGGAATACCTCAAATCTTTTTCACCACCTGAAGCAGCGCCACGATATTGATCGATACCGACTGATGTAAAAATAATATATCATGATAAACTTTTTCCCATATCCCCCAAACTTATATCCAACTCCTCCATGTCTCAGTCTTGATTAAAGACGATGTAACTCCATTTCCGTTGGTGGCCGCCATCTTGTAAACGCCGACTCTCCCTAACCTCTCCCTCTCAGACTCGAAGCTCGTTTCCCTGAAGACAGACTCAGAGTTTCACCACATGCTGAGAATAAGTGAGTGGAAGTCATGTTGAAAGATAAGCGGTTTGTCTTGGTGTTAAAAGCTGCACATCCGTTTCATGACGCTGCAGGTGACCTCCCCTGACTGGTTGGTGCAGCTGCTGCTCAGTTTTGATAGCGGGTCCGATAACGCCGAGTGTGTTTGGCGCGATCGGAACCTCCCAGAGCGATGGCTTTCTGCAGATAGAGAGGTGGATGAGGGTTCGAGGGGAAGATAGCGTCACGGTAAGTGGCTGTTTAAGGTGAAGAGCAGAGATGGCGTGTTGTTTGGATTTTTGGACGCCCTAAACAAACACGGTGAGGAAACGCCGCAGGAGGTTTTCTAACGCGGGTCCGAACTCCAACATGAGCGGATCAAACAGGGACCCTGAAAAGTCCTTGGCCCCGTGAACCCTGCAGAGTCCTCCTGAGGTCAATGAGCTCTTTTTTTCAGCGTCCCCCTCCCTCCTTTGTGGACCCGTCTTATCTCCTGCGTTTGTTTTGATCCTCAGGGGTCATTAGCCAGATTAAATGTTTGTCTGCTCACAAAGGGAGATGGTTAATATGTTTCAACGCATCCATTTGTCAGCTCTCTGTCCCACTCTGTGTGTGTGTGTGTGTGTGTGTGTGTGTGTGTGTGTGTGTGTGTGTGTGTGTGTGTGTGTGTGTGTGTGTGTGTGTGTGTGTGTGTGAAAGGGGAGCTCAGCATCTCAACTGGCATTTCAAGACTTACAAGCATGTCAACACCTCCGGCGAGAGAGAGAGAGAGAGAGAGGCCTTCACTGTGTGTGTGTGTGTGTGTGTTAGTGTGTGTTTAAGTGTGTGTGTGTGTGTGTGTGGAGATACATTCCTACTCGAGGGTTGGGTTCCCACCCTCCAGGACGATATATCACCCCTGACATCATCACGCTGCAGAAAATGGAGCGTTTCACTTCCTGCAAACATGCTCCGTCCTGTCAGTCGGCCGCAGTCAGATTAGCGTGACTTACGAGAAATGGGAAGAGGGTCTCAGAGAAGAAGAAGGAGAAGGAGGAGAAGAAGGAGGTCACTCCATCCAACAGTTATTACAAGCCTGCGGTGAGAAAGAGGAAACCGAGGACGTAAATCGTGGGCGAATGTTTGTGTTGACAGGGAGCGTTGTTGTTGGCGGTGTTTTTGTGATATCGATGCTGATTTGCTCAAACAGAAATAAAAATGGCCGCCCTAAGAGTGTTTGGCGAAGGATCCATTTGTGTGTGTGATGAGTGATTCTTTCCGCCTGTGCCGGACCCTCCTGTGGCATTCAGAGCTCCTGGTTACACTCATAATTTTAGCTCTACGACGGGTCACGTCTGTTCACACTTCATACCTGACCCACATTTCCCCGTGTGTGTGTGTGTGTGTGTGTGTGTGTGTGTGTGTGTGTGAGGGCAGCTGTTTGACTGTAGACTAATGAATCAGAAATTAAACTCAGTGATAACAGCAGAAGTTCCTCTGATCACTAAAACTATTGTGGACTTCTTCAGCAGCACCAGGGCGGGAAAACGAGAGTAAATCAGCTGATTGAGAGAGAGCAGGAGGTCGTCATTAACAGTGATTGATTTATTATTGGACACATTGTTACAGGACACATTCACTCTGCTCAGGGCACAAATACTCAGTGACAATAACAAAAACACCTGTACAGGTAACGACAGAGTTCAGTTCAGAAAGAGTTCAGAAGTTATCACTTATTTAGAGACATCAGGGATCATTTCAGATCAAAACTTCCTCACTGGAGCTTTAAATTTATGCTGCACTCTGATATTTATGATGCTTCACTCTGACGTATATTGGCGCCTCTTTTGGGACTATATTTGTAACCGAACCACAACCCTGTATTCTTCCTCAACATTCCTCACATTGATATAACAACTATATATATATATATATATATTATATGTATGTATGTATGTATGTATATATATACACATATATATGTGTGTATATATATATATAATATATGTTTGTATATATATATATATATATATATATATATATATATATACACACATATACATATATGTATAAATATATATATAAAAAATATATATATACATATATGTATGTATGTATATATATGTATATATATATACAGTATATATATACACACACACATACATATATGTATAAATATATATACATATATGTATGTATGTATATATGTATGTATGTATATATATATATATATATATATATATATATATATATATATATATATATATACATATATATAAATAAAGAGTATACAAGTACATTAAAGAGAAACAAAATAAAAGAATTAGGTTGATAGAAGATCCAATTTATTCATTTAAAAGATACAAGCTGGATTTGAGATCAAATTCAATTTCCAAAACTGAAAACTGTGAAGGAGTTAATTGATTTCCAGAAACTACATGTGCACAAATGTCCATCAGATCAGCTGCCTTTACCTCACCTTCATATAAAGTTGATCAGCTGTTGGCCTCAGCCTCATGTTCAGACTGATTTCATGTGTTCATACAGTGAGTGTGTGATTTCCTGAACACACACACAGATGTTTGAAGTGTGTGATCTCCTGGACCGTCACCTGGTTCATGATTTGATGTCTGATTCTGAAATCTGAGATTAAACCTCATTTTTGACGCTCGTGCATCACGCTCATGTTTGCGTTGGTCTGAACTCCTCGCCGTTCTGTCTTAATGAGATGTAAATGACTGCAGGAGGTGGTCTCCCACTCGCTCAATGGGACGCCGCTCTACCTTTGAAGTCCTGATTTCGGGGGTCCGGGGGGTTGTCATAGAGATGCTCCCTTGTCCCCCTGACCTTCTCTGGGGAATTGGCTTTGATTGGAGTATTGACAGGCATGTGGCAGCAGCCTCCTTCTTTCCCTCCTCGTCTCCTCCTCCTCCTTCCTCACATCCTCGCTCTCCCTGGAGCTTTAGTCAAGAAAGCTCAAAGAAATCAGACGTGAGGAGAAGTGGTCCGATAAGTAAGAAATGTCAAACTTCAAACACGGAGATTAAAACACGTCTGTTTAGGGAAAGCATCTTAGATTTAAGGGGCTTTTATTTTGAAAAGGCGGTTTTGATGCTTTTAGGGGTCAGACTGAAAGAAAAGGATAAAAATAACTGTGTGTGTGTGTGTGTGTGTGTGTGTAAGTGTGTGTGTGTGTTTGGTCATTTTTGAAGGGAGGGGAGCAGTGGGCATCGGGTTCAATCCGACCACCAACAAGGTGTGCTGCCAGACAGACCATGCCGCTCCATCTGTTCAGGCTGGGAGTGTGTGTGTGTGTGTGTGTGTGTGTGTGTGTGTGTGTGTGTGTGTGTGTGTCTCAGACGTGTCACCTGCTGTCTTCACGTCACTCAGCGCGTTGAAACCACGTGAAGAAGAAAAGCGATAACTCTAAAAATCGGATGAGGAGGTGGAGAAGTGAGTTATTAGTGATCATTAGACAAAGACAGTGTGTGTGTGTGTGTGTGTGTGTGTGTGTGTGTGTGTGAGTGTGTGTGTGTGTGTCCGTCCTGTCCCGTCCTCATTGATCATGCTCAGCTGTCAATAGATGTGAATATATTAGAATAGAAGCTCTTTGTGACGGGATTCCTGACAGGCACCAGTAGCCTTCAGGCCGCAGACCTTTGTGCCCTCCACAAGGTCAACGCCCCCTCCTCCTCTACCCCAAAAAAATGCTTGGCAATCCCTCCTCCTCCTCCTCCTCCTCCTCCTCCTCCTCCTCCTCTCCAGACCTCCATCATGTGCTCCTCTAATCAATTAAGCTGCATCTTACATTCCTCTGCTGTGAGGTCACGCCGGCGTTTCCTCCGGGGGTTTCTGCTGCTGCCCTCCTCACGACTTAACGCCTGGCCCCGCCCCCCTCCCCTCCTCTCTATTGGAACAAGCACGTTGGTATTTGATTAGCCGTCGTTGATGTATTCACGCACTTATGAGGGGAAACATTCCTAACTGGTCTCTGGTTCTGCCGGAAATGGATGGTGGCAATAAAAAGGCCGGACGAGACACAGACCAGAACCATCAACTACTTTAAAGAGCGATAAATACATAATCTATTAGTTTGTTAATCTATAAAGTTTTTTAAAATAAAGTTAGTTAAAAACTTTCGACCCTTTAAACACAGGGACTCAAACTAAACAGTCCATCACACACGTCTGCGTCACTGATCTTCATAGTTTTGGTCTGAAATTCAGTAAAATAAATAAAATTATCTGCAGACGTTTCTTCTGATGTTCTGCAGTTAATATAAATATTTGTATTGCTTTGTTCACTATAGAATAATTAAATATGTTGCATTATTATAACCTGGCAGTCACAGTTAATTTGAGCTGAGGTTATTATTGTCCTTTGTGTCAGATTTGGCGCCCCCTGTGGACAAAGCTGTGTGTAGTCGATACCGGAAAAAAAATCTGATTACCAATTATTCGGCCGATTTATTTAATTTTTTATGAAGTTATAAAAAATGTTGACATACTGTAGATATACTGTAGATATACTGTAGATATACTTTAGGCTACTGCTCTTCAACTAACTCTAACTTTAGCTTCATATCACATGGTGCTTCAGCGTTAACTCGGCGTGACCGAGACCAGCCCAGCGGGGAACATGGTGAAGTGGGTTGAACTGAAACTTGTTGATTTATTGTGTTTTTCACAAACTGGTTTATTTCCCGTTGAGGCGGACCACTCTCCTCCGTGCGTCCCTGAGCTGCTGCTTCAGATCCGTCACTCTAAGATTGGCATGAGGTCGCTGTAGCGCCATCTACAGGATAAGTCAGGGGAACTTTTCAAATGGCGGAACATTTTCCAAGTGAAACCAAATCTTATTCTCCGCATTTTATTTCTGAAAATATCGGCGAACATAGGCAAGTTTTGGCTGATTACCGATTAGTCTCAAACGGGCTAAAAATTGATAAATCGGTCGGGCCCTACTTAATGATGATAATAACAATAACTTTATTTTTATAGCACTTTTAAAAACAAGAGTTAACAAAGTTCTTTAACATTAAGAAAAACAAAGAAGATAAAAACAACAACAAGAGAACACTCTTATTTATTTCTCTCATATGAATTTCAGTCATTTCTTATCTTTATCAGCTTTAATGAACAAGTTTATTTTCTTTTGGTCAAACTTCAGATGAGAGTCATGGACGAAGTTTCTAGAGAAGGTCTGATAAACTCGGAGAGAGAGGGCGAGTTCACTGAAGGGTGTTAGTGGAGGGAAAGAAAGAGAGTCGCACTGATTTCATATAAAACCAGATCAGCTGATTTACTGTTCCAGAGGGAGAACGTATACGGAGAAAAACGGATGGCCCTGAGAACCGGCCCCTGAGGGACCCCGTGTAATAGAGGGGCAGATGAGGACACAGGGTTTCTCATAGAAACAGAGAGATTAGAGGATGACATCATCCACAGATATTCATCATTCTGATTTAATCTGGAAAGAAAACAACGTAATCAGGGAAATTAAGAGTTTAAACACAAACGTGTGATTAATCCTCAGATGATAAAAAGATCGAATTCATTAAAAATGATCTTTATTTTCATGTTATTGACCTCCACTCGTCTTTTTCTGACATCCAGGGAACTTTGTTTGTTCGTGGGCTGATGACTTCATCTTCATCTTTATCTCATTTTAGGACTTTCTTATTAAAAATCAGCTTCACTTCTTCAACTGTTCGGTAGTTTGTGATTGTGCCGATAAATCTGCTCTAGATAAGTCTGAGGAATTTTAGGAATAAACGACTTTTAGACAGAAAAACTGAAATTTACACCTTTTTTTATTTTGAACTACAGCGTAGAAAAGATAAACACCAGAGAGATCTTCTACTTTGACTTCTACTTCTTTGTCTTCTTCGTCTTTTTCTTCTTTTTCGACTTCTTCTACTTCTTCTTCTACGTCTTCTTCTACTTCTACCACTTCTTTTTCTACTTCCTCTACTTCTTCTACTCCTTCTTTTACTACTACTTCTTTTCCCTCTTTTTTCTACTTCTACTATTTCTTCTACTTCTACTTCATTTTCTTCTTCTACGTCTTCTTCTTCTCCTTTTTCTACTTTATCTACTTTTCCTTCTTCTACTTCTTTTTCTACTTCCCTTTTTTCTACTTCTACTTTTTCTTCTTTTTCACTTCATCTACTTCTTCTTCCTCTTCCTTTTCTTCTTCTTCTACTTCTTCATTTTTTTCTACTTCTTTTACTTCTTTTTTATCTTCCTCTACTTCTTCTTCTACTATTCTTCAACTTCTTTTTCTTCTTCTTCTTCTTCTTCTTCTACTTGTACTACTTCTCCCTCCTCTCCTTTTTCTTCTACTTCTCCTTTCCTGCCCTCCGTTCATAAGTGTCCTCAGAACCATCTGACCGTCTCTGGTTCTTTAACATCTGAGCTCAGATGGACCATAATTCTCCTCACAGAGGAGTTCAGCTGCCAGAGAGGAAACGAGTCTCTGATCCTTGGAAATGTGTAATCATCATCAGAACCCTCGGCCAGAGAAGGTGAGGTGAGGTAACCCGTCATAAATCCTTACATCCTTGAACAGAACTTTCCTGTTTGACCCGGCCCACCTCCTCTGAGCCGGGCCGCCGCGCTCTGTGTGTGTGTGTGTGTGTGTGTGTGTGTGTGTGTCCCATCTGATCCAGAGAAGACCACAGAGACCCGTAATCACCCTGAGTGATCACTCTGCTAAATTTAACATGGGGGGAAATCAGCCCCAAATCAAAGGCTTTGTTATCTGCTGTATGATGGAGATTATGAAACAGAGCAGCGATCTGATAAACACATGTGGAAGGAGGAGGAGGAGGAGCCCCGCCGCCACCACCGCCGCGCACAACATCTGCACGCCTGCTGCTGGACGCACAGTAGCAGGAAAACTTTATCCTGCTGCCAGAACCTAATGAAAAAGAGGAAACTGGCTGAGAGGGGAAATGTAGACAGAAATCAGTGTGTGTGTGTGTGTGTGTGTGTGTGTGTGTGTGTGTGTGTGTGTGTGTGTGTGTGTGTGTGTGTGTGTGTGTGTGTGTGTGTGTGTGTCCAGTAAAGCTCTTGGTCATGCCTTGGTCGGGATGAGGAAACGGTCCCTGGGCTACCTCGGGGACCGATTGTGTTTGAACGGAGGAAAAGGAGGGCGGGACGGAGGGAGGGGGCGTTTTTTTTGGACAGAGGAGAACAGGAAGACGGATCGCCCGTGGCAACCAGGACGTTTTTTTTTTTTTTCCTGTCAGATTCAGGTCAGTAAGTTGCAGCGTGACACTGGGAGGGGGAAATGGTCTGTAATCGTAATAATCAACATGATTAGCTCCAGCAAGCGGCGGCCCCAGCGCTCAGTCTGCCACCCAGGCTGCTGCTGGCCTGCGAGCACCCTCACTGTTGCATTATGGGTACGATAAAGGCAGAAAGAGTAACGAAGAGAGTAAAAGTTAATGAAAGTGGAGAGTTTTGACCTTTTAGAGAATATCTAACCCAAACTTCCTCTCACAAACAAACACCCCCCCCCGGGCAACAAACCCAGACGCTGTCAAAACACTCGGCCTCTTACTGTAAGTCACCGCCCCTCTCCGAGCGCCGTAATGGCTTCAGCTGGATGAAATATTGATTTGCACACAGGCTTTTTTTACTGGGAGGCACATAGAAAAAGCAATTTGGATGCCACTTCCAGAGAGGGCGTGGCGCTCGTGGCGAGGAGCGTCTCGTGGCCAAAAATATCCTCACTCAGCAGAACCAAATCGCTCCAAATGCAGAGATAACTGTGGAGAAACTGGAGGAATGTTCTGGAGTAGTGTTGGGCGGTATAAACAATTTCTTATGGTGCCTTCGAGTTACCGTGGAAGTCAGATGTCAGAGCTGGGAATGACGTCACACCAGAGTTAACATCGTTTCAGTTACCAAGTCGGAAAAAAGAAAAATCGGAGGCAGAAACAAGATGGCTACATCTACGAAAGTTAATTTAGTGCTTACCTTGTCTGAATATCAGCGACTTCTGGACAAATATGGGGTCGTTCTGCGACATGCAAACACGTAGGCGCAGAAGGTCGCCTATTTTTTCTTTCTAAGTATTTCATTGTTTACAAAAAGTATTGATCGCTGTTTGATCGGTCATCAGTTAATAACGGGCGAGTGCTCCTAACAACTGCATACACACATTTTGTCAATTATAAGTTGAAATAAACAAAAAATCAGCTGAAACTACCAGGCTACAGTTAGCTGTTGTTAGAGTTCAGATATACACATGAAAAAATGTAAATTACACTATGACAGCATTTCCATATACAAACATCTAATAATACTTTTGTAGTCCGAGCCGCAGGCTGACTTATTGCAACATTAAATGGTTAGAAGTGTAAATTCCCACCTCTGAGAACAACTGGAATGCACCGTTATATCACGCCTTAAGTCATGTCATGGTAACGGTATTTATCACAATATGTTTTTTCCCCCCTGTAAATTCAGTTAATGTCTTTATAATTACCATATTGTTGCATTTGTTCATTTTCCTTTTATTTTTAAACTCAGATTTTTACACAAATGTAAATAAAATGTCGGACCAGTCTGGTGATTTTTTTATCATATGGCGTACCTTTGGAGAGAGACTCTGAAAGCTCTTGAGTCTGAGAGGAGCTGCTGCAGTTTTAGTTTTTGGTGCAGCAGGTGCGTCACGCATCTTATAATGGAGTTAGGTGTGTTTCATCTTTAGGTGGTTGAAGAGGTTGTTGGTGTTTCCTCCTCCACCATTGACAGCCATACCACACTCTTTGTATAGTTTTGTTTTTTGATCATTGTCGGATTTTCTAAATCCGAAGAATCTCCAGATAACTGATGTCGCGACTTGCGCCCTTTTTCAGAACAAGTTCCTCCTCCTCTTCCTCGTATGAGATGGGTCGGGTTGCCTCTGTTTGCTCGGTACTGCCGCTAATCTCCACGTCCGCCATGACCACCATCAGTGAAGCTGTTTCTTCTTCTTCTTCGTCAAAACTTTGCCAAGCAGTCAGCTGGACACGCTGGTGATACAGAAACGCACCTAAACCTGACAAATCAAACAGAGTGAACAAACTCTGCACAACACGCTGGTGAATTTACGGAAACGCATGCAAACGGCAAAATTTCTACTGGTAGACACTTTTACACCGTCATCCCGCCCAACTCTGTTCTGGAGGTAAAAATAGAAGTTCTCCACCATGCTCCCCCCCCGTGCCCTGCAGCATCTTTGTCCAGAATCCGGTCAGTGAGAGGTGATTCGTCATTGAGTCAGCGTTCTCCCAGCATCCATCTCTCTGTGTCTAAACAGGCTGTCAATCACCGCACTGGCACTTCCTGTTTACCTGTCCCATTGACCTCCCCCTTTGGAGAGCCACCGCTGCTGAGAGCAGCCCCCAGGACAGGCGCTCACACGGCCCGCTTCAAAGTTAAGGCAAAGTTTACTCAGAGTTGAGCTTCCACAGGCCGGCCGCCATCCAGCGGGGTCGTGTGTTCAGATAAGACGGGCGGCTTCCTGGTCCAAACAGACTCACAAAGACAAGGGGGGTGGGAGGCAAACAGGGTTAGGGTTATCAACGCCAACATTTGGAAAAATCGAGGGTTTGTTGATTTTTACTGTAGTTTGTTTAGAAGACGTTTGATGTTGGTTAGTTACCTGATGAAGATCATCGAGGGTGGTGGTACCAAACAAGAACCTCCTCAGACCAGATCACCTTATCTCAGTCCAGGTTTAAGAGTCTACAGAGATCCATCAGAGGTCCTTAGACCTAAATGAGGACTCAGTCAGTACGTTTCCATGACACTTGAGAAAACCGAATTATCGCCTTATTCCGATTAAGACCGGACAACTGAAGGTCATGTAAACACCTTAGTCCGACTATAATCAGAGTTTGAGAACTTCGATTAAGACACCCAGATAATGTGATTGGAATTCGATTTTCTCTACCATGTAACCAGCGTAGTCGGAGTATGCCTGTGTGCCACGCCCCCCGTAGGACAAAAACAACGCTGTACGATGCTCCATCTTCTTGTTTCTCCAAAATGCCCAGCAGCAGTTGTAGACACTTCTGACGTCTGACACCGACCTGCTGTTGTTGTTGTTGACGGTTGGATGGGGTCGGAAACAGCGCCGCTGAAAAGACCCATATCGCCCCCTAGTGTTGGGGAGGAGGACACGTTCGACGCCGACAAGGAGAGAAGTCTGATTCAGCAAAAAAAAAAAGAATTATGAGCTGTGTTCGATTAAACTTAGTTTTATCATTTTAGTCTCCCAACAGACTCATAGATGCTGCCGCCTCCCTAAACTAGATTGTTTTTAAATTTTCTTTCGGGAAATCGATCAGACTAACTCAGAAGTTTGTTCCTTACAAACAAACATACAGACCTGGTAAAAAGTTGTGTCCTTGAATCAAACATGAACTAACTATTTGTTCTGGTCAGACAGACGTCAGATAACGCTGATATAAAATCCCTCAGAGGTGTTTTATTTATCGTGACAGAGCAGCTTTGAGATGTTTGAGGTTCAGATACAGGAACCCCCTCAGGTATCTCATGTTCTGTCAGAACAGGAATAACTCAGACTTTTAGCAGCTCGTACAGAAACCCTGGCCCCAGTTGGCGGCCTTGGTCAGACCCTATGGAGTCCGGCGTTGACCGCACTCTGAACCGGGAACATAATGGCGGTTCTGTTCCTGCCGTCTGTCAGAGTAATGGTACTGTAAACCAACTTCAGCCTCTACAACAAATTAGAGAGGCAAACTTAAATATTGGCTCGTCTGTCAACATGATGGGTGAAAGGGAAAGAGAGGCAATTTAGGACTAATGTATTTCAATTAGTGGGCGAGTTTTGGAGGAACGGCGGCGGCGGACGTCCGTGTAAAGACACGAGTCCAAACCTGGGTCACCAGAGGAGGGGGGGGGGCATAAATAAGGCCTTGTGGCTATTAGCAAATGAGCAGTAATGTCCTCTGAATGATGGTGATAATGATGCAGTGGACAGGACGCCGGATTCTGATTGGGCCCCAGCGCTCACAGGAAGTGCTTGTTTGTTCCGAGCAGCGCTGTTTCCTGTCGGGCCGGCTGTGTGGGTGTCCGTCTGTTTTCCACTGTGATAATCAGGACAGGCGTGTGTGTGTGTGTGTGTGTGTGTGTGTGTGTGTCACATACTCCTATATTTGCCTCCTATGGTCGACGGTTCAAAGCGCCGCGGTCTGTCCGGGCGGAAGCTGAAGATGAGATCACTGCAGGAAGAGCGAGGAGGTGCAGCTGAGAGGGAAAGGGCTCTTCCTCTTCTACCTCTGTCACCCCCTCCTCTCCTGACCCCCCCGTCCTCCTCCTCCTCCTCCTCCTCCTCCTCCGTGTTTTGTCTCAGAATATAAAAATTCAGCTCTCCTCCCTCGCTCGCTCTCTCTGACCAAGAAGCAGGAAGTGCAGATGGATTTGTTTACGTAACAGGGATCCATCCACCCAAAGGCCTCTGGGAAACGGGAATCCCCGGACTTCGTACCCTCACATTTGTGGAGTGGACATCCATCACGCTCTGACAGAGCAGCATGTCTACAACACGGCTGCAGCTCGACCTGCGGAGAGCGAGGAGAGGGAGAACAGAGGGGGACTGTACTGCTGAGGAGGAGGAGGAGGATGAAGAACCCCTCTGCAGATAGTTTGGCTTTAGTTGACCCTGGTTGAACCGAACAGGACTGGACGTGCTCCGCTCAAAGGCCTCTGTCATCTCTGTCTCTGCACATGATTCCAATAGTGAACATTTGCACTCGTCGCCGACTCCAAGCTGGGAAATATGAATGCCATCAGTGATGGATCTGACTGTGTGCGCCTTGTTCTGGGGCGCACTCATGAGGCTCATGTGACCGGGCGAGGGTCTGCAGAGACTGTGAGGGTCTATCTGTGGAAGGCCCCCCGGATGAGCGCTCCATAAATGAACCAATAAAGAGCCGTGAGTGTGTGTGTCTGTGTGTGTGAGTGTGAGGGGACGTGACTTTATTATTAGTGTGTGACTGTGACTGTTTCTGGGTGTCAGAAGAGCAAAAACACAGACAAGTCAATATTTATGTAAAAACCACATTTCAAATCTTCAATAATGATAAAGATGTTTGTTAAATCGAGCGATTAAAACAGAGTAAACAGAGTCGATTATCAACAACAGTCCAGAATAGTTTAATGTTGATGATTTTTAAACAATTAAAAAAATAAAATTCTTTGAAAATGAAGATTTGAAAACAAACAATATTGATCTATTAGTCCAATAAGAGGTTAAAATGATTTTGAAAACTTTAACTTCTGTTTTTAACATCTTATCAAGGTTCCCAGAGATCGATTTTAACAGTTATTCAAACTCCAAAGATATTAAACTCTAAATCATAGAAACAAGTTTTAAAAAAAAAACATTGAAAGTTCGATAAAAAGCGATTAAAACAGAGTCAATTATCGACAACAGTCCAGAAAGTTAAAAAAATCAATTAAATACAAATAAAGATGATTTTTAAACAATTTAAAAACTGAATTTCTTTGAAAATGAAGATTTGAAAACAGACATTTTTAATCTTTTAGTCCAATAGCAGGTTAAAATGATTTTCAAACCTTCAAATTCTGTTTTTAACATCTTATCAAGGATCCCAGAGATCGATTTTAACTGTTATTCAAACTCCAAAGATATTCAATTATAAATCACAGAATCAGGTTTACAAGGATTCAAGAACCTTTATTTTGTCATATCCCACACCTTTGACAGTCTGTGGTATGAAATTAGTACTTAGGTCCATTTCCATGCCAAGAATAAAAATAAAAGAAATATAACACAACAGCTAAGATGCAATAAAATAACAAAGAGCAAAATGTAAACAAAAGAAAAGTGAAGTAGGCTGAAATCAGTCCTGTTGAGTTTTTAGATCTTTATCTATGTTTTAAACGTTTTCAGAGAAGTTTGTTAATGAGGATTTAATGAAACTTCAGAGAGGAACTCAGTCATTAATCTAAAGACGGCGACTCTGTCTGTGGACTCATTCTGGTTCATGTTTGTGACCCCTCTGGATCTGGTGTCAGGGCTCTGACTTCAGTCCTGGTCCTCTCAGTTTAGTGGAGAGCTGCTCCTCTCTCCTCTCTCCTCTCTCATCTCTCCTCTCTCCTCTCTCCTCGCTCCTCTCTCCTCTCTCCTGTCTCCTGTCTCCTCTCTCCTCTCTCCTCGCTCCTCTCTCCTCGTTCCTCGCTCCTGTCTCCTCTCTCCTCTCTCCTCTCTCCTCGCTCCTCTCTCCTCTCTCCTCTCTCCTTGGTGTCCCTGCAGCAGCAGATCTGCTCCTACAGTGGAGGGTCTGAGAGTCGGCCATAAGGCTCCATGGCCTCAGGACCTGTTGGTGGAGGTCAGTGAGTACAAGAGGCGACAGCTGTAGAAACGCTGGGAGCCCGGTGCAGCATGAATACTGGCGATTATAGCCAGCATCACGCACACACAAACACACACACATACACACACATGCACATGCACACACATGCACACACACAGTCATCAGATCTTTATCTAAAGGATACATTGTTCAGAGGTTGTGTAGCACCGCCTCACAGGATGTGGACAACTGTTGGAAAGTGTGTGTGTGTGTGTGTGTGTGTATGAATATGTGTGTGTGTATGAATGTGTGTGTGTGTGTAACACATGATCTAAGGTGAGGCCTTGTGTCCCACATGAGACCTTTATGAGTCTGCAGTGTTTGTAAGCGTGTGCTTCACTTAGACCAGCCGGTGTTTGCTCTGTCATGACTCTGTGAGGTGTTGATGTGGTTGTGTAGTTTACAGGGGGCTAAAGTGGTCTGTGTGTGTGTGTGTGTGTGTGTGTGTGTGTGTGTGTGTGTGTGTGTGTGTGTGTGTGTGTGTGTGTGAGGGAGAGAGAGAGAGAGAGAGAAAAGCAACACAGACGCATCAGAGAAATGGTTTCCCAAACAAACAGCAGAAAATGTTACTCATCTGGACTGTTATTTTGAAAGTGCTCAATTACACTAGGCTCGACTCTTATTTTGAAAGTGCTGGTTTGCACTCTGCGAGGCTTTTATTTTGAAAGTGCTAGTTTGCCTTGGGCTGGACTCTTATTTTGAAAGCATCATTTGCACTCAGCTGGAATCTTATTTTGAAAGTGCTGTCTGCCCTCGACTGGACTCTTATTTTGATAGTGCTCTTTTGCACTTAACTGGACTCTTATTTTGAAAGTGCTCTTTTGCTCTCAAATGGACTCTTATTTTAAAAGTGCTGGTTTGCACTTGGCGAGACTCTTATTTTGAAAATGCTAATTTGTACCCGGCTCGTCTTTTATTGTGAAAATGCCTGTTTGCACCTGGTTGGACTCTCATTTTGATAGTGCTAATTTTCACACAGCTGGACTCTTATTTTGAAAGCGCTTATTTGCACTCAGCTGGAATCTGATTTTGAAAGTGCTTGTTCACAGTCAGCTAGTCTCTTATTTTGAAAGTGGTCTTTGGCACTAGGCTGGACTCTTATTTTGATAGTCCTCGTTTTCACACAGCCATACTCTAATTTTAAAAGTGCTTGTTTGCTCTCAGTTGGACTCTTATTTCAAAGTGCTTACGTGTGCTTGGCTGGACCCTTATTTTGAAAGCGCTGGTTTGCACTGGGTTGGACTCTTATTTTGAAAGTGCTTGTTTTCACTCAGTCAGGGTTGGTTTTAAGTAGAGCAGCTGTTAAAAAGGTCAAAAACAAACTCTCCTTTTTATCTTCGCTCCATTAGCTCTTCTTTATGACCCTCTTATTTTGAAAGTGCTTTACGGCCCTCACAGACTTTACAGGCGTATACCATATAATTACAGACCTGAGTTTCCTGGATGTGCTGAATCACAGGCAGCACTCTCACTTTAAGTGATTCATAAATTATTCTGCTTTACCTCCCTGTAGTTTTCATGGCTCGAAGCAACAGATTAGTCTGCGTAAAATTAATCACACGAACGTGGAGATAAGACGGCGTTAAATCAAAGTGAGACGAGCTTTAAGAGGAGCTGGAGGGCTGCTGCTGATTACTCATCCTCTCATTTCCTACATGACTGAAAAAAACAGAGAGAAAGTGAGGTGAAGTTTACCGTCATGTTAGTGAAGCCCAAACCAGATCAGTCCAGAATCTGCTTTATTAACATCTGTGTTAGAGGAGCAGCTAATCAGACTCTTATTTTGAAGGCCTGACACTAGGATATTATTCCTCTTCAGTATCTGGAGTTCTGACCCACAACATGTGAAACCAGTTCTCTGTTGGTGGTCCCTCTGTGTCCGACACAGTCTGATTCATGGAGGGTTATCGTAATAATCTCCGCCCCCTTAACTGGTAGCTCCACCCTCGCCCTTAAAGCCACGCCTCCAGGGCTCATGAAGTCAGATGTTGGAGCTGAAAATGACGTCACACCCGTGTTCCCAGCGTTTCAGTTACCAAGTTTTCCTGTTGCCTTATATTCGGACGCTGAAATAACTTTCGTAGATGTAGCCATTTTGTTTCCCTCTGATTTTGCTTTTTTCCGACTTTGTTATTGAGACGCTGATGACTCTGGTATGACGTCATTTTCAGCTCCGACTTCTGACTTCTGACTTTAGTTAAGTCTGCCATTCTTTTCCTCACAGCAGGAACACCCTGTAAGGTAAAGTGGGCGGAGTCAGAAGGAGCTGATTAGCATTTAAAGAGACCACACCGGTCTTAATATGGTTGCAAATCCTCCTCTGGTATTTGATGCTTTTATATCTCGACCAAAGACGTTTCATCTTCACCTCAGGAGACCAAGAAAATCCTAAAACATCAAAACTGACCAGGTGACACCTTCACGGTCAAACCTTCTGTTTTAAATAATATATACATATATTTGCTCCAACATTAACTGGGAATCATGATTTTGGTTTCAAAGATGGAGGAAGAGTTTCTCTAACCCTGACGTCCAGCCGTTCCCCCTCAGTCTAAAACCCTCCAGTCCTCGTCCGTCACCACTCTGCAGGATCTTCAGCGTTACCTCATGACCTGTTTCCATTTACTGAGAGGGTATTTTGGTCCCTTAAATGCCAGACCCTGGGCTCTTAGAGGGGGGACAGAGGCCGCTGACCTGGATACCCAGAGAGAGGTGTTGCAGCTGGGATGGAGCTCAGAGTAGGTGGTGCTGGTGTGGAGCAGCTGTTGTGTGTTAGACTGTCAGTCCTGAAGGAGGGGTTAAATCAGGATCAGGGAGTTTGGGTGGGTTTTCCTCTTGGGTTACATCAGGAGACGCTTTGTTTAAATTTAGTTTATATGAAACTATCAGAGCGTCTTTTTTTATTCTGTCACACTTCTTCGTAACTGACCGGATAAATCAGAAACTTCACCTTTACTGCTGCGTCTTTGGAGGTGACACTTCCAGAACGGCGGCGATTTTCGCGGTCCACCAATTCCTACCGGATCTGTTTGTGAGCCGAATTTCGTGGCGGATTACGGTCAGCGGGAATCGCGAGAACTCACAAGAACCTGCAGATCCACGTTCAATCGCGCGATAACGAGTTGTCTCTCTAAAGACAGACACATAGACATATAAGCAGTAGATTGTGTCCTTCCAGAGGAGGAAATCTACTTCTAGACTTCTAGAATCAGCATCTCCTCATCCATGGTGTCATCGGGGTGAAATGACGTCTAAAAACCTTTCACTTGTTCGTTGGACTGGACTTCCTGGACTTCCTTTCCAGCACGGGTTAATCTGTGCTGAATTTATCCGCCATGCTCCGGCGTCCAGAAAAAATAGAACTCTTGCGATCAGCTGAGGAGTCCGGCGATCCGCAGAGGAACGGAAAGAAGTCGGTGTAAATTGACACGTTAACTTGAATGGTTACGATCAGCTACGATCGGAGGATACGACCTTTTCGCCGCTTTTCGGGATGCGGTGGAAATCAGGGGTTACTCTCCCAACATCCACACAGCAAACATGTCGAACACTGACGTCCACTTCCGACCCTCTGTCACCATCATCCTCATCCTCATCATCTTGGGTCTCTGAGTTTCCCCTCGTCCTCGTTCTCATGGGAACTTCGCCGCCTTTCAATGATCCGCCTGCTTCACCTCTCAGCACTGGCTGCTCTGGGGTTAACTCCAGAGGTTAAAGGTCACAGGATCACAGGCTCCACAATGCCTCAGATTGTTGATTGTTGATGCTAAGGCGGGCACTAAGAGGAGGATTGTGTGTGTGTGTGTGTGTGTGTGTTTGCATTTCCTTGATTGTGTGTGTATTTATCTGTTTGTGCATGTGAGCTATTGTTAGTGCCTGAGTGCACGTGTGAGGGACAGTTTTTCTGCATGCAGCCTGACATGTTTGCGTGTGCAATCATGCATGCCGGCGCATTGTTGGTCAAAAAAAGGAGGAACCTGATTGGCCGGACCACCGTGGCAGATGAAACTTGATGGACTGCAGGCTCTCTAAGCTCCTGTTGATGGGGATTTGGAGGCCTGTCTTTGAGGGGGGAAATTCAATTTCCTCCCCCTGCTCGCCAGCGCTGTTTGGATAACTTGGCCCGGGATTGGAGCAGGGTGTGTGACACTCCAGATTACCCAGTCACTGCGAGTCTGCTGAGAAAGCGCCGTGTGAAGTGCGGCGTGACGTGACTCAACACAGGAGGAATGTGGCGCAGCGGAGAGCTGTCAGTCTGTCCGTCAGCCGGTCTCCACGTCTGTCAGGACTTTCCTTTATTCCTGTTTTAGTCTCTGAGCTTCTGCAGATCTGACCGATCGCTGACAGCTGTTTCATTGACCGGTTATAATCAATACTCTGGGGTCATGTTTAGGATGCACAGGTACAAGTCGATGAGATCGTTTACTGTTTTAATTAGACTTTAAAACCGAGAGTCTAAATGACGCTGCGTGGTAAAACAACTCCTCGTCCTTTGTCTGAAAGTTCATCGTCCAAACGGACTGAGTCAAGTCTCAGAGTCGACCGTGGAGTTAGATTTAAACACCATGATTGTTCTGATTTAACTTTAATAACAGCTGTTAATGTTGTCTGTATATAAACATGAACAGCACACCTCCATCCCCATCCACTGTTCATCATTGAAGCCAGTATACTTACACAGGTACTGACATGTTGGAGTCCAGTTCAGTCAGAGATTCAGTTTTTACCTGATGTTTCTAGAAAGAGCTTCACCTCTGCATAAAAACTTCACATTGCTGACCCTGATGTTCAGTTTTTATCTCGGGCCATGTCAGATAGTATCTGCTGGGTTCCTGAGTCTGGGTGTCATGTGGTCCCTTCACCACCAGGGCGGCAGCAATGAGAGGTTTATTAATGGAGTCAGATTTCTATCATCTCTATTGAATAGATACACCTGTTGTTGAACAGTAGGGGGCGCTGTTCGACATTTAACTTTTGCAGTTTGTCGTCTTTACCGCTGTGACGTCTGTTACATATCTTTGTTTGAATGTTCATCTGTATCTTCAGTCAGTAAGGGTGGGAGAAAAAAACGATACAACAAAGTATCGCAATATTTTGTCTGGTGACATATCATATCGTCTTATGTATCAAGTACCGATTCTTCAAATTTATCGCTAATATTAAGTCAAATCTGTGATGATGAAAAAATAAAATCAACAGTTTGTCCAGTGAGGTTGGCAGAGGTGACATCATAGAGCAGGAGAAAGTTAGTACAATAAATATATATAAGGTTTGCAAAATGTGATACATGAAAAATAAAAAACTGTGTAAATAAGACAAACATAAAGTAAAGACCAATGCTGAATTAACAGTGAAAACAATTGTATAAATCACAATACATGGTATTGCAATAATCACTGTATTGGTAAATGTTACAAATCGCAATAATATTGTACTATGATAAAATTGTATCATAATAATATCATGATAATATTGTATCTTGGCCCAAGTATCATGATAATATCATATTGTGATAATATTGTATCATGATAATATCGTATTTTCATAATATTGTATCGTGGCCCAAGTATCGTGATAATATGGTATCATGGGGCCAATAGTAATTCCCACCCCTTACAGTCAGAGATACTGACACATCGGTTCTGGTTCAGGTCCCAAACCTGGATGATGGTGACGTAGACCACATGAACTTATCTCCTTCACTGCAGCAAAGTCCAGGTCCTCCATCTGAGTCTGAATACTGAGAACCCGGTGATCCTCGAAATGGCTGATATGTGAGATTCTGGACTAAGCGAGCTCAAACACCCAAACAAACATCCGTCCAATCGGGTGAGTCCTCGGGGGTTTGTGTTCCACCTCATCAGGAATGTCAATTACCTCCACATTGTTTGTCCTCTTGTTGTTTGTTTGTTTGGCGTGCTGAAAAGCTCAGATAGGGATCAAGGAGGCGCTGCGGCGGTGGTGGCGATGACACTCGAGCTGTTGGCCTCCTCATTACTCTCTCTCTCTCACCTCGCTGTAAAGTGGAGGAATGTCTTTAAAGCCTCATCCAGTTTTACTGGAGCGCTGACCACTTCATCACACGCAGATGTTGCTGAGTGTGTGTGTGTGTGTGTGTGTGTGTGTGTGTGTGTGTGTGTGTGTGTGTGTGTGTGTGTGTGTGTGTGTGTGTGTGTGTGTGTGTGTTTCCTGGGTCATAGGATGTTACTGTTCTTGGAAAACCCTCTCATAGAGAAGTGTGTTGCCAAAATCCTCGTGTTTATAACCAGAACTTGGAAAAACTAAAACTCAAAAATAGGACACAATGGTATCAGAACCTGCTGAGTCAGGACCGGTTCTGAGTGAACACCTGGATCAGGTGAGGGTCCAGGACAGACCGGACGTTAATGTTAATCGTGATCACATAAAGAGCTTCATTAGTGATCGTAAACAGGTCATGTCTGTTTACACAGGTACAGGTGTTCAGCTGTTTTATAACTGTTTGATTATGACTCAGTCAGCGTGAGTCAGCGACCAGAACCAACATGAACCTGAGGGTGTCGTCAGCTGATCGGAATGAAACGATATAAAAGTGATAATCAGGAATGTGCCGACGGCGAGTTTAGACTCGTCACTGAGAGTTCAGTGGAGTGGACATAGTGGATCCCAGTACGTCTGAGAGAATGACCTACATACTGAATATACAGTAGGGGAGACTGGGGTAAGATGAGACATTTTTCATATTTGGGATCACTACATCAAGTCAGTCCTGGTTTAGTCTCTAACTCGTGTCTCTGCAGATGTTTTAAGATGTTGTTCATCCCTGCAAACCAACAGATTGAGTTTAAACAGAACTGTCATCGTTCTTTTGTTTGGCAGAAAAGTGTAGAGATTAAAAATAAAGATGTCAGCTGTAGTGGAGATTCTCATTTAAAGATATCAAATATCTTATTTCTTTAAATTGGCTGAGATTAAATCTTCTTACAGGAAAGTTTAAACACGTGTTTTAATGTAAAGGCGCCATAATGACAGATGAACGACTCTACGCCCCTCCCTCCTCGGCCTGTCTCAGGTCGTTCAGAAGTCGTTCGTTTCGCTCAGTCTGACTGATCAGTTCCTGACCGACACGCCACGCTGAGCTCAACTGAACTGAGAGAAGAACGGATCAGGTCTCAGAGTGATTCAGTTGTTCACTCAGCAGTTCAGTTCTTTTGAATGAATCGTTCATGAACGACACAAACACACAAACATCAGCAGCTACAAAGTTCAGGGTTCAGACCAGTCCAGTAGACCAGTCCAGTAGACTGGTCCAGTAGACCAGTCCAGTAGACCAGTCCAGCCTTCTCTTCAGAGCAGAAGATCCAGGATCCAGGATGACGGGTCAGACCACAGAACAGTTTTAAGTTCAGCTCAGTCCATCTTTAACGGACTCTGGTCTCTCTCTAGTACCTCTGGATCTGGTCTCCTCTGTCATGGATCAGTTTTCAGCTGCGTCTGTGATTCTGAGTGTATTTTAGATCCATGTGGTGAGTTCCACTCCAGAGCAGGTTTTTGGTTTTACATCAGTCCTGGTTTTAAACCTCGTCCTTTCAGATCCCACAGACTCTCTTTGTTTAGGGACTTCCTGGACCTTATAAGCCGGTCTCATGTGGACTCTTGAGGATCTGCAGTTTTTGTCTCTTGTCCAACCCTGCAGACTCTTCAGCCCTCATGAGTTCATTTAAGGACTCTGTCCTCTGTTTTTGCATCTGTCAGCCCCCATACTCACCCCCCATACTCACCCCTCATCCACCCCCAGGTTCTCCCCCCCTCTGTCACCCTAAACCCTGACACACGTCTGGACATGTCCCTCAGTCCCTCAGTCCCTCAGTCCCTCAGTCCTCCTGGGTCTGGGAAACACAAGTTTTCAGTTTTTGGCTGAAGGAACGATGAGAAGAACAAAACTGTCGAGCAGGTGTTTCAGGAAAAGGTGAACACACATACACACACACACACACACACACACACACACGCACACACACGCACACACCTTTGATGACATCATCAGGTAACAGACACACAGACAGGTAACACTTTACAATAACCATCAATTATAAATGGTAAATATAGTTTATTCATGTTTAATCATCATTTAAAAACAGCATATAGACCAATTATTAATGACAAATCGATAGTTTATTAATGAAAGTTAATAGTTACTTCACCATTAACAAGCAATAAAATTATGATTGATAATTTTCATTAATTATTAAAGGACTATTTATTAAAGGTTTATAAAGGGTTTAAATATTGTCTGTAAAACATCTAGATCAAAATGTGTTTCAGCAGCACTTTGTAAATGATTAATATTTGGTTTTTAAATCATCTATAAACATTATTTAGTTATTGTAAAGTTAGGGTTTTTAAAACTGTTACATTAACAATTTATTTAATGGTCTATATGCTGTTTATAAATGATGAATAAACATGAATAAACTATCTATTTACCGTTTATAAGTTCTGGTTGTTGTAAAGTGTTCCCGGTCTGCTCATCTGGGTCTCTCTCTGCCGGTCTCTTGGTCGTTAGATCAGATCAGGTCCAGAATCAGAAGCTCCAGCTCAGTCCAGGATCAGCTCCTCTCTCCTCTCTCCTCTCTTTCTCGTCCCGTTTGTCTCCCCCTGGACTTCATCGCCCCCCCCTCCTCTAACTGATCAGGTGTGAAGCACAAGTTTGGGCAGAAACCGGATCCCTCTGGTGATTCAAGTCTCCCTCACACCTCCGGACTTCTGGTTCTGCCGGGCCGTGAGGAGGACACAGACGCAGATATGAAGGTTTTCTTCACGCCGATCTTTGATCTCCACGACTTTATTTGGGCGTATATCAATCAGCCTCCACTAAGCCTTCGCCGTCTCTTCCGCCTGTGACTTCCTGTCTCAGATTAGTCCTCCATCCTGCCCACCTCGGCGGATCACGATGCAACGGCACTTCAGGATCACAGGTCAGAGGGTAAAGGTCGAGTAAAGAGCGATGTAACGATGTCCAGACTTAGGGCGACTGACCGCTGCTGCAGATGAGCGTGTGTGTGAGTGTGTGTGTGTGTGTGTGTGTGTGTGTAGAGGTGGTTAAACGCTTGAAAGGAAACTGTCCATCAATAGAGAATCTGAAAACAATTTGACTGCATTAAGGCATTTAGAGCGTCTCCACTGATTTCCCCGTTGGCCTCATGTCAGTGCCACACACACACACACACACACACCCACACACACTCCCACGTCTGTGCAGCGAGGAGGAGGAGGAGGAGGAGGAGGAGCGCACAGAAGGCCTTTCACAATTATGCATTCACTTGTCTGTTTGCTTCTTCATTTACACATTTGTTTATTCATTTATTCATTTGCTATCGACTTGGTTTTGATCCAGCTGTCATCTGCTGACGAACAGATGAACTGTGACTTTTGTTTGCTAATCGTACGGCGTGCACACGCGTGCACGTGTGGTCTGCATAAGTAGGTCATTTGAGTGTTAACAGGTATGCTCCTTCAGGTGTCGATTTCTCCGATCAGAGATAATAAGATGATTGATCAGCAGCTGGTTTCCCTGAAAAGCTGGAGGATCTGAGTTAGTTCCAGTTTTTAGGAGAAATCTTGAATGTAAACTCGACCCCTCCCAACCAGTTTTCCCCTCAGCTCCTCCTCTCCCCTCAAGCCCCGCCCACAAACAGACGCTCCTGCTCGCTCGTATCGTTCCGATTAAATTCAGATATAATGCAGATAAATACTTCAGATCATTACAAAAGCAGTTTACCTGTCCAGCAGAAAGGTTACAGGGTCACCAAGATCCCCAAGCGTCCCCCATGGTTTATGTTGACCCGGCTTTTTAGCTCTTGTCCGGTCTACCTCCGTTTTAAGCGCCCGTTATTCCTCCAGAGTCTCCGGTATTTACTTTGTTTTCTTGCTTGTGTCGGCAGTCGTGGCCAAAGGAGGATTCAGACAATTTTCCGAACTTTCTGGTTGGTTTCTACTGTCCGATATTGTAGCACGCTAACTTTGTTTGGGCTCCTGAACGACACGGGGGAGCAGCATTTTCTTGCTGACTGTTTTCTTGTTGATTGTTTTCGTGTTGATTGTTTTCTTGCTGACTGTTTTTTGTTGACCATTTTCCTGTTGACTGGTTTGGTGTTGACTGTTTTCTTGTTGACTGTTTATGTTTGAGTGTTTTCTTGCTGACTGTTTTCTTGCTGACTGTTTGTGGTTGACTGTTTTCTTGTTGACTGTTTTCTTGTTGAATGTGGTTGACTGTTATCTTGTTGACTGTTTTCCTGCTGACAGTTTTCTTGCTGACTGTTTTCCTGTTGACTGTTTTCTTGCTGACTGTTTTCTTGTTGACTGTTTTCTTGTTGATTGATTATGGTTGACGTTTTCTTGCTGACTGTTTTCTTGTTGACTGTTTTCTTGCTGACTGTTTTCTTGTTGACTGTTTTCTTGTTGACTATTATCTTGTTGACTGTTTTCTTGTTGACTGTTTTCTTGTTGACTGTTTTCTTGCTGACTGTTTTCTTGCTGACTGTTTTCTTGTTGACTGTTTTCTTGTTGACTGTTTTCTTGCTGACTGTTTTCTTGTTGACTATTATCTTGTTGACTGTTTTCTTGTTGACTGTTTTCTTGCTGACTGTTTTCTTGTTGACTGTTTTCTTGTTGACTGATTATAGTTGACGTTTTCTTGCTGACTGTTTTCTTGTTGACTGTTTTCTTGTTGACTGATTATGGTTGACGTTTTCTTGCTGACTGTTTTCTTGTTGACTGTTTTCTTGTTGACTGTTTTCTTGTTGACTGTTTTCTTGCTGACTGTTTTCTTGCTGACTGTTTTCTTGTTGACTGTTTTCTTGTTGACTGTTTTCTTGCTGACTGTTTTCTTGTTGACTATTATCTTGTTGACTGTTTTCTTGTTGACTGTTTTCTTGTTGACTGTTATCTTGTTGACTGTTATCTTGTTGACTGTTTTCTTGCTGACTGTTTTTTGTTGACTGTTTTGGTGTTGACCGTTTTCCTGTTGACTGGTTTGGTGTTGACTGTTTTCTTGCTGACTGTTTATGTTTGAGTGTTTTCTTGCTTGTGTCGGCAGTCGTGGCCAAAGGAGGATTCCGACAATTTTCCGAACTTTCTGGTTGGTTTCTACTGTCCGATATTGTAGCACGCTAACTTTGTTTGGGCTCCTGAACGACACGGGGGAGCAGCGTCTGCCTCACAACCAATCAGGTTAGAGGAGGTGGAGAACGGCTTTGTTTACAGTCAGAAAGAGCGGACCGCTCAAAAATGTTCAAATGTTGACGACACAGACAGAAGAGAACACAGAGATATCGATATATTACCAAATAATCAATAACTAATAACTATTGACTGATATTAGAAGATGTTTTGTAAATACTCCACAAATAAATATGCTCCTCCTATCTAATGACCTCAGGTGTTGATTTCTCCGATCAGAGGTAATAAGATGATTGATCAGCGGTTAGTTTCCCTGAAAAGCTGCAGACCTTTACTCCGTTTTCTGGGTTTTATGGGTTTTTCAGGTTTCAGGAGTCAGCAGGGACATACCTCTGCTCTGACTCAGGACTCTGTCTGCTCACTCCTGCGTATAAAATGTGTAGGAACATTTTCTCCTGGGTTTTTTTCCCTGTTGTAGTATATGAATATATTCCTCTGTTTATGCTTCTCCACCCATGTTTAGCATACGCTCATGAGTCAACCCTTCCACCAGGACACTCTGCTGGTTTCTGTCCTGTTCTCCTCCAAAGCCTTGCCCTGGGCCGGCTGCAGCGGTTCCCTGCCGATGCCTCCTTTAATTGCAGCGTGTAATCCGCCTTAAACAGCAGGCTGATAATAGTTCTGTCTCTGAGGAGGTTAGGCTCAGAAAGGACCCTGGTTCCTACCAGCTCTCTTATTATCCCCTCAGCCCCGGCCACAGGGAACCAAAGGGCCGACGTGCTCGTTTCAAGCGGTGCCAGTTACTCTGTGACTCATCGAGGTTGAGAAACGTTTGAGGAGAATGGAGCGCCTGTGTTGGTGTGTCAGCGTGCCGCTTGTGGCTCCCTGACAGATTGCCGTGAGACGGCGAGGGCGAATCTGCTTCCATGCTGTGTGAGTACGGAAAGTCCACTCGCCTTTACCTCAAGTTATGCAGCCGGAGCGAGCGAGCGAGGGAGCGAGCGTCCTCCCAGAGAGGACGGCATATTTGAGGTGAACTGATGTTAGAAGAGAGTCTGAGTGAGCCGCTCTTAAAGGCGGAGATGACATTTTTACTGTCACTGCAGCGACACACACTCAGACTGAACCCAGAGTTAGAAAAACACACTCTGAGTTATCACGGCTCATATCCTCCGTCGTCTGATGAATTACAGGAATAACGTCTGACGGTTTTTACTGCGTATTTCTTTCACTGTTATTCGAGGTTTTTCTGCGCCAAATTTAGTCCTGAATGCGGCTTCTATTCAGGACGGTCTGAGCGCTGAGAAAGGTAGAAAACAAGAAAGATGGTCGGAGCAGATTCAGCCGCACATGACCGCAGTTTTTAAAGATCATGGTCTCACTCCAAATGCAACGAAAAGGTCGTATCCTCCGATCGTAGCTGATCGTAACCGTTCAAGATAACGTGTCAATTTACACCGACTTCTTTCTGGACGCCGGAGCATGGCGGATAAATTCAGCACAGATTAACCCGTGCTGGAAAGGAAGTCGGGCACAGACACAAAATAAAACATCCGGCTTCTTTTCAAAATAAAACGGGCGGAGACGAACAAGTGAAAGGTTTTTAGACGTCATTTCACCCCGATGACACCATGGATGAGGAGATGCTGATTCTAGAAGTCTAGAAGTAGATTTCCTCCTCTGGAAGGACACAATCTACTGCTTATATGTCTATGTGTCTGTCTTTAGAGAGACAACTCGTTATCGCACGATTGAACGTGAATCTGCGTGTTCTTGTGAGTTCTTACGATCCGGTGGGAATTGGCAGACGGCAAAACTCGCAGCTGTTCCAGACACGGTGAAAATTCAGGGTTCTGGTTCAGACCTAAAACTCTTAATTTCTCTGATATTGGAGTAAAAAAATCCCTGATTGGCTCTGATTCTAACCTCTCCTCCTCTGTCATGTGATCAATGGTGTTGACTGTGTGTCTATAGATTAAACACTCGCTAATACTCGGCTCAAACACTCCTGATCAATAGACATGTTTAATGCTAATCATCTGCCACGCCCCCTCCTCGGATCGATCAGCTCCAGCTGTGAGCAGGATCAGATGTGTTTGATGATGGCAGCTTTGAGCCCTCGTACGGATCGATCCTCTGAAGGACAAGGTCGCGGGGTCATCTGTCAGCGAGGCGAAGGCGACAGTGACGCACACGTACTTCAAACAGAGCTGACGGAGCGTGCAGCGAGGAGAGGCGGTCTGTTAATGAGGGTCAGGACTGAGGGGGGGGGCAGAGCTAACATTAGATCAGGCTGGATGAGGGACCACAGAAGTTAGAGGAGATCAGACTACAGAGGGTTGGAGGGAATCTCCTTCACCTTTACCTGCTGATCAGACGTCATCGTCATGGAGATGAAGCTCTACAGATGATTGACGGTGGAAACCATCAGAGTCTGAACTTGTAAAGTAACATTATTGATGTCTGATCTGGACCTAAAGGGAGTGAAGACCTTAGAGATGGTGGTTCTGGACCTTCTCCAGAGTCAGAAGATCCTGCAGCAGCCGGTTCAGGTTACAGGTCTTCACGGGTGGTACAGAACCCCGGGGTCCAGTCTAGACCCTTTACAAGTTAGGGTCTCGGTCTGTCCGCCAAAATACTGAGGTTCCTCCAGAGTCTGCATGAGGCACCAAAACTAGACGAGTCCAGGAGGATCTGATACCAGGAGTCCAGGTTCAGAGCAGAGACAGACCTGTTAGAACCCGGTCAGTACAGAGAGCTGTTCTGTGGTCCAAAGGGGCGGTTTTTAGAAGTATAATGGAGCCACAGACCAGGTCCAGGTCCACCATCAGAGTTTAGATCCACATTTGAACATGTTTATTGTGGCGGTATAAAAGTGTCTACAGTAGAAATGTTGCTGTACTGACGGTTATTTTTAAACCATTGATTAAATTTACAGGAGAAAAAACATACTGTGATATATAAGGTTATTGTGATATAAGATTTTGTTCATACCGTCCAACTCTGTTGAGGTCTTGGTTGTATCCCATAATACCTGCAGCGGTCCTGACTCTGTTGACTGACTGAAACACAAAAACAAAAACCTGAAATCAAATTTGGTGAATCTAGATTCTGGTTCTGGGTCAGAATTTAAAGAGCGCCCCGGGTCGGTGATTCTGGGCCTGTGTAGATAAAAGTTCTGCTCAGGGTTAAACTCTGGTCCGTCTTACCTTTGAGTTGTTTTTAGTTTGAGTCTTTAGTCTGTTAGTTGGATCAATTTTGATAACAGAACCAGAACCTGAGGATAGTTCTGGGTTTGTTTCTGTGGGATCAGCTGTAGTTCTGGGGTCTGAACCAGAACCTGAGGACAGTTCTGGGTTTGTTTCTGTGGGATCAGCTGTAGTTCTGGGGTCTGAACCAGAACCTGGAGGACAGTTCTGGGTTTGTTTCTGTGGGATCAGCTGTAGTTCTGGGGTCTGAACCAGAACCTGAGGACAGTTTTGGGTTTCTCTCTGTGTTTTTATTGCATTAGCTGTAGTTCTGGGATCTGAACCGGAACCTGGAGGACAGTTCTGGGTTTGTTTCTGTGGGATCAGCTGTAGTTCTGGGGTCTGAACCAGAACCTGAGGACAGTTTTGGGTCTGTTTCTGTGGGATCAGCTGTAGTTCTGGGACGGTCTTCCTGTGAATGTGAAGTATGCGGCTGACTCAGCCTCAGAAATATTCCTGTTATGCTTTATTCTGTTTCCGCTCCGCTTCATCCTCACTCTGACATTTGGCTGTGATAAGAGGAAAGCCTTGGATCCCACCGTGGGTTCTGACCGCTGCCCCACACTCGGACCCTCCCACACTCCAGCGCCGCGGTACAGTAGGACTACTGCGCAGTCCTGGGACAATGCCGGGATTCATGCTGTATGCATGAGGCCATTCACACTTCCTATCGCTAACATCTGCAATGCTAATGACTGAGCCGCTGACTGTGTCTCTCTCTGGCAGAGCGTCCGTGTTTTCTCTGAGCGCCTCTGTCCTCTCTCTCTCTCTGCGTAGGCGGAACATCTGAGTCTCCATCAAAGCTGCAGACGTCAAAAGAGGCGGGAAAGATCAGCTGTGCTCACACTGCGGCGCAATCTTACCCGTAAATGTCATCATGGGGAGATTGTTTTGAACATTTCTGTGCGGTCGCTCCGTCACACGGTCGTTCTGAACAAGAGAGAGGGTTTGGTTTTGACACTGGGGGGGACACAGAGTTGTCCTCCTGAACGTTTGTTTTTTTTGCATTTGCAGTCATGATTTTACGTCATGTGGAGCACGTGCAGACACACACACACACACACACACACACACACACACACAAACACAAATGTAAATGTGAACGACACCGCTGATATTAAAATCTGAAGCGTACGTGACCCAGACACAATAAACCAAACATGTTGACAACTTAGACTTTGTGGTTGCGGGTAACGTTCACTGTCCCGTCCAACTAGCAGGTAACTTTTACAGGCAGATGTAGTGACAGCGGGGACAGCCAATCACGTACGTAAGCGAGAAGTGGTTGCATTAATAATTCTACGCCTGTGATTCTGTAGACCGAAGCAGCGCCGACCTGCAGCTGTGGGACGGTCCCTCCATGTTCTCAGTTATACAGATTAGCTAAACCAGGTTCAGGTTCAGTCAAACCCACCTCAGTCTGGTCCACAGAAGCCAAAGGGACAAACAGGGAGACAGGAGGAGAAAATACGGTTTATGGTTCTGTATGATAGTGAGTTATAGGACAGTGGTCCTCAACTGGTCTCACTGTGGGACCCACATTTTCTCATGGTCCTTCAGTCGTGACCCACTTTTATAAAATTCAAACCAAGAAAATTTATTTATTATTAAAAAAAACCTTTAACATTAATATGTTTTTCCTGAGTAAAGTGTATTTCAGAGCAGATGAACTGAGGACGACAACGACTGAAGTTCCTTATACAGAAAATATCAAATTAAACAAAATAAATACCAAAAAAAAACCATGTAATTTTACTGCATTCAGGCCAAATTAATAAGAAACTGAGGAGGACCAGGACATAACACATGCCCTTCAAAATAAAAGCTATTTTTCAAAATAAAAGACATGTCAAACATCAGATCCGAATTAAATATTTACTTTTTCGACCAGCTGTTCACGACCCATCCAGAACGTGTCTGTGACCCACTTTTGGGTCGGGACCCACCAGTTGAGAACCACTGTTATAGGATAGACAGAAGGATGTGATGGATTATTATTATTATTATTATTATTATTATTAATATCATGTCATTGAATAAAATCCAACATGATTCAGTCTCCCTCTCTAAGATTGATCAGGATGTAATTCACTAAAATAATATGAGGTATGAAGTATTTCATTACGATATGATATAATCCAATATATTATGATATAATCTGATATAATCCAACATAAGAGAGCTAACACAATAAGATATAATGTAGAAATGATAATAAACCTCACAGTCTAAACACTATAATACCAGATAATTCTAATTAATTCACTTTAGTGTTTTAGGAGATTCAACAACAACGTTTCAGAGACACAGACATGACACAAACGCTCTACAATAAAGGTTAATCTAATCAGGACACACTGTGAGCTGATCTATTTTAGGATATGTTGACCTTTGACCTCTATAGGAACAGTCCTCCTTTCTTCTCTCGGAGTGGACGATCTTATTTATCTAACGTCTCTCTCTCTCTCCACGCCGACAGCTTCATTCAGACTTTGTTGTATCGCTGTCAGTCTTTACTTTCCTCCTTAACCCGAGCAGAGAGGAGGACGTCTCGCGGCGGCGCAGGGCCATGCCGGAGGTGACTTCCTGTTCAACAGCTGGGCCCTTGTTCGCCAACGCCGCGATAATCTCCCATGAGTCTTTCCACATGGGCAGAGAAGCCGCTGTGTCGCAGCGCTGTTTTTCCTGCCGTCCAACAAAGAAGAAAAGGTGATTGTGTTCGGAGCTTTCAGCCCCTGCTTGGGGTCCAAATGTGTTTGTGTAGCGTGTGTGTGTGTGTGTGTGTGTGTGTGTGTGTGTGTGTGTGTGCGCGTGTGCGAGCTGTGAATCATTTGGCGAGCAGGATGAATGCATGAATCAGCCTTTTCACTCGGTATGTGAAGCGCTGGCTGGCGGAGGTGTTCAGATTGCGAGCGTTCAGCTGTCACCAGCTGACCTCGGCACAGAAACACACTCTGTGTGGAAACAGGGCGACTCTGTCGACTCTGGAGAACACTAACACCTCAGTGATCCTGAGATTATCCGGACTCACTCGGACGTTTGGAGGTGACAACTTCCATCTTTCCTGAACCTCTTTCCCACCGCCCCCCCTGTTCGTGACCTTTGGCTCGGCGCAGGCCCCCGAGGCGCCCCTGTGCACAGGAACTGACCTGCGCAGAGGTCACCCGGGGTCACCTGAGTCCGCCCGGGTCTGCGTGTGCGCTGATAGGACTTTGATGGCTTATTAGAGATTGTAATGGCGGGTGAAATAGTGGGAGTTCCAGGCTGCTTCGCTGCCGCCGCCGCCGCCGCCTGCTGGGAGGGTGAGTGGACTAACCTGTCATTAAAGGGATCATGGAGGAAGAGCGAGGAGGAGGAGGTAGAGGCGGGTTTATTCCCATCATAATTAAGAGCGAGCAGCTGGGTTTGATTTCATCTCCAACATATTTAGATTGATCCCACACTTGTGCTGCTGCTGGGAGGATGTTCTCACATCATCATGAGTTATCGGCCTCGCCGCTCTTCATCCTCAATCTGACTTTGAAGTCGCACAAATGTGATCCCGCCTCTCCGCTGACAAGAAGATGCACGCCGCCAAAACGAGGACACTGGCTGTTTTCACACACAGTTCCTTTTTAAACTGCTGACACACGTGCAGCTCTGATTGGAGCAGACAGCTGTGCACAGGATGTACAGAGGGCTTTGATTGGCCTTGGCAGCTGCCCATGCTGAGCTTAGTTTTACTGCTACTCGCTAAGTGTGTGTGTGTGTGTGTGTGTGTGTGTGTGTGTGTGTGTGTGTGTGTGTGTGTGTGTGAGGTCACTGCTTTACCATATCGCACTAATGCTCCTGAGCTGATGGTTATCCCTCTAATCAAGTTAAGGTTTGGCCGTCACTGACAGGAAGTGGTTTTGAAAAGCTGCACCGTGTGTTTGGCGCCTTCGATGAAGTTTGTGGATTTCCTCGTGTCGGTGCAGATAAGAGTGTCGGTGAATAATAATCAGATATCTAAAGTCGTTTTCTCAATAATGAATCAACTCTTTGTCCAGGAAGAGTCAGTTGTGGTTCTGAGGACGAGCGCTGTCGCAGTTTTCACTTCAGAACAAACTGTCCTGCAGCACAGCGAAGGTTCGAGGATTAGAAATAAGACTAACGACCTGAATGATGAGAGACTGAGCAGTTATCATTATCACCTCTCTGAACTTTTTTGATCTCTTTTTTTTATCGTGTATAATCAACAGGATATCAAATGTCAAATAGTCTCTGACTTTATCCGGACAGAAATCCAAAAGTTCCAAAAGGGAATAAATAAAAAGTTTATATTTGTTGTTCTTACTGTTGAACATTGTAAATTATAATAAATAGATAAATATCATAATTACACATTAACTTTTTTAACAGTTTAATCAGACTAAACTCATAACTCGTCTTTTTCTCTGAATCAGACTTCTCTCCTCTCCTCGTTTACATGCAGCTGAGAAAACTGAATTATTGACGTGAACGTGTCCTCCTCCCCAACACTAGGGGGCGATATGGGTCTTTTCAGTGGCGCTGTTTCTGACCCCATCCAACCGTCAACAACAACAGCAGGTCGGTGTCAGACGTCAGAAGTGTCTACAACTGCTGCTGGGCATTTTGGAGAAACAAGAAGATGGAGCATCGTACAGCGTTGTTTTTGTTCGACATGATGGACGCGCTACTTTTTCTAAAGAGGAGACCAACGCTACTCCTCTACTCTGGGGGTTTGTTACGGGGTTACGGGGGCGTGGCTCACGTGCACATGCATCTTCCCATCATACTCCGACTACGCTGGTTACATGGAAGAGAAAATCGAATTACAATCACATTATCTGGGTGTCTTAATCTGAGTTCTCAAACTCTGATTATAGTCGGACTAAAGTGTTTATATGACCTTCAGTTGTCCGGTCTAAATCGGAATAAGGCGATAATTCGGTTTTCTCGAGTGTCATGGAAACGGACTGAGTGATTATCGGCACCTCATCAGCGTCAGCTCTACCAACCATCAATATGACCTTTTTGACCTTTTTTCAAACTGAAAAATGTGTTTTTTTTATCATCACTTATCAGGACAGGATAGTCTGGTCCTCTCTGAGGTTTCTGCCTGTTAAAGGGAAGTTTTTCTCGCCGCTGTCACTCATGTTAGATGAGGTCAAATCTGTTCTATCTTAACGTTGGGTTTCAGTAATTTCATCAAACAATGAGCGTGGTCTAGACCTGCTCTCTTTGGAAAGCGTCTCGGGATGACGACTGTTGTGAAGTGACGTTTATATAAATAAGATTTGATTGATTTATTGAGGATATCAAATATCAAATTGTCTCTGGCTTGTATTTAAATTTATCTGGACAGAAATCCAAAAGTTCCTAAAGGGACTAAATGAAACGTTTTTATTTGTTGGTCTTAATGTTGAATTTAGTGAAATATAATAAATAGATAAATATCAGAATCACTCATAAACTCTCTCAGACCTTCGACGTCTCGCTCTGTTCCTGTTATCAGAGGGACTGATGGGAGTTATTTAGCAGTGAGATAATAAACTCAATGATATGAGGACGTGTTGAGCAATAACTGACGGAGCAGTTGTCAATACCAGAACAACAGAACCATAAAAGAGTCCGGGAACATGAGACCCTGAACAGGAGGGACCCTCAGAGTGGAACACATGCTCACACAGACCCTCATTCATGGAGGACCATCCCAGTCCAAACATCAGAAGCTCCGCAGCAGCAGCACCATCTCTCTCTCTCTCTCTCTCTGTGGTTTTCTGTGAGCTCCACCAACAGCTGAACTGATTACATAATCGAGTTCTTTCTGAGGACCGTGCCACCGCCGGGGCGGGAGGGGTGCCACCATAGGGGCCGCGCTGCCGCCGCAGATGGCGGTCCTGCCCGCCCACACCTGTGAATCATTTGGACCCAGATTGTTTATTTGGCTTTCCTTAAGTGCTACCAGTGTTTCCTTTGTGCGTTTGTGTCCCCTCTGGAAAAAAAAGAGAGAGAAAAAAAATCACCCCACCCCGGCCTGACCCCCACAACCGCACACCCCTCTGGGCGATACACAACTTTGGCATGACCACCAACAAAATAGAGCCAAATTAACCCAAAGGACGCCCTCTACTTTCAGCCCACAACTCCTCTGTCCTCAGGCTGAGGGAGCGATTCAGGGAGGGGGACGCAGACCGACGCAGAAAAGAGGTTTTTCTAGAGAACTAAGAGGAGGGAAACCTCTGTGTGCAGATCTAGGTTTGATTTCTATGTTTTTGTTGTTGCTAACACAGAAGAAGAGGCGGACCATCAAAACAGCGGCGTGCAGCCGGTGACTCAGACCTGAGGTCCAGATTTATGATACACACACACACACACACACACACACACACACACACACACACACACTGACCAAGAGGGGACCCCTATTTCTGGTCACTTTGGTTAGAATAGAATATTCCTTTATTGATCCCCCATGGGGGAAATTTTTTTGTCACAGCAGCATCACAGACAAGACAAAGAGTGCAAAAATGCAGTTATAACAATAAGGATCCTAATATTAAGAACTTGAATAAATGTAATAATTAAGAAAAAAAATTGCGAAGGGAAAAAGGGAGAAGAAAAAATAAAACTTTCTACAATAAAATTTAATAAAACAAAAATATAATAGAAGATTTTCTTTAAGGTCTTCTACCATAATCTAACTTAAAATGTGACTTTTAATTTTATTTTTAATTGCCAAGAGGAGATCTGGATCCTTGAGTGAGATCTACCTGTCTGACAGGTGACCTGAGAGCTCGTTTACCACAATGACTTTCTTTGTTCCTTTAAAGAACGGCTGATTTAACCTAAACGTGATAATTATTCAAACATTAAACAACAAATATTTGGGCCCCATTCCTCCTGTGGATTATATTTTCTTTTTTAGCTGCTCTAATCATAATTATTTGGTTTCAGGAGAAAAACATTTCACAGTCTTTGGGCAGAATTTTTAGTTCACGTGGCAAGCCACGTCACATGATGCAGGGGCGAATCTCAAGTCAGCGAGGGGAGTCAGAACAGGATGGGTGATTTTATTTATAACTTTGTTTTATCATGAAAAGGACAGCGAAGACCTCAGGCGCACTGTCTCAGGAGAGAAGAAAAGAGGAGGAGGAAAAGAAGTCCAAATATAAAGGTAAGATCATATTTAGATATCAACTTATTTTCAAAATATCGTTTGTATGAAGAACATCTTTTAGCTCGCTCACTTGAAAATAAACTAAGCATTAGTTTAACAGGCTGATGTCCTCTTTCAGATGGACATGTCCTCTTTTTTGAGACTAAAGTATTAAATATTCAATTTCAAGATTCTCTTTCCTCATAAACTTTTAAACACTCAGATTTTCACCATTATTCAGCAGTTCTTTGTTTTAAAGTTTGTGATAAACTGTAAGTGAATACTGAGTCCATTCTTTGTCTGAACAAAAAGATAAAGGTGTCCTGAGTGACGCTCAAACTCCCCGAGTAAAAAACGTCCCCTGTTGGCTGTGAGGTCTCCTCTTGGTGGAAGTCTTATGATGCCAAATTCACCTTTTGGATAGGTAAGAGTGCACACACACACACACACACACACACACACACACACCTTGAGAATGAGGTCAGTGTCGGTGATAAAAGGATCCTCCATCCCAACGATGTTTAGAGTTTTCTCAACAGCAGAATGAAAACAGAAGAAGAAGAAGACGAGGAGGAGGAGGAGGAGAGGAAAGTGGAGCAGTCTCATATCTGATAAATCCATCTCATTAACAAACAGCTCCTTGTTAACTAGCTCCATCCTGGCGGAGCTTCCAGGTGCTAACGAGGTCCACTCAATTTGCTAATGAGTTAACGAGCGGGCTAATGAGGCCCTGAAAGAAGGTCATGATGTAATGGAATACCTCGCTCACGCCCGAACGGTAATATGAGACGTGAACTCTTCAGGGGAATTAAAGATCTTAAAATGAACGTGCGATAAAACGCTCGATTATAACTCCTCCCTGGTGGCGACGCCTCCTAATGGGAGCGCTGATGGTGAGAGGAAGAGCGAGTGAAATTAGAGGAACGTGGATTTATAAAAGAGAGGAGGGGGATGTTGGTATTTATGAGTTTAATTTTAATGTAAGAAAAAAAAAAACAGGACATCAGGAAACAGACAAAACACTTCCTGTCTGTTTCTGGGCCTGAACCGCACTCAGATGATCCTGGTTCTGGTTTCGGCCGGGTGTTTCCTGGTACGTGTGGGTACCTTCTGCATGCCTTTCTTCACACATTAAAGTCGACGTCCAGCACCAACATTTTTCTGTGATGACGTCTGCGAGCCTCGAACCCCGACGTCTCTCTTTTTTTGTGATTCTCTGGAAAATTCCCAGATCGCCGCAGAGCCGGCGTAGAAAACATGGAGGCTGTAACCGAAGCTCCGGCTGTTTCGGTCCTAATCCCCAGTGCCTCTCCCTGCACTGCCTCCCCATCAAAGGGGCGCTGATTACTGGGAACTCTACTGGGAACAGGACTCTGAGATGGGAAGTGGGTTCGGACACGCCTCTAGAAAACAGGACTGTTTGCAGTGATGTGGAGCTGGATAAAAAACCGCTGCAGGAGTTTTTCTGAAACCTGCAGACATGAGGAGATATTGACAAATACTCGACTCTGATTGGTCAAAACTCCTGATCATAAAGACCAGATCAGATCAGACCCTTGGTAGGAGTCCGGCAGATCTCCTCAGTGCCTGTCGACAAAAGAGATCAGTTTCAGATGTGGACCTCAACTCAGTGAGAGCTGAAATATAAAGATGAATATTCCTGTTTGAACTGGACCACAGAGTCTAACTCTGATAGATCCAGTATGGATCACTTGGATCAATAAAGTCTGGTCCTGATTTCGGCTGTGATGTGATTTTGAGAAATCAATGCCAGAGACATCACGCTGAATCAACAGCGTTTACTAAAGTGTATCTGGGGGTCAAGAGTTAAACTAGATTTTTAATCAATGTAAGTAATAGATTATTCTTTTTTTGCCTTTAGTTAAATCAAAACACTAAAAAATAAACAGAAGAAAAAAAGTCCAAAAAACAGAAAAAAAATTAGTTTAAAAAACAAAAGAAAAAAAATTATTCTGAAAAACAAAAAAGAAAAAAATATTTAAAAAAAAATAAAAAAAAAACAGTCAGAAAAATAGAAAAGAAAAAAATTAGTCAGAAAAACAAAAGAAATAAAAGATAGTTCAAAAAACAAAGAAAATTAGTCCAAAAAAAAGGTTCGAAAAACATAAAAAAATAGTCAGAAAACAGAAAAGATAAAAAGTAGTCAGAAAAACAGAAAAAAAATTCAGAAAAACAAAAAAGAAAAAAAAGTCTGAAAACCAGAAAAAAAATTATTCCGAAAAACAGGAAAAAAAATTGTCTAAAAAACAGAGAAAAAAAATTGTATAAAACCAAAAAGGGAAAAATTAGTCTGAAAGAAATAAAATACTCCAAAAAAAGACAAAAAAAATAGTTTGAATAACAGAAAAGAAAAAAAACAGTCAGAAAAACAAAAGAAAAAGACCTGAAAAAAGTGAATGCATTAGTAAAGGCATTTAGCTTCCATAAAAAAAGAGGGAAGACCTATGGAGGCTAAACCCTGCAAACACTTCTGACCGTCTCCTGCAGCAGCAGCGGCTCTTAAACTGATGAAGTTTAATTTGTGTTTATAAACCGAGCTTTCATTTGTACGAGCTCGAATGTGCGATGTGCTCTCAATATTTACACAGTCCAAATTAGCTCTGAGCGGCGTGCTCTCCGTGTAAATAAACTCTGTATCTTGTTTAAGTGGCAGCTAACACAACTGTTTATACAGGGCCGGCTTTTTCACATGTCAGGGAACCACAAAACAGAGCCGAGGCTGTTTGAAGGAAGTGAAAGGTATTCAAAACACAGAAACACGGCGAGCAGGAGAAACGCCGTCTGAGTCAGAGGAGGCAGAGACGGCAGGAAGAGAAGCATCCTCAGACCCACTGTGTGTGTGTGTGTGTGTGTGTGTGTGTGTGTGTGTGTGTGTGTGTGTGCGCCTGAAATAGATGAGGGAGTGTATCCGCACATTCTCTCCTCGTGTTTTTAATCTTCCTGTCCATTTGTCCATCATGTAGCGCTGCGGCACTTCCTGTCTGTGTCGCCACGGCGATGGCCGCAGAGCCAATAAAAAGTCAAACAGGAAACGGAGCAGAGACCCTCTGATTGTTCCCGAGGTGTCTGGACCAGGAGTCCCCGTTTGTACATCCGCCGTGCTTTTTCCCTTTTAATAACACACACACACACACACACACACACACACACACACACACACACACACACACACACACACACAGAAACACACACACAGAAACACGCAGAGGTAAACAGCGGCTCAGAGGAGATAAACAGAGAAGAAAGGAGCCTGAACCTGTGATTATGCAGAAATGAGGCGGATAAAAGTCTTCACAAATATCTGTGTGTGTTGTGTGCACAAACATATAAACACACATTTAGTCTCAGCAGGATGGAGAGGAGAGTGGAAGTGAGAGGAGGTGAGAACAGACGACACAGGAAGGATAATAACAGAAACATCCCAGATCTCTGACTGTCAGGCAGGTTCAGGGGTTTTCTGCACTAAAGCTCCACTGAGTGACTTTTTTAAATCTGTATTTAACTCTTTAACATGATTGTAAGTTCGGTGGTCTTGTAGCCCAGACGGGGTGGGATGTGCAGACAGGAGCCACCTGGTGAAAGGCCGAGGCCTGGACTGTAACCCTGGAAGGAAGTGGAGGTCCTAAAGACCGTCAGGATGTCTGAAAAGGTGCAGAGCGAATCTGTCTAGACTTACATAAGAGGCCAGCTGTTCGTCATGAGCAGAATCTAGTGTGTTCATTCTAGTTTGTGCGGTTCTACGTAATTCTGCTCTGTTCTACCTGGTTTGACCAAAATGATCGAATTCACTCTTTTTCTTATGATGATGATAAAAACTAAACCGTAAAGTCAGAGTTGAGGTCATGGAGGTTTTGAGGAGCTGCACTCACACACAGGCGTGTTTCAGGACACTGATGTCAGTCCTGTGGTCATCAGATAACTGCTGATTGGCTCTCTAGGATCACATTAGAGCAGATAGCATCCCCACTTTGGCTCTCCACTCAGTTTTCCCACTTAGAGTCCATTTCCTCTGGGAGACGCAGGGATGAACCAGGAGCAGAAACCAGGACACTCAAACATGGAGGCAGACCTGCGGCTCTAATGTAACCCTTCATGAGACATGAGGAAATACTCTCCAGGTTACAGACTCTGAATACTGAACATTAGAAATATACAGTCTTACCCTGAATCTCCTCCTTCATCCAGTCGTCGTATCCACCAATCGTAGCTGATCGTAACCATTCAAGTTAACGTGTCAATTTACACCAACTTCTTTCCGTTCCTCTGCGGATCGCCGGACTCCTCAGCTGATCACAAGAGTTCTATTTTTTCTGGACGCCGGAGCATGGCGGATAAATTCAGCACAGATTAACCCGTGCTGGAAAGGAAGTCGGGCACAGACACATCCGGCTTCTTTTCAAAATAAAACACTCGGAGACGAACAAGTGAAAGGTTTTTAGACGTCATTTCACCCCGATGACACCATGGATGAGGAGATGCTGATTCTAGAAGTCTAGAAGTAGATTTCCTCCTCTGGAAGGACACAATCTACTGCTTATATGTCTATGTGATGTGTGTTCAGGTCGTCTGCAGCATCCAGAGTTCAGCAGCAGAGTAATAATGAGATTTAAAGCTCCAGTAAAACCATAAGAGCAGAGATGAAGATCTTACAAACAGAATCTCTGCAGCTGATCTTTGTTCATCTTGAGAAACCAAATTACTCTTTAACCGTTGAACCTTTCTCCAGCTGGCCGTGTCGTGGTCACGTGACCGCTCTGAGACTCTGATTGCGTCAAACCCTCTCTGTCTCTCTGTCAGTCTGTTGTCGCTCTCATTGTGTGTTTCACATGACCTGCAGCGACACGGCGTTAGCGTGTTCCAGTTTTGACTCTCGACTTCGCCAAACCCCGCTCTGCAGTTTGTGCACGCGTCACAAACATGCATTCACTTGTGTGTTTGTGTGCAGAATACACCCACAGACGCACACACACGCTCGCTAAACAAGAGCAATTATGTATTTCCACACTTTCACACAATCCTGTTTTGACTTACACACACCTTCTCACACACACACACACACACACACACACCCATACACTGAAGTGCGTTCTGGCCTCTGCTGCCTGATTATATAATAAGTGAGTTTATAGATTGGAGAGCATCATAAAAAGTGTGAAAGCTTCGTGCCAGACCTCAGACGGAGTCGAACCCGCTCACTGCGCCTTAATTGAAAGTCTCTCGGCTCGCTCGCTCTGGGAATCAGCTGGGAGGGAGGCGGCTCCGGGGTGTTGCTGGCGCTGCGTGCAGAAGCTTGTGCAAAAAAAGAGAGAGAGCGAGAGAGAGCGAGAGAGCCGCCGATTAGAGACAAAAGAGCGGAGGTTTTATTTGGTTTCGATTCACACGTTTCCCGTCACTCTCCCACGATACGAAGATGAGAAAAGGTCGCCGCATGTGAGGTGGAGGAGCGAGGTTGGAGTCTGATCTGCTGACTCACTCTCTGGTGTATAAAACCAGTAAACTGATGCAGTCAGTTCTCCCTCTGTGATCTCACGGCGAGAAAACGGCGTGTAAATAAAGCAGGAATGATAAACGCTGACTTGTAAACACGCAGGTCTCGACCCGGGCATCGATTCTAGGAGCGCGTTCTGGCGTTATCCGTGGAAGAAATAATAAATGAGAGGAGTTTTCTAATTTGGCCGGGACTCTGTCCGGGGTCAGAGGGCGTCACCTCTGCGCCTTTGAGCTCTGTCTCAGGGGTCAGCGAGGTGAGGGCGCCGCCGCAGGCGAGGACACACAAATGCAAACATTCATATACGAACACACTGAGGTCAGCGCAGGGGTTGTGGGTTTGAATCCCTGCTTTTCAGAGACGAGGTCCAGGGTCAGTCAAATTTCACACTGTACTGGGACTGTAGCGGGACTGTAGCAGACTGTAGCGGGACCCCGTCCTGTAGGTGGTAAGGTCAGACCTCATATCTCTGAAAGAAAGACGCGCTTCAAAGATTTCCATCACAAACTCCACGCTCGACGCTTTTTCATAACCCTCCACGCTCACTGTCAGTCCCACCCGGGCGAGCAGACCCCCTGGGCCCTCTGACCCCATGAACTGTGCGTGTACAGAGCTGAGGCGGAACTAAACGGGTGGCTCCGGCGGCGTCATGAGAAGAGCTCGCCGTCATCCATGCAGAATGCGTGTCAGGGGGATTGGGTAACTCTGCCAAGGGAAGAAAAGGCGGTCGGCACACACTGCACACATTGTTGAAACAGAAGACATCTCACTTACACAAGACAAGTGCGTAGTGTGTGTGTGTGCAGGCGGGGGGGGCGAGTGTGATGGCGTCCGCGAGGAGTATCTGCAGATTTGAACGCGTGCGTGCGTCTCTGTTCGTGTTTGTGGATTAAAGCGAAAACGACTATTTATATGAACGTGTGTGTGTGTGTGTGTGTGTATATACATACCCCTTTGTGTGTCAGCATGTGGTTCTGCCTCTGGTCATAACCCCCCCTACACACACACACACACACACAAACACACACAAAACCTAAACATATTTAACTGAAGCAAATGACCCCTCATTACTCAGCACGCTACAATCAAGGTGAAAGGGCACCGTGTGTGTGTGTGTGTGTGTGTGTGTGTGTGTGTGTGTGTGTGTGTGTGTGTGTGTGTGTGTGTGTGTGTGTTTACCTGTCGCTCTTATCTGAGGTCAAAGTCGCGCCCCGCTCCCGGAGGATCATGTCGAGTCCACCTGAAGGTCAGATCCGCGTAGATCCTGATCTGGTCTTACCTGCTCTGACTGACGCTGACAAATCAGGGAAACAGAAATTAGTCAAACACGCCGTGATGAAGTACACAGACACGCCAAAACCAGCCCGGTTCTGAGTGATGATTCAGGAAAAGGTTCTGGTTTGGTGACTGCGGCTGATCTTGATGGATGGTTTCATCGCTCCTTGATTCCAGTCTGGACCTGGAGTTTGGATCGACTGTTCCTGCTCAGCGGAGGCGCCTCGTCCTCCATCACTGACATCTCTGCTGCTGGATCCTCACGCCTCAGAGATTTACCACATGACCACGACCGTCTTCAGCTTTGATCGGGCCTCCTGCACACGCTCAGTTCACAGGGTCAGACGACTAAAGATTTAAAAACAGGCCAGAAAGAAAAACAGATCATGAGGAGTTTGTTCATCGTCTCTTTTTGAAGCTAGAAGAGGCTAAAGCTCTTGGTTGTTGGATTATGTTTACACTAGATTCTCACTTCAGTAGATTTCATTTTGTCTGTGCATGATTACTGAGCATGTTAAAGAGATATTCTGGCGTAAAATTTACACCGAGTTAGACCCCCCCTACTGTAGTAAAATGAAAAGTTAAAGGTGTTTTTATTGAGCCGAATTATCAATAAAATCATGATTTTGTTAACAGGTATGGATTTATGTGCTGTCGAGTTAATATATTTGAACAAGAGCACAGTGAAGTTAAATCAGATAATTTTCCAATGAGGTTCTGTTACTGAACGGAACTACACCATGTTCTACTGAGGTTAGTACATATAGGGTCACAGCCATAGTACTAGACACCAAACATCTTTTTAACTTTGACTCATTTCTTTAGCAAAGAGACTAAACACAACTCACCTACTCTCTTCCAGTCCATTAAGGACTACTGTGGGGTGACGCAGCTCAAGGAAGAACATTTATGATCATTTCTTTATCATTTCCTTGAAGTAATAATCACCATATTAATCATTTTACAGACGCGGTAGTTCTTCTGTCTTAGCGTCTCGGTCTGATTGTATTTCCATGAAGAAATGATCATAAATGTTCTTCCTTGAGCTGCGGCACCCCGCTGTAGTCCGTAATGGACTGGCCTGAGGTCTCTCTACAAACAAGCGTCTGCTGGAAGAGAGTAGGTGAGTTGGACTCCTGTGCAAGATGGTGGCTGAGGCGGATAAAGAACTATTTCATTAACCCAAAAAAGTGATTTTCTCACCTTAAAACTGGACTTTGCTCTTACAGAACAGTTGCTGCTTATTGACCCTGTCGCCTTTTGGTTGGTTGAATGAATTTTACGCCGGAATATCCCTTTAACAAACTGACTGATGTTCTCGATCCGCTCTGGACACTCAGACAGAAACGACCACAAACAGAGACCAGAACCCCTCAGTCACGAAGTCTGTTCCCTTTCATACGCTCATTTTAGGACCCCCCCCATCTTTATCCTCATCATCATCATCATCATCATCATCATCATCATCAGCTCCACCACCCCTGGTCGTATCCGTTTCCTCTGTACCTCTCAGCGCGAACAGACAGCGCTCCTCCACATACAGTCAGACCCATTATGAGTTTCCTGAGTCACATTCCAACCAAACGACCACGGCGACTGACGCCCGACGCAGGGCCATGCTTTCCCATCCTCACGCTGATCCCCGTCCACGCTCCTAACCATACCCATACTCTGAAAACATCCGGGGCCCGATCATATACCCCCGCCAAACGCCGCCTGGCGACTCCTGGCGTCTCTCGACCAGCTGGCTCACATAATCAGGAGCTTTGAGGAGACACCCGGGAACCCGGCGTTTCCTTGGATATCATTCCCTGTTTCTCGCCAGTGTTGCTGTCAGCGTGAGTAAAGGGGGCTCAGGTTCGGCCGCGCCGACGGTAATGGGATGGACAGATGTTTAGATGTGAGGGACCGGGCCCCCTCTGGGACCCCTACAGCGGTCCGGGCTGACAGAAAGCAATCAGCTTGATGTGGAGAAACAGAATACAGTAGAGAGAGAGAGAGAGAGAGAGACACAGAGAGAGAGAGAGAGAGAGAGAGAGAGGGAACATGAGCCGGGAGAGAGATAACGGGATAAGAGAGGAAATGAGAGGAAGACGAGAGAAAAAGAGCTGAGCAAGAAAGAGAGGAGAGAGAGAGAGTTTGTAAAAGAGTCGAACGAAACGACGAAGGAAATCTTAGAGAGCCAACGAGGTGAGGCGGCGGCGGCGGCGGCGGTGTGGGGGGGTAAAAGTGAGTCATGTTGGCAGGAGCGGGGGGGAAACAGCTGAGAGGTTTTTGAGGTGCGTCTTTGGCTCTGATCAGGTTTTTATTTTGGCTGCAGAAAGGTGATACTCTCTCTCTTTCTCTCTCCCTCTCTCTCTCTCTCTCTCTCTCTCTCTCTCTCTCTCTCTCTCTCTCTCTCTCTCTCTCTCTCTCTCTCTCTCTCTCTCTCTCTCTCTCTCTCTCTCTCTCTCTCTCTCTCTCTCCCCCCCTCTCACGTTTGCCAAGTTTTTTTTTTGTGTCCTGGGAGGTGATGTGAGTGTTTCCACATGTGGTCGGCCGGTGCTACTAGTTTGGCTTGTAACTCTGACTCGACACAAAGCCTCCTTATAGAGCGAGAAGAGCAAACAGGAAAAAGGCCGCCGTGACCTCACAGCGCCGCCTCAGCTTCAACACTCAGCTAAAAAAGAGGGCGCTGTGAGGAGAGCGGGGACGCCGCGACCATTTACAGATAGTAGGGTTTGATTTAGAGACGAGTCGGTTATTTTTGGTTTGTTGTGTTTTTAATTTCTTTACCTTTAAGACGATTAAAGCTTCAATCAGGAGTTTTTAAAAACAGACTCAGATGAATCCTGATGTTTCTGCAGCCAAAACAGACCAACAGGGAAAAGAAGAAACGAACTTAACCCCCAATTTCCACCGCATCCAGAACATCTACTAAAAGGTCGTATCCTCCGATCGTAGCTGATCGTAACCATTCAAGTTAACGTGTCAATTTACACCGACTTCTTTACGTCTTTCCGAGTTCTATTTTTCCAGACGCCGGAGCATGGCGGATAAATTCAGCACAGATTAACCCGTGCTGGACAGACAAGCGGGAGCTCTAGACTGTATCTAGAATAGACGCCGTCTGCCTCCTCGCTGCAAGAACAGCGCCCTCTGGTGACGGGCTGCAGTATAGATCATAAACCCCGCCTCCTTATGGAGCTGTGGACAAACTTTCTAAATGAATGACACAGAATATAAATGTTTCTCCCCCCTGGTTGTGATGTTGACATGTAGTTACTGTCAGACTGGTTTGTGCTCAAGTCCTCTTTTTTCTGTTATTAGGGGGTTCATGTTTTCGATGATTGACACCTGATACAGCCTATGGGAGGACAGAGATTGCATATCTCACCCGGGGGGAAACGCTGTTCTCTGCATTTTATTTCTGAAAATATCGGCGAAAATCAGCGAATTTTGGCCGATTACCGATTAGTCTCAAACAGGCTAAAATTCGCCGATTTAATTGGCTCGCCGATAAATCAGTCAGGCCCCAGAAAATACAGTCTGTGGTGGGAGAAAATAAAAAACTAAATAACTGAAAATGTTGTATGTAACAGGAGGAGGAGGAGGAGGAGGAGGAGGTGATGAAAGAGAATGAGAGGATAACACTCTCACACACACACACACACTCACACACACACACACACACACACATTTTCAGTGTCGTCCGTTAGTGCCTGCCACCGTCACAGTGGGGGGGCCGTGGCCTCTGCATAGCCTGAGAATGCTAAAGGCTAATCCTACAGGAATGCTAAAGGAATGTGAAAGTTGAGTCAGGGATCGAACAAGAGAGGGGGAGGAGGGGGAGGGAGAGAGAGAGAGAGAGAAAAGGATTGCATTCAGGATTAAATGAAAGAGAGAGAAAAAAGGGGGAGGAGTGGAGGGGGGTTCAGAGAGAGTGAAAGAAAAGAAAAGAGGAGTTAAAGAAAAGAGACAAAGGAGGAGAAAAGAGGAGAAGAGAGGAGAAGCAGGAGTGTCTTAGTCTGAAGAGAAATGCAGGGATGCTTTCTTTCTTTCTTTCTTTCTTTCTTTCTTTCTTTCTTTTCTTCTTCCACTTCCCTGAGCCGCCGTCGTCATGGAAACGGGCCAAAAACCCGTTGAATTGTTTGAACAGACGGCTCCTGTTCTGCAGGTACGCAGAGATCCTCCTGATAGGTTCTCCTTCCTCCTCTGGAGGAGGAGGAGGAGGAGTGTGAGAGCTTGTCTCGTCACGAAACAAATGAACTTTGTGCACGCTTTCGTAACAATGGCGGTTAGGCGTCCACCGCCGCTGCCGCAGCTTAGCTGTCAGGATGAGTCTCTGCCTGTCCTCCTTTCCTGGTTCTGGTCTTCCACCTCTGGAGTGTGACGTCTCCACGCTGGCGCCGAACGCCACCCTCTCACGTTGTGGTTCGTTCACTTTTGAGTCCAGCTCGATTACAGCTGAAACGTGCTGCAGGTGAGACTTCCCTGAGACAGGTTTGGCCCTGATCCACCTCAGAGGGAAGTCTCTGTTACCACGGTAACACCAGGACTTCCTCAAGAGTTTAATATTAACCCAGAGAATCAAAGACCTGGACCCGATCCTCGATCAGGTCTCTGAGCAGGCCGTGAGAGATCCCCGAACAAGAAACCTTCAGTTACCTGAAAAGCAGGTGTGTCGACCTGTGTTTACCTTAGAGGCTGTGTGTGTGTGTGTGTGTGTGTGTGTGTGTGTGTGTGTGTGTGTGTGTGTGTGTGTGTGTGTGTGTGTGTGTGTTTTCATTGTCAGTTAGTTCTTGAGCAACAGTAATTACAGTTACAGTTACAGTTACGGTTACAGTTAAACTTGCTGACAAAACACAGCGCACACACACACACACACACACACACAGTACTATAGAACAGCAGCTGCTTTATTATCTTTACATGTGTGTGTGTGTGTGGGTAGATGTTTGTGTACATTGATGTAAATGTGTGTGTGGGTGGATGTGGGCGTTTGAGTCTTTTTTCTGCTCAGTGAATAAACTGAAATCTCGTCTGTTTGGATGAAAATATAAAAGTAATAATAAATTTTATTTTGAAAGGACACAGACCTAAATATCAATGTTTGATATTAAATATATGATTATAAGAATAATATAGATTTATTAAATATAAATATTTACATCTGAAGACGTTAATATCAGAGTCTCTGTCGGCTCTCTGACTCTTTCATAACTTTTTTAATCCACTGGAGATAAATTTGATTTTTCATTCGACTTGAAAGTTTTTAATGGAAAATTTTCTAAAGTTTCAGTAAAATAAAAACACAATAAAGTTTCATCAACGACGTCCAAACAAATGATTTCAATCAGACATGACTTGAGCTGACCCAGCTCCATCACCTTAGACTCAGCGGTGGAGTCGGTCATTCTCCAGTCAGAAGGTTGGAGGTTCGATCCCTGGATAAGACAGTCGACCCCACCTGCCCCTGCTGGCTGCCCCCAGTATTACTATGTGAGTGAAAACAGTCCAAACTGATATATATACAGCAGTGTCTGCCATCAGTGAGTGAACGGATGAATGTGAGATGATGTAAAAACATTCATTAAACACTGTCTATTTACTATTTACTCATGATCAAATATCACATTAGTGCACAATCAACAATTACGGGTCATTTACGGCGCCGCGATCTAAGAGGTCAAAATTAGTCCTAGAATAAAACCTTCAACCTCTTAGAGACAGAGTGAAAAGTCCTTTATAGTTTATTGTTAATAAGCAGTGAGAGAAATTACCAAAGTCAGAAACAAAGATCAGCCGAGTCATGATACGGTGAAGGTCGGACTCTTCTGCTCCAAAGACTGGTGGACCTTCAGGATTTGGACTCAAGGTCAGATGATGATAAGAGATGGAGAAGGTGTTTGCTGAAATATAAAAGTGATGTTTTGGACCAACTTTAACATCCTCTGAAAAACTCTTGATGAAATGAGAAGAAAGTCTCTCATTAACGTCATTAACAGAACTAAAGCCCGGTTCAAATAAGAATGAGAATAATCCGGTTAGAAACTGGACCGGGGCGGTTCTGGGGCCGAAAGTGATCATCTGTTAGAGAAAAAAGGCCCCCCTGCATGCGTAGCTGTGCAGCTGCTGTCTGCTGGTATGTTTGGACGTGTGTGTGTGTGTGTGTGTGTGTGTGTGTGTGTGTGTGTGTGTGTGTGTGTGTATGTGTATGATGAGTGTGTCTGCTGGCTGTCAGGAAGTGCTCTCATCATTAGGCCGGCTGGCTCGGTGTGTCTCTGTGGTCACCGGATTATTCCCCCCAGAGAGAAACTCCCTCACTCATTCAAGGACGGACATCAGACTTAAAAACAATACCGCTGAGAGAGAGAGAGAGAGACACACAGAGAGAGAGAGGGAGACACAGAGAGAGAGAGAGAGAGAGAGAGACACACAGAGAGAGAGAGAGAGAGCGAGAGAGGCGCAGTGATAAATGGGTTTAGATGTTTGAAGGCGGCGGGACTGAGAGGGAGAGGAAGAGTGTCGATGGAAACTGAGCGGTGATGAGAGATTTGAAGAGGGAGGGATCAGAGACAATAGGACAGAGTGGGACACACACACACACTCACACACACACACACACACACACACACACAGAGTCATGCAGTTGGAGGAAGTCCCCTAATAAAAGGTTTCCTGTCTCGCTGAGCATCTCTGGTCTCTGACGGCTTTTCACCGAGGTCTGCTTGACACCAATTAAACCAGATCTGGAACTAAAGTCCCCCCCCCGAGGACACAGACAGACAGACAGACAGACAGTGAGAGGACTTCCTATGTAAGGATACAATAACAGACACACACACACACAGGCTGCTCATAGGTGACATGTGTATAGAGGTCTCATAGATCTGTGTAAATCAGTGTATCGTCTGCGTACGGGTTATCAGCGCTGAATTTGGAGGTAAAGTTCATCTGTAAATGATCGAGCGTTTCTGTAAATGTCACGGCTGAATACCATCGTGTTTTTTTTTACCGTGTTCCTTTAAAGATGTTCGTGTCGTACTGATGGGAACGACGGCTCACAGTTGTTTCCCTTTAACGCCTGAAACTTTAAATTAAGGACTGAAAATTCACATTTTTTATTAGAGCTGAAATTTTTATTTCAGTTACGACTGAAAACCATAAAATCAAAATGTCCTTAAAATTTAACAAATATATTTATTTCACTGGTTTGATTCTTTGGATGTTTTTGGAAACTGATAAACTACAAGAGGACATTTTGATCATTTATCCGACTGTATTCAGGTGTTTTTTTTAGTCATTTATTGATCATATTGATTTGATAGAAGTGAATAAAAGTATGAATCAAATAAAATATAAAAGGGTTAAAGACAACGTCAGTTTGAAGGAAACTAAATTTCACCTGAACTCACAACAAAAAAGATTTTAGCAGCAAATCCAAACTTTAACAAAGTTCATCCAGATCAGACTGTGGACCAGTTTAAACAAACAGCTGATTTTAAATAACAGGTTTTTATTGATCGTGGTCGTCTATTAACCCGATCAGTCTCTGTCTAACAGGACTGTGAGAGACCAGGTTCAGGGAAAAGTCCTCCATCTGTGAGGTCCTGGAGATCCTGAAGGATCCAGGATGACGCGGCTCAGGATAAAGGACTGGGGTGGCAGATTACAGAAAGGGGGTCGGTTTGGTGGAGGTGGGGGTCTACGCGGATTGGAAATTGGGCTAAAGTCCCGGCACAGCATGCCACGCTCCAGGCTTGATCCAGACCCGCTTCAAAGAGTCCTGAGATCCTTCAGAGCCGCTCAGACAAATTATAGTAATAAACAACCAGCCGCCCCCCCGATCCCACCGCCTCACCTCCCAGGGGGAAAACAAACGGCCCGGGATCCCGTTGCCCCGGCGACTGAACCCTGACCAGCCCGCCCAGCCTCTGACCGTCTGTTTCCAAGTTTGTTTGTTTGTTTGTTTGTTTACTCAGAGACAGCAGAGACCGCGGCGGCGGTGGCGGCGAGGAGGTTATCTTCACAGAGCTGGAGAAAATAAAGCCTCCAATTACATGTGATTGAGTTCATCCTGGGGTATTATGGACCCGACTGTGGCTCTGATCTGGGGAGATAAGCCGGACTGTGAGTGGTCCGTAATGAGGGAGCGGCCTACGGGAAAGATGGGCGTGTTTTCTTCACTCGTCTCCTTACAGTAAGAGACTCGTCATTTCCTGGTTTTAAAGACAGAAGGTCAACGACGATCAGATCGAGAAAATCAGAGAACGATGTTTCCAACAAATCTAGATTCACTAAGAAAGTAGAGTTGGGCGGTGTCCAAATTTCACCGCGGTATACAGTGTTACAGTGAATAATTAAAATTATGACTGAAGGTTCAGACAGCGTCACCAAACTGTTGGCTTGTACCGACACCGTTCAGAACCTAAACACTAAAAACTAATAATTAAATAACAACATAATGTGAACAATATGAACAATATTTATTAGAAACAGCTTAAAAGGTGCAAAACAGTTGATAAATTAAATGAACAGAACCATCCAGAACCGATTTAGCCCAGAATTGTGTGGACAGAGACCGTTTCCTTCGTCAAGTTTTTGTCTCTGCATCACTGCAGGTTTTCAAACAGACACGGTCCCTTTTTTACTTCGTAGTTTTTCCGAAGACCCCCATTACTGTCAGCTGTGTATGAGTGGCGTTGGATTTAGTTGTTGTTGGACCTGGTCGGTATCGGCGGGAGGCGTTGAAACTGTTGCACTGAGTGAACTCGGGGACAAATGCATCCAAAGTGGGTGGTTGATTCAGAGATGCGTTTCCATCTCTTGTGGTCACCTTTATATTATTACTGTTTACTAATATTTATCAATAAATTTTAAAAAAAAATTAATTTTCTCGCTCTGTCTTCCTCCACTCTCCTTTTCTCCCTCGTCTTCTGTCAAAGTTGCGGTTTTGTTGGTACCGTTCCAGATTACCGTAATATATACCATAGATCATATATTGACAGAAGCTCAGATACTCAGCTGTCTGTCGGTGTTGGATTTTTCCAGATTGAGCAAACTTTCAAAGAGTTACGGTATTGAGAAGCTGTCAATACTTCCTGTGTTTTGCAATGACTGCCTACCGTAGTGAATCTAATATAGGTGCATTCCCACAACTCTCAGCTTTGACGGAGTTACGGTAATTACACTCCAGGAATATAACACAGCGCTGATGCTATGACGGTATTGAAACTGAAACCATTGCTTTTGAAAGACATCGCCAGTTTACCTTCAGATCTTCTCACCGCCCAACCCTATAAGAAAGGCCCCCACCACCAGGAGGAGGGACCTGCAGGAGACCCTCTAACGGGTCGGCAGTAAAAGCAGAGAATGTATGAACAGGGGCAGAAATGTACCACTCAGATACTTCACCTCCCGTCCCAGACCGCGGGCGCTCTGAAGGTGTGGAATTTGACGGGGCGATAACTCTCAGCTCGCCACTGTAGCTCTCATGGAGCTGCTAACTGAAGAACCTGAGGAGGCCCCGCCCAGAAAGTGGGCGATCAATCAGGACTCCCTTCTTTAATCTGCTGTGGTTCAGAGGAAAGACAGATAAACACTCTCTGGTACTTTTCCTCCAAGGTCAATCCCTGAGTGACACCAAAGCTCTGAGATCCACCAGCACCGAGGTCGGAGAGAGAGAGAGAGAGAGAGAGAGAGAGAGAGAGAGAGAGACACAGAGAGAGAGAGAGAGAGACGCTCGGACGGTCGAGGAGATAGATGCAGGACCAGAACATAAATGTTCAGGAGCCCAGAGGGGACTGGACTTCCCAGAGCCAGCAGATCAATCATGCTTATATCAGACCGTCATGGGAGGAATGTCAACAGCGCTGACCTCTGACCCCACGTGTAAAGGCATTACAGTGGAGCGCTGACCCCCTGATTCTCCTCACGGCGACCTCCAGGCAGCCTCGCTCTAATGGAGATTTTATGGGCGGTGTTCCACTTTATAGAGACCCCGGGTCTGACTGAGCGGCTCTGGGAACCAGATGTGATGGAGGGACGAAAGCGAGCCAATTAGCTCAGACGCTCTTCTCAGGTACCGGTGACAGAACGACGATTAAACTCCCCCTAAAGGTCAAAGGAGGGAACTGCAGTTGGCCTCCGTGAAAAAGGAGCAGATCACAGTTAAAATAAAATAAACAGAAACGCTCACATTAGACAGACTTCAGTAACAGGACAATAATCTCATTAATGCTCGGTGCTGTTATACTGTGGCAGGTCCAGTTTAGTCACCTAATCCTGCCAGAACCAGAACCAGACTTTACTTAAGTCCAGGTCAGAAACACAGACGAAAAATTGCGGCGATGACGACTTCAGCGAGCGGACGCTTTAACTAAATCAGTTTAATATCTGAAGTCCAAACGTCTCGACCTGTAGGAGGTTTCTGTCCTCGCTCAGCTGAAAGTCTGGATGTTACACAACTTCAGCTGTTTGGTCGAGGTCTCAGTGTTTACGTCCAGAGCTTAGATAATGTGGGAGGAGTTTAGAGGAGATGGCGGTGGGTCGGTTAAATGAGTAAAAGGAAAGAAAGGACTGACAGGAACTGAGCTCAGATTTTAGGTCTATCACGTCCTTAAAGTCGACTCAGAGAAGAAAAAGTGAGAGAGGGATAAAAATTTAACAGTGAAAGGAACGATGGAGCAAAAAGAGAGAGAGAGAGATAAAAGAGGGGCAGAGAAAAAGAGAGGAGGGATCAAGTGTCAGGTCCACTGTGGTCCATTTTCGCCCAGAGACAGCTGCAGTCACAACTGACAAATCCAGAGGGGCCCCTGCTTCTACAGGCCCCGGGAAAGCACCGGGAATTATCCAGCGTCTCAGCTCGGCTCCTTGGGGAACCTCGCTCGCTCTCTCTCTCTCTCTCTCTCTGTAGTTAGCAGGGAGGAGGAGGAGGAGGAGGTGAAGAAGGTCAGAGTCAGTTCTACCTCCAGTGATACCTTCATTCATGCGCCTCGCTCTTTACCTCACGACCTTAAAACACGGCGCCCCCCCATACTTCCTGTCCTTCCTGCAGACGTCCTCATGATGATTTGTGTACATGTATGTGTGTGTGTGTGTGTGTACATGTATGTGTGTGTTTTAGAGGAGGGGGTGTTGGTGTGAACAGCTGTGATGTATTGTCGTCTGGGGCGTGATAATACACCCGTGTCATTAGGGGCTGGACGCCGCTAACGCGTGTTTGTGTGTGTTTGTTACGGTCAGCCTCCATGTCTACCTGCTGCGGTCGTAAACGACGGCGGATGAAGCGGACTGAACGCAGAGCGAGAAAAAAACGAAGGAGGAGTCTGTCAGGTAAAACGGTGGGGGGGGCGGTAGCTAGAAGGGTGAGAAAAAGGTGGATGGAGGTTTTTGATGTGTGGCGGCGGCGTTGGGGGGGAGGGGCAGTAATGTATCTATTGAAGTTCAGGCCTCTGTGTTTGATACACTACATCTGTACCCCATTTCCCTCCTCTCCCCCAGCTGTGCGCCCTCACGTGTACAGGAACAATCAGACCCAGGACCATAAATACCCCCACCCCCTTCACTCCCTCTCCTCTCCTGCATCCATCTCTGTTAGCAGACGTGTTCATCTCCTTTAACCCTTCGTGTCAAAGACGGAAAATAAGGGCGAGTGTCCGACACCCCTGAGAGTCTCTGTTTTTTTTCGATAGGTACCCTAACACATTCATTCTGGGCAGGTAGTAAACTTCATTTATTTTAGAAATGTACTTTGGTAAAAATCTGTCACCCAACCCTCTGGTTGTCTTTCTTGGGGCCACATGTGTCCTTCTTTTCTGTCAATACTTTTGAAAGAAGTGCAGTTCAGTTCGGGATGGTGATCGCTAAAAAGCTGATTCTACGAGTTTGGAAAACAGACTCTTTTCTTACTCTTATCTTATGCTCAGGAGAATTGTCAAACACAGTAAAGATAGAGGAGATACGTTTGATAAAACATGGGACCCTGTACTGAAAGGTGAGCGCATAGTGCAAACAAAAGTACCTATTTATTTTAGTATTATTATTACGATCATAATCTTATGTTTGCCTTTATATTCTGTATAGTTGATACTCATTTTATGACCATGTAATATAGCTGTAATTCTTGATGTGCTGGGTTTTGTACTCCTGTGTTTTTTTAATCATTATGTTTAAATATATGTAAATATTGTTTCTTTTCATTTTAATGTTCATTGAAAAATTGTTAAACATATTAAAAAAAAGGAAGTCAATAAAGTAAATATCTGCCTAAACTTTAAACTTATTCCCTCAGAAAATAATAATAATAAAAATAATAACAACAACAACAATAATAATAATAATAGTAATAATAATAATAATAATAATAATAATAATAATAATAATAATTAACAGAAACTCTATGAAAATAAAATAATTCTTGACTGAAATGTCTTTATTTTACTTTAAAGTTTGTGTCTAAAAACATCTTTGTTCAGGAGGTCTCACTTTGTCCACAGAGGGCGCCAAAGTTGGCGCACACTAAAAGTCACTGACAGCAGCTTTAATGAACAGCTGGCCAAAACTGCCACATGTCAAAACTTCCTGCTAAAGTTCTTTGACTCAAAAACACGTCGTCTTTTCTGAAACAAACTAACGGTAGAAGAAGAAGAAGAAGTGAATTAAACGCTCGCTCCTTCCTCCTTTATCTTGATTAGCTCTGGGCGGACTGACTTATACTGTCTCCATGTTTGATTTACTGACATGATAAGTCGCCTCTGCTGTTAAACCTGACACCTGCCTGAGGTTGCTGACTCGGCTGCAGCTTCTCCTCGCCGCCTCTGCGCCATAAAAACGTTGAATCAATTGATTTCCCGGCGGTAAGAGGGGTCATGTCTACCGCTCTGGTTTCCGCCTCTCTCCCCCCCCATCTCCTCACCCCTCTCTCTCTCTCTCTCTCACTGCCAACACCCTCCACATCCCTCAGTATCAGTTGGCCCCCGTCGGCAGGTCCGCTGGGGTCCGGGTGCGCGGTAAATGAAATATGGTAGCTGTCGCATTAGGAAATCCATTGAAGTTAATTAGGGCCGGTGTTCTCAGCGGAGACACATCTGCTGCTGTTTAGGCGCCAACACCCCCGCCACCCCCCCGAGCCGGTCCAGACACGACTATGGGACTGTGGGGGTGATAGATACAGATGGGGAAACTGGACCTGAGGTATTGAATGGTACTGGCCGGCAGTCGGCTGGGGGGGAGAGCGGCGAGGAAGCTGAGTGGCTCTAAGGTCGTGACCTCCAGGTAATTTGTAATGGCGGCTGGACGGAGCATCGAGTAATGGATACCGGACTGTTATCAGGGATATCAGCTGTTGTAAAAAGGGGCAAGTCCACACCCCCATAGTGTCACAGAATACCTCTGCCAGTCCAGTCCGACCCCCCCGCTCTGGACATTATCATCGTGGTCGTTTCTTAAGTCCACTAAAACGCCATCACACAGCGCCGCCATCATCCCTCCTTCATACTCTCATATTGATCCCACAGCAGCAGAGGATCGCTGACACGGTCTGTACGGTTTCACATGTCATGATGTCATAACCTCTCAGAGGTAAACAAACAATGTGAGCTGCACAGACGCCACTCAGTCCCATTACTACGACTTTGATCTCCACGCCAAACGCAAATAATAAAATCATCTCCTCGCTTCGTTTGTGTTTTTAGTGCGGGAGCGTTTTGACAGGAGAGGAGGGGCGGGGCTCCCACATCAAACAGAGTCGAACCTCACTGAGAGGATCTGTTGTGTTAAAACAACCAATCAGACGATCCGACCTTCTTCCCGTCACCTTGTTGTAAAAACTTGTTTCCTTTAGCTCAGGTCGCTGCGTATCATCACCGTCACCATCTGTTTGTCCCCGTTATCCAATTAAATTCATTTGTTGACATTTACCTCCACGGACTCTTCATGCTGATTGGCTGAATGAGCGGCTGGAGTTCAGATTGATCAACTTTCAATCATGAAGGAAATGAAGCAGGTATCATGTTGAACACGACGCAGTCAGACGGTCGGCACAGAGTGGATGTTCTGCTCATCATGGATCTCTTTAAATGAGCTCGATCTTTCTCAGGCAGATGGTGGTCCACCTGTGAGTCCGGTCCACCTGTGAGTCCGGTCCACCTGTGAGTCCGGTCCACCTGTGAGTCCGGTCCACCTGTGAGTCCGGTCCAGCTCCAGGTCTCTCACCGTGGCCCACTTCTTCAGTGTTTGATTTCAGAGGTGTGAGATCTTTCTCAGCATGTCTCTGCCTGTCTGAGGTCGTCTTCCTGAAGGCTGGTGTTTATAGATGTTTACACATGGATCGATATTTAATTTCTACTATAAATGAAGTCTTTGATTCTTGGAGGATTCTGCCCGTTGAACAGAAACCTTAACTTTGGGTCTGGTGTTTTCAGAGTTTGATCTTCTCTTTTGGGGCAGAAGACTGTTAAACATGAGTCTGGTTCTGCTCAGGGTTTCTGCCTGTTAAAGGAAGTTTAAGTCCTGCTTTTAAAGTGCTCGTTTGTTGTTTCTCACATTGTTAGCAGACTGATTTCAGCGGTTTGGGAACATAGAGCTTTTGGAGCGGGCAGAACCGTCATCCACTCACAACAGCTGATTTATATAGGTGTGACTGATCAGGTGATCCGGCTGGAGAGAGATGAAGACGACCAAATAATCGAGGAGCTGACACAGACAGAAGTCAGAGAACTAAAGGAGCGGGTTTTGGTCAGAGTGACGGACGCAGCAGGGGTCAAGAGTTTAATGATAGTGTGTGTGTGTGTGTGTGTGTGTGTGTGTGTGTGTGTGTGTGTGTGTGTGTGTGTGTGTGTGTGTATCAGCATGTGGACAAACGGGTCCAAGCTGCCTCCAGTGGACGGTCACAGCTCTTTAAACCGGACTCTGTGGTTCTGGACTGATGAATTGGTCAAAGAGTCGTTTATTTTCAGACTGAGGTTAACTTCAGGTTAAATCTTAGAGAATGAGTTTAACTCTGAGTGTTTTGACCTGAAGATCCAGATGGAGAGAAGTCGACTGTAGTGAAGCGGTTCAGAGAGAGTCTGGAGGAGCAGTCAGTCACAGAGACGGAGGTCGACCCTCCGAGGCTTTTCCCTGAAATCAAATCTCAGTTTGTTTGATCAGTAAATAAGCTGCAGGTCTAATGATCCAGGGACGAGTCTGTGGACCAATCTGTGTCAGATCGTCAGATTTTAAAGAGGCTCCATGCTGCGAGCAAACTGAAGAAGATAAGTTTTAGTTTCAGAATAAAACCGAGTGCATTTTTAAATAAATTCTTTAAATTAACTCAGAGTTTGTGTAAAAGAAGAGACGACGTCCAGATAGAACCTGCAGTCAGATATCAGACGTCCTGATGGTCAGGAAAGTTTATGGACTCTTATGTTTTCCTCTAATGCCTTTTGTATCATATTTGATGCACATTTTTATAAACTTCTATCAAATCAATCTGATCAACGAATGACTAAAAAAACACCTGAATACAGTCCGACAAATGATAAAAATGTCCTCTTGTAGTTTATCAGTTTCCAAAAACATCTAATGAATCAAAGGAGATAAATAAATATATTTGTTAAAAAATATATATATATTTTTTTGGTATTCAGTATTAAATGAAATAAACATTTCAGCTCCAAAAAAAATTAGAATTTTCAGGCCATAATTTTTGGTGTCAGGCATTAAAGGGTTAATCATATCAAAAATAAGTCATTATTTTAAAAACTCTCCATGTTTTTTTCTCAGAGGCGGCACAACCATCAGATTTATCTCCAGATGACTTAAACTGATCTGATTGTTCTGAGAAAACCAGCTCTGTAATCTGGAGGTGATGAGAAAGGTAATCTCCATGGTAACAGCCTGAATTAAAGGTAAAGATGCTGTGATAAACCCGGAGAACACTGCAGCAGCAGCAGCAGCGTGTTATAGTAATAATGGTTTCTCCGTGGACCAATGAGGCAGCAGGAGAAACGGTTACTTAACCTTTTCCAAATTGCTGAATAACCCACCTTTGGTCGACCACAGCAGGGGGTCAGTCCACCCACTGAGGCGGCGGATCATTTGTCACCTACAGTCCAGTTCAGGGAGCGCCGTCTCTGCGTCGTCCATCTTCACTCCGCTCTCTAAGTGTGTGTGTGTTTCACGCCATTTGTCAATAGTTCAGAGTGCATCTTCACTCATTCGTCTTCAGCGAGCGTCTTAAGTGTGCATTCTTTTGTCCGTCTGGGGTCATTGGTGGTCAGCCGCTATAATGGATGAATGAGGAGGTGGGTGGTTATCAGGATCATTTAGGGGTTCAGCGTTTTTTTTTCTGTTGGTTTGAAGAAAAAAACCTGAAGAGAGACTTTATCTGCTGGTCTTTAAACGTAGTTTATCATAAATGCATACTGACATATGTATATATATATCTATACTCATACATATGTTAGTGCTGCTCACTGTCCGACTGTCCGACTGTCCAACTGTCCTCTATGAGTGAATCTTCTGAAACCAGCTGGAGTTTGTTTTCTCTCCACAGACCTGAGAGGATCTGAAGCTCCTGACCGCAGCAGGACGTTTGTGCAAACTCTGACACCAGAACGCGGATTTCTCATCCATCAGCTGACGGAGGAGAGTTTATCATACCGCCTTAAATATAAGAGTTTATCAAACCACCTTAAATATAAGAGTTTATCATACCACCTTAAATATAAGAGTTTATCAAACCACCTTAAATATAAGAGTTTATCATACTACCTTAAATATAAGAGTTTATCATACCACCTTAAATAGAAGAGTTTATCATACCACCTTAAATATAAGAATTTATCATACCACCTTAAATACAAGAGTTTATCTTACCACTTTAAATATAAGAGTTTATCATACCACCTTAAATCTGGAAATTTATCATACCACCTTAAATACAAGAGTTTATCATACCACCTTAAATATAAGACTTTATCATACCACCTTAAATAGAAGAGTTTATCATACTACCTTAAATCTGGAAATTTATCATACCACCTTAAATCTGAAAGTTTGTCATACCACCTTAAATATAAGAGTTTATCATACTACCTTAGATCTCAAATTTGTTCATACTACCTTAAATCTGGGAGTTTGTAACTCTACCTTAAATCTGGGAGTTTATCATTCTACCTTCAATCTCAAAAGTAACATACTACCTTAAATCTGAGAGTTTATCATAGTACCTTAATTTTCAAAGTTCATCATACCACCTTAAATCTGAAGTTCTGTTTATTGTCATTAAAGAGCCGACGATCATCTGGACCTTCATCAGAGCGTTCACGGACGGTGAGGAATCTTTAACCTCAGTAAACACTGTCGTCCATGAGACCCCACCAGACTCTGTATGATTCAATTAGCCCTGTGTTGACCTTTGACCCCAGGCCTCACAGTGTAGAGTTAACCTCGACTTCCTGCGGCTGTTCTTGTCTCCTCCCACCATGAAGGTGTTACTGTCCAATACTGTGGAAACACACGAGCGAGTGAACACTGGAGAGAGTCAGTCTGCAGAAATAATGTGGTTTAGCCGTGGATCAGAGGATAGTTACCTTCCTCCTCCTCCTCCTCCTCCTCCTCCTCCTCCTCCTCCTCCTCCTCCTTCTCCTCCTCCTCCTCCTCCTTCTCCTCTTCTCCTTCTTTCTCCTCCTCTCCTGTGTATCAGTCGTCATTTCCACAGAATTGACTCTCAGTTTCATATAAGAGCAGAAATCAGAGCAGCAGAGATGAAGCTCGCAGCGCTCCTGTGAGTGTGTGTGTGTTCTGCAGACATACTTGGCATCAGATCAAGGTGAGTGTGGTGTGAGCTGAGGAAAGTGTGTGTGTGAGAGTGTGTGTGTGTGTGTGTGTGTGCGTGTGCATTCACAGCCCTCATTAGCTAACTCCAGCCCTGCGATCTCAGTATGAACACACTCCTCCTCCTCCTCCTCCTCCTCCTCCTCCCTCTCTCCTTCACTTACAGCCTCTCAGCTAAATGAGGTTAATAAACTCCAGCGTTTACTACCATCAGCGACACCGTCTCTCCTCTCCTGCTTTTACTCCTTCATCCCTCCCTCCCTCCCTCCCTCTCTACCTCCTCCACTTCCCGTCTCCCTCCTTAAGCCTCCTCTCCTCCTTTCATCTCAGCTGAAACGCTTTCTTCCTCTTTTCCTCACCTCTTTTTTATTGTCATTATTGCGCAGCAAAAGCTCTGGGATTTCCTCCCTCTATTTCCCAGGACAGAGCTGCAATTACAGCTCAGGAGAGAAGAAGACCAGCTGTAGGGGAGGAGAGCGCTGACACCGATCAAGATAAGGTTTCCCCCTAGAGGTGGGAAACCAGACTGCGAGCGCTTCGACCTCCTCACATCAGGCGTTCAGAGAGTTTCCTTCAGAGGCAGGCCGGGTCATCATGACCAAACAGGAATAACAAGCCTTCATAGAAACATGATGCTGTGTTATGACCCGGCTCACACACGTCTGCAGCGTTACTACACACACACACACACACACTCACACTCCAGCTGTGGCAGGATCAGGCAGTGATACCGGGGAAATGTGAAGAATGTATCAGACAGCCTTGGGTGCTCTTATCGGGGATGGCATGTGTACAGGGACACCCTTAAAGAAGAGGAGGAGGAGATACAGAAGATGAACAAAGTCAGACAGCTGCAGACAGACGAGCAGGAACGCTCTCAGAAATATGAAAGTGGAGTCACGTCGTTAAAGTTGAGTGTGAAAGTTTGGCTTTAATCTTCATGAGGGTTTCCTGCAGGTGAGAAACCCTCAGGTGTCTGTTACCGTTAAAGAGATAAGAGCGACTTTCTGATCTTACCTGAACTCAGCTTCTGTGTGAATCTCAGATCTGATCAGATTACCCTCCAACGTGAGACTTTCTTAAACAGCCCAGGTGGTCCCGCTCAGATCCGGACTAGACCTGTTAAACCGTCTTTATTCTGTTTTGATTTAAATGAATGGATGGATGGATGTTGAAGGAAACGAGGAGGAAGGATGGAGAGTGACACTAAAGTCTGTGGTCTCTGAGCATGTGCAGGAGGAGCAGGTTATCCTCCGATCTGGAGCTACATTCATGTGTTTTTACGATGTTTGTTTATGTACTGGAGGATCACAGAGGCTGGGAATAAATAACACTTTATATTGTTTGGATTTACTGAATTAAATCTAATACTGAAAAGATTTGGAGCCAAAAGACTGAATTTGCCATCTGCCATTTGACATCAACCCTGATGTAGCTGAGAGATCCTTGGTTTACAGAGCTGTCAATCATAACGTCACGTTTCCTTTTTTTTAAATCATAATTAAACTGAACTCAGAAAAAAGAGCATTTTGACATTTATCAGTATAAAAAGACAGACTGTAGAGTCCACTTATTTGATGTGTATTTTTTCATTTATAGTTTGGCCTTATTCCATTCCATTATGACCTATACTGCAGACGGCCAGCAGAGGGAGCTCTGGATGTTTTGTGTCACTCAGTTTGTTTACAGTCTCAGTTTAATCAGACTAAGATCATACTTTGTCTTTTTCTCTGAATCAGACTTCTCTCCTTGTCTTCGTTTACATACAGCTGAGAAAACTGAATTATTGACATGAACGTGTCCTCCTCCCCAACACTAGGGGGCGATATGGGTCTTTTCAGCGGCGCTGTTTCCGACCCCATACAACCGTCAACAACAACAGCAGGTCGGTGTCAGACGTCAGAAGTGTCTACAACTGCTGCTGGGCATTTTGGAGAAACAAGAAGATGGAGCATCGTACAGCGTTGTTTTTGTCCGACATGATGGACGCGCTACTTTTTCTAAAGAGGAGACCAACGCTACTCCTCTACTCTGGGGGTTTTGTTACGGGGGTTACGGGGGCGTGGCCTGTAACTGATCATACTCCGACTACGCTGGTTACAGGGTAGAGAAAATCGAATTCCAATCACATTATCTGGGTGTCCAATCGGAGTTCTACGACTCCAATTATAGTCAAACTAATGCACTTCAGTTGTCCGGTCTTAATCGGAATAAGGCGATAATTCGGTTTTCTTGAGTGTCATGGAAACGGACTGAGTGAAAACTGTCATTTACAGACTGTGAGAATTTGTGATTTGGTTTCTTTGATTAGATCAGATCTTAGATGTTATGTGAAGATTAATGTTGTGTGTGTGTGTGTGTGTGTGTGTGTGTGTGTGTGTGTGTGTGTGTGTGTGTGTGTTGACAGTGACCTGAATCGTTAGGACTTCTAGATAAAACAGTTCCCAGTGATCTAATCGGGGATTTTTCGTTTCTCCTCGATACAAAAACATGAACTTTATTTTGAAAGGGTAACTAAACAAAACATGAAACCAAAACACAGACGGAGTCTTGAATTAAACAAGTCTCTAAATTAAAGGGCTATTCTGCCAACAGCGCAGTAACACACCGCCTGTGAAAACACTTGTGTAACTCTCACAGCGGTCAGCTGACATCACTTGTGTATCTCTGCTCGGGTTTGTGACTACAACAGTCCAACCCGACCCAAACGGGGACGCACTGATCCGTGAACACACACAGAAGACACACACACACACACACACACACAGAGGAGCTGCTGAGCCTCTCACAGGTTCGTCCCCGGCCCTGCCTTGCTCATGAGCGTGTGTCTCTTTTTCTGAAGGTTCATTTTGAGGACACTGGAGATGAACCCCTGACTCCTGTAGCGCAGCCAGATCCTCTCCACACACACACAAACACACACACACACACTCACTCAGGACCGTGTTATTGTGATATCTGCCTGTTCGACTTTATGCATCAGCTGCTCGCCATGTAATGTTTCCTCGCAGCTGTCGCACCGTCGGCTCGCCCGCGTGAGCGTGTAACAAAGAGAGAGTGATGGCAGCAGGAGCCTCCGTCGGGCCCACGGGACGGTCGCAGAGGAGCAGACGGTCGTGTCGTTTCACTGCAAACATATGGTGAAACTCAAGTGTGTAATTTACCGAGGACCACGGGTGGCCCGGGCGACTACACACACACACACACACACACACACACACACACACATGTTCACACACACACGGTGACAGGGTGTAATTTACCTGGGGCCTATGGGTGGCCTAGTATCCCGTTGCACTTGTCACACACACACACACACACACACACACACACACACACACACACGGTTCAGACAGAGAGAGTGAAACTAATTTCCCCAGACAGGAGAGTAAGAAATCACCGACTGACAGAGATGTTACAGTCGAAGCTGCGTTTAGTGCGAGACTAAAAAAAATCCCAACCTGTGGGAGTTTCTGCTCTCTCTGTATCACATCCTCTCCAATTCGTCAACCTGGCAACTTTTCAAAGCGGCGCTCTCCTCCCTCGGAGAGAGCGAGCCAGAGATGAAGGTCATGGGAGGAAGACGGATTAGAGGAGTGTGTGTCCCTCCCTACATTCCTGCTCTGACCTTCAGAGTGGCGTGGCACTGTAGCTATCATCGGCCCACCGTGCTTTACAGTCGTCTGGTACTGAGGGGCGGGATCCACCGCAGGCCCCGCCCTCAATTCCATCGATTCGCACCCGTGAACAACGCGGAGTGTCGAGTTTCACATCAGGATTGACAGAGAAGGCCGTCCCAGACGTTTACAATCAGAGCTGTTTGAGGTGTGTGTACGTCTGCGAAGGCTGATATGATGGCATGTCTGCGAGTAGCGGTGTGTGTGTGTGTGTGTGTGTGTGTGTGTGTGTGTGTGTGTGTGTGTGTGTCTGAGAACCAGTGTTTGATCTCTGTTCCCAGCCAAGGGGGCTTTAACTTCACTCCAGGTGCAGAGAAGTCAACCTGAGGGCATGGGAGGCACATACAGTTGAGATCACAGTCCTCACACACACACACACACACACACACACACACACACACACACACACACACTCACAGGCAGTGAGGCAGGAAGTCTCCTTGAAGCAGTAACTCAGACTAACTGTGCCGTTTAAACAGGTTTACCAGTCCAGCGGTGTCACAGAGGAATGCCGACTCTGCAGTAAAGTGCAGTCAGGATAAACACCGAGGACACGAGCGAGTCCAAACAGATTAAAGGGAGTTTATTTACAATATGCAAACCAAGAATATAGAAAATAAAACAAGAGAAGTAAGGCAAAACATTTTAACATAAAACATAGAAATACATATTTGATAAGGAGTGAGCAGAAGAACTTAAGAACTCCCAACTCTACCCTTTAAATAAGAAGGACCCACACCGAACTTCCATAGATACAGGGTCTACAGGGTCACCAAGATCCCCAAGCGTCCCCCATCGTTTATGTTGACCCGGCTTTTTAGCTCTTGTCCGGTCTACCTCCGTTTTAAGCGCCCGTTATTCCTCCAGAGTCTCCGGTATTTACTTTGTTTTCTTGCTTGTGTCGGCAGTCGTGGCCAAAGGAGGATTCAGACAATTTTCCGAACTTTCTGGTTGGTTTCTACTGTCCGATATTGTAGCACGCTAACTTTGTTTGGGCTCCTGAACGACACGGGGGAGCAGCAGTTTCTTGTTGACTGCTTTCTTGTTGACTGTTTTGGTGTTGACTGTTTATGGTTGACTGTTTTCTTGCTGACTGTTTTCTTGTTGACTGTTTTGGTGTTGACTGTTTTGGTGTTGACTGTTTATGGTTGACTGTTTTCTTGCTGACTGTTTTTTGTTGACTGTTTTGGTGTTGACTGTTTATGGTTGACTGTTTTTGTTGACTGTTTTCTTGTTGACTGTTTTCTTGCTGACTGTTTTCTTGTTGACTGTTTTCTTGCTGACTGTTTTCTTGTTGACTGTTTTCTTGCTGACTGTTTTCTGGTTGACTGTTTTGGTGTTGACTGTTTCTTGTTGACTGATTATGGTTGACTGTTTTCTTGCTGACTGTTTTCTTGTTGACTGTTTTTTGTTGACTGTTTTGGTGTTGACTGTTTATGGTTGACTGTTTTTTGTTGACTGTTTTCTTGTTGACTGTTTTCTTGTTGACTGTTTTCTTGCTGACTATTTTCTTGTTGACTGTTTTCTTGCTGACTGTTTTCTGGTTGACTGTTTTTTGTTGACTGTTTTGGCGTTGACTGTTTATGGTTGACTGTTTTTTGCTGACTGTTTTCTTGTTGACTGATTATGGTTGACTGTTTTCTTGCTGACTGTTTTCTTGTTGACGGTTTTTTGTTGACTGTTTTGGTGTTGACTGTTTATGGTTGACTGTTTTTCATTGACTGTTTTCTTGTTGACTGTTTTCTTGTTGACTGATTATAGTTGACGTTTTCTTGCTGACTGTTTTCTTGTTGACTGTTTTCTTGCTGACTGTTTTTTGTTCACTGTTTTGGTGTTGACCATTTTCCTGTCGATCAGTTTGGTGTTGACTGTTTTCCTGTTGACTGGTTTGGTGTTGACTGTTTTCTTGTTGACTGTTTTCTTGTTGACCGGTTTGGTGTTGACTGTTTTCTTGCTGACTGTTTATGTTTGAGTGTTTTCTTGCTTGTGTCGGCAGTCGTGGCCAAAGGAGGATTCAGACAATTTTCCGAACTTTCTGGTTGGTTTCTACTGTCCGATATTGTAGCACGCTAACTTTGTTTGGGCTCCTGAACGACACGGGGGAGCAGCGTCTGCCTCACAACCAATCAGGTTAGAGGAGGTGGAGAACGGCTTTGTTTACAGTCAGAAAGAGCGGACCGCTCAAAAATGTTCAAATGTTGACGACACAGACATAAGAGAACACAGAGATATCGTTATATTACCAAATGTCATCAATAACTAATAACTATTGACTGATATTAAAAGATTTTTGTATAAAAAACACAAAATAAAAAGATGCTTCTTTAACAGATTCCTGTCTACTTCACCTTTAAGTCGGTTTTCTTCTCGTGGTCCAGACTTCTTTCCTTAGACTAGAGATCAGCTGGACTCTCTCATATGAACACTGAGTTCTTGTTGCTGATGTGGATCTGTGTGAGTCTGAGTGTGTTTGTTTTTTGCTGCCATTCTTGGTCAGGACCCCCCCTGAAAAAGAGATTGATGATCTCAACAGGACTAGTCTGGTTACATCAAACCAAAAAGACACACAACCTGCCTCCTGTCTTTGTCCTCTACAGAAAACCTGATCCAGCTGCAGGACTCACATCTGGGACATGTAAGACCACATGGATCCATGACCCGGACGGAGCGGTAACATGACATCCAGCAGAAACAGACACAATAAAGACAAACAGACGAGGTGATTTCAGTGACTCAGTTTGAGGATTTTTATGATTTTTTTACCCACAATCAGAGACTTGACCACAATCTGAGCTGAGTCAGAAACATCCAAACAGTCGGACTAATAAATGTGATTATTATTATTATTAGAGTGATTGAAAAGCTCATAACAACATGTAGATCTGTCCAAAGTCTGATTCTAGATGTCTTTACAAACACACTGATCCAACAGAAGCAGACAGAAATATCCATCGATCACATGAACACAAATATTCAGCAAACAGAGAAAGAAACAGATCATCTGAAGAGTTTTTGGGGACGACTGGAAAGACTTTAGACGCTTGGATTTGGGACAGGAAATAAGGTCGTCCTTTTTCTGTGATTTTGACCTCACTTTTTTCTAAAGTCTCAGACCTTCAACATCTGCACCAACTGAAGGTGATTTGAACAAACCATCATCTTGATGTTGTTGATATCAAACTGTATGAAGATTTTTCAACATGAGAAATACAAACAATCAAAGTTCTCCACAATCACTGTCCTTAAAGCTGCGACCAAATCAGCATCTTTAGAAAAGAATCAAAAAGCTGAAATGAAGAACTAAACCCAGAGTGTTTGGTGAGACTGATCCACAAACATTTACAAACCAGAACATTTCAAGAGTTCAAGGATCTCAGTCCATGATTTTGGTCTGATGGACTCAAAATTCTCTTTACTTCACTTCTAGAAACTCAGCAGAGTCTCCGTAAGACCAGTTTAACCACAGTCCAGCATGTAGAGGTTCAGTGAATGTGGTCTGGACTCTGTGGAGGAGAGTCATGGTTTCAGAGACGCTGTAGAAGGACAGAATACCTGCTCTGTGATCCAGGTACACTCCGACTCTGGAGGACGGAGGACCTGAGACATCAGTGCCGACGTTGTTGTGACCAAATTTATAACTGTTTTTAGAACAGAGTAACATCCAAGATTTGTCATTTTCTCCAAATACACAATCCTCTGAGTCTCCGTCTCTCCTGATAGTCTTGTATGCGACTGCTACCCAAACCCCGCCCCCTCTCCAGTCCACCTCCCAGTAACAACGTCCAGTCAGACTCTCTCTACTCAGGACCTGATAATAATCAGTGAATCTGTCTGGATGATCAGGATAAGACTGTTGTTGTTTTGTATATGTCGCTCTTCTGTTTCCATCAGATAATAACAGCCATCTGCTTACTGTGTTTGGATCCAGTGTGATTCTCCGTGAATATCTTAAGAAATCAGCTCTGGTCTTGGGTTCTGCTGGTTCTGGTTCTGACAGTAAAACATCCACTTCAGTCACTGCCTGTGAGACGTTTGTCCTCGTCTCTGTCAGAAGATCCTGGAGTTTCTCTCTGACCTCTGACACAGCTGCTGTCACCTCCTCAAAGTATCTCAGAGGACGGATGTTGATTCTGGATGAGTCTGCAGGTTGACCCGGTTCTGACAGTGAGGGGTAGCTGTGCAGAAACTGGTTGTGGTCCTCTGTGAGTGAGAGCTTCTGCAGATCAGCGTCTTTCCTCTTCAGCTCAGTGATCTCCTGCTCCAGTTTCTCCTGAAGCTCTTTGACTCGACTCACTTCACGTTCCTGCTGGGATCTGACCTGCTGCTCCACCTCAGAGCGGCGTTTCTCCATCAGACGGATCAGCTGGATGAAGATCTCCTGGCTGTGCTCCACAGCTTTATCAGCAGAGCCGTTGATAGCCTCCACCTCCTGTTGGAGCAGCTTCACATCTTCTTCTCTGTCCTGGATTCTCTGCTGGATGTTTTCTCGACTCTCCTCCAGATCTTTCTGCCTCTCAGTCCTTTCTGCTGCAGCTGAGACTGTGTCGTGACCTTTGTGTTGGTCCAAACAGCAGAGAGAACAGATGGACTTCTGATCAGTGCGGCAGAAGATCTTCATCACCTCATCATGACGAGAGCAGATGTTCTCCTGGAGCTTCTTGGAGGGCTCCACCAGCTTGTGTTTCTTTAATGGAGTAACTTCAAAATGAGGCTGGAGGTGAATCTGACAGTAAGAAACCAGACATTGAAGACAGGACTTGACAGCTTTCAGTTTTCTCCCACTGCAGAAATCACAGGCCACATCTTCAGGTCCAGCCTCAGAGGAACCACCAGGAGCAGCTTGGAGTCCGCTCTTCTTCACTTCCTCCACTAAACCTGCTAACATGATGTTTTTTATTGGGACAGGCCTCGGTCTGAAGGTCTCTCTGCACTGAGGACAGCTGTAGATCTTCTTCTCATCCTCAGTATCCCAGTAGGATTGAATACAGCTCATGCAGAAGCTGTGTCCACAGGTGAGAGTCCCCGGATCCTTCAGAAGATCCAAACAGATGGAACAAGAGAAAGACTCACGGTCCAGATGAACTCCTTTCTGCGCCATTTCAACACTCGCTGTCGACGACGACTGACTGAGTTTTATTTCCTGAGAAGTGAAACTAGTCTGAGCTCTGATCTCAACAACATGTGAGTCAGCAGGATCACCTCAGCACACGGAGGTTACACCCAACCAAGACTGTAGATCTGAAGGGGGAGGGAAGAAGGAAGGGAAGGAAACAAGGAAGTGAGAGTGCAGAGTGGAGTGAGCTGAGAGAGACGAGGGAGGGGGGGGGGATCCAGTTTGTCTACAATCCAGGAGGAGGAGTGTCTCTGTGATCTTTAGACTCTCAAACTCCAACAAGCAGAAGTTCTTAAAGCTGCAGCCGTCCTGAAGATCAACTGAACCAACATTTATTCACCTCATAGAAACCTCATCGAGCAGAAACACACTTCAACTGTTTTAGAGCCACAGAGTTAGAGATACAACACAGAGAAACTCTCTCTCTCTCTCTTTTTATCTCTCTCTCTCTCCTCCCTCACTGCTCCAGCAAGCCCCGCCCACAAACAGACGCTCCTGCTCGCTCGTATCGTTCCAATTAAATTCAGATATAATGCAGATAAATACTTCAGATCATTACAAATGGGGCCCAGTCAAGGTGAAAGTCAAAAGCATTGGTGCTACTGTAGATGCCAACAGACTACCAGCAAACACAATGTTTGCAGGACTTCTACAACGAGGATAAAGTGACATAGTCCAGGACCCGAGGGAGGACAGTTTAGCGATGGCGCTACAACACGCTACAGCAGGTCCGTTTGACAAGAAACACTTCTGTTACAGACACTTGTCTTACTTTGTTAAAGCGGTTTACCTGTCCAGCAGAAAGGTTACAGGGTCACCAAGATCCCCAAGCGTCCCCCATGGTTCATGTTGACCCGGCTTTTTAGCTCTTGTCCGGTCTACCTCCGTTTTAAGCGCCCGTTATTCCTCCAGAGTCTCCGGTATTTACGTCGTTTTCTTGCTTGTGTCGGCAGTCGTGGCCAAAGGAGGATTCAGACAATTTTCCGAACTTTCTGGTTGGTTTCTACTGTCCGATATTGTAACACGCTAACTTTGTTTGGGCTCCTGAACGACACGGGGGAGCAGCATTTTCTTGCTGACTGTTTTCTTGCTGACTGTTTTCTTGTTGACTGTTTTCTTGCTGACTGTTTTCTTGCTGACTGTTTTCTTGTTGACTGTTATCTTGTTGACTGTTATCTTGTTGACTGTTTTGGTGTTGACTGGTTTGGTGTTGACTGTTTTCTTGCTGACTGTTTTCTTGTTGACTGTTATCTTGTTGACTGTTATCTTGTTGACTGTTTTCTTTTTGACCGGTTTGGTGTTGACTGTTTTCTTGCTGACTGTTTTCTTGTTGACTGTTATCTTGTTGACTGTTTTGGTGTTGACTGGTTTGGTGTTGACTGTTTTCTTGCTGACTGTTTATGGTTGACTGTTTACTTGTTGACTGTTTTCTTGCTGACTGTTTTCTTGTTGACTGTTTTCTTGCTGACTGTTTTTTGTTGACTGTTTTCTTGTTGACTGATTATGGTTGACGTTTTCTTGCTGACTGTTTTCTTGTTGATTGTGGTTGACTGTTTTTTGTTGACTGTTTTCTTGCTGACTGTTTATGTTTGAGTGTTTTCTTGCTTGTGTCGGCAGTCGTGGCCAAAGGAGGATTCAGACAATTTTCCGAACTTTCTGGTTGGTTTCTACTGTCCGATATTGTAACACGCTAACTTTGTTTGGGCTCCTGAACGACACGGGGGAGCAGCATTTTCTTGCTGACTGTTTTCTTGCTGACTGTTTTCTTGTTGACTGTTTTCTTGCTGACTGTTTTCTTGCTGACTGTTTTCTTGTTGACTGTTATCTTGTTGACTGTTATCTTGTTGACTGTTTTGGTGTTGACTGGTTTGGTGTTGACTGTTTTCTTGCTGACTGTTTTCTTGTTGACTGTTATCTTGTTGACTGTTATCTTGTTGACTGTTTTCTTTTTGACCGGTTTGGTGTTGACTGTTTTCTTGCTGACTGTTTTCTTGTTGACTGTTATCTTGTTGACTGTTTTGGTGTTGACTGGTTTGGTGTTGACTGTTTTCTTGCTGACTGTTTATGGTTGACTGTTTACTTGTTGACTGTTTTCTTGCTGACTGTTTTCTTGTTGACTGTTTTCTTGCTGACTGTTTTTTGTTGACTGTTTTCTTGTTGACTGATTATGGTTGACGTTTTCTTGCTGACTGTTTTCTTGTTGATTGTGGTTGACTGTTTTTTGTTGACTGTTTTGGTGTTGACTGTTTTCTTGCTGACTGTTTTCTTGTTGACTGTTTATGTTTGAGTGTTTTCTTGCTTGTGTCGGCAGTCGTGGCCAAAGGAGGATTCAGACAATTTTCCGAACTTTCTGGTTGGTTTCTACTGTCCGATATTGTAGCACGCTAACTTTGTTTGGGCTCCTGAACGACACGGGGGAGCAGCGTCTGCCTCACAACCAATCAGGTTAGAGGAGGTGGAGAACGGCTTTGTTTACAGTCAGAAAGAGCGGACCGCTCAAAAATGTTCAAATGTTGACGACACAGACATAAGAGAACACAGAGATATCGATATATTACCAAATGTCATCAATAACTAATAACTATTGACTGATATTAGATTTTTTGTATTAAAACCACAAAATAAGATGTATCTTTAACGAATTCCTGACTACCAGAAAAACAACAAAAACAAATAAAACAAGAAGCAAACAAACAAAAAAACAAAAACCTCATAACACTATTTAACACCGTCCTCATCTCTGTACCTCTTCATCATCGTGTCTTTATTCCTCATTTTAATTTGTGTAAATATGTTTGAACTTTAACTCCACGGAAAACCTGAAACACTAAAACTCTTCCTCTTAAATTATAACTTCCCTCACACATTCTGTTGTAACTCCCTCTAACTTTATTAATACTTCTGTTTTCAGTGGTAAATTCCCAAATACCATTAATTTTGTCTTGCTCAGATTTAATGATAACACACAGAGAAATAAGAGAGTGAGTGAGGAGTGAAAGGGTGAAGAAGAAGGGTGGAGGAATGATGGACCAGCCGAGGTTTCCTTCAGAATAAAGCCGACTCTTCAACAGGTGTAAAAACCGAAGAATGAGCGCGTCTCTCTAACCCGATAATAACGTGAAGTGTTGTGCTGTGTGACGTTGAAGAGCGTTTCCTCCTCCTCCTCCTCCTCATTACCGTAAACGTAGCAGCAATGATCTCCTCTGTGAACGTGTGTGGTCCGTAATGAGCTCAGTAAACATCTGCTACTCCTGTATTAGAGACCATTTTCTCCGCGTCTCATCCTGTAATATGGAGAAATTAGAGTGCAGGGACTGTTTATACACACACACACACACACACACACACACACACACACACACACACACACACACACAGAGGGAGCAGACATAACATGAGGAGTCCAAGTGTTTTTATACTACCCTGCTGACGCTCTAACATGCCATCTTAACACCACAATTTTCCATCCACAACACTAAAACACTCCCGGGTGTCCTGGGTGTCTGCGATCCCTGGATATACCAGCCTTGTTTTCAGAGTGAAGGGTTCTGCTGAGGCCCGTTTACTTCTGTGAATGGAAACCTTAACTGGGCTGAACAGAGAGGGGTGTCAGATTTAGAACAAGTGCATGTGAAGGAACTCGGGTTTGACTCTGTTTAACAGTTTTTACTCCTTGGTTCATCTTACATAACAGAAACAGAGTCATAATAACGGTCTCTGAGATAATCACAGGACTTCACCTAAAAACACTGACCTGCTCAGAAAACTGAGGAACATAGGGAAAGGGTGCCACCTAGTGCTGAGTCAGAGTTATTTCATATTAAAGGGATAATCCGGTGTAAAATTAATTTAAGGTCAAACCCACCGTAACACCGAGTTAGACCCCCCCTCCAGAGATGAATGTTGTCGACCGCTTTGTTCTCTAGTTATACCAACTTTAGTAACGACCGCAGGATAGAAATACAGAGAGCCACGCCCTCAGCCACAACGCCACTCTATAGCCACAAATAATGCTCAGAACAGCACCTACCTTCATCAACAGGACATATAGGGTCACAGACATAGTACTATATTCAGAGTTGTTCTAACTCCTAAGAAAACATAAACTTAAGTGGGGGCGTTTCTCCACCTCTGTCGTCTATAAGCTGGGCCAATAAACTTCTACTGTAGTAAAATGAAAAGGTAAAGGTGTTTTTATTGAGCCGAATTATCAATAAAATCATGATTTTGTTAACAGGTATGGGTTTATGTGCTGTCGAGTTAATATATTTGAACAAGAGCACAGTAAAGTTAAATCAGCTAATTTTCTAATGAGGTTCTGTTACTGAATGGAACTACACCATGATCTACTGAGGTTAGTACATATAGGGTCACAGCCATAGTACCAGACACCAAACATCTTTTTAACTTTGACTCATTTCTTTGGCAAAGAGACTAAACACAACTCACCTACTCTCTTCCAGCAGCCGCTTGTTTGTAGAGAGACCTCAGGCCAGTCCATTACGGACTACAGCGGGGTGCCGCAGCTCAAGGAAGAACATTTCTTTATCATGTCCTTGAAGTAATAATCACCATATTAATCATTTTACAGACAGTTCTTCTGTCTTAGCGTCTCGGTCTGATTGTATTTCCATGAAGAAATGATCATAAATGTTCTTCCTTGAGCTGCGCTTTAATTAATTTTACGCTGGAATATCCCTTTAAACAGTGAGTGAAAATCCATTAAGGTTTCATAATAACTTTATTAATAGAAACCTTTGACTGATCTGCTGACATAACCAAGACAAGAGCCGTTTTAATTCAATATTCTGTCCATCATCAGGCTGTATGAGGAGATCCTCTGAGTCGTCTGGATCTTCAGTTTTCTCTGTTTTCGCTCCAAACTGATGAGAGTCCAGCAGGAAGTCCAGAATCCATGCAGACCTGGTCTCTCAGTCTCTCCCTGTTCCTGAACCAAGTCCAAAGTCAAAGTGGATCTCCTTCACTTGTTCATCTCCTGCTGCACCTCCTTGAAGATCTTCTCCTCCAGCTCAGAGGTGTCGTACTCCCTTAGCATGTCGAACTCGTTCCAAGGCTCCGCCCACTTCTGAGCGCGCTCCATCTTCTCCGGGGTCAGGGCTAACTCAAAGTTGATTCCCTTGATGTCGAACTTTGGTCGCTCCCACCGTTTGGACCACGGCTTTGGGCGCATCTTCACCTTGATCTGTCAGAAAAAGAGGATCTTATTTCAGTTTACCAACAACTTCTGGACCCTCAAACCAAAACTGTGAGCTTTGTCTGTCGTGGTCTTTCAGATCTCTTACCTCGTTCACGGGAACCTCTCCAGAGTGGGAGATGGGCAGAGGCTTCATGTCCGGGTCCACGGTGCTGTACTCGGGCAGAGCGTCTCTCAGGTACATCAGGTTATCATCAAGCCTCTTCTCCAGCTTCAGCACCTCCACCGCCTGAATAAGAGGACTGTAGAGCTCGTAGCAGATCTCCACGCCTGAACCACCCGTGAAGAAAAACAACAGAGACGCTGGAGTGAGTTTGGACTTGTAAATATAATTACAGGTGTTAAATAGTCCCAGTTTTATAAGCTGTTTTTGTGAGCAGGTTTAAAACAATAACTGATTTAGTTTAGACGTAAAGATATTTCCATAAAAGAAGTTCTGACCCTGAAAACTAATCAAACTCACCTTGGTTATCAATAATGTTCCTCAGTATAAATGTGGCTCCCAGACCTTTACCGCCTCTCTGGACACAGATGCCAACAAAGCGAGAACTCTTCCCGTTCGCGGTGGAGTCGGCCGTGGTCACCGCCAGAATGCTCCCTGAAAACAAGTTCAAGAGTCAAGAACACGAAGTCTGGGCGGCGTGCTGTCGTGGTCAGAGGGATGAAAACATGGAAGAGTCTTCCTTCTGTTATTACGAGGTTAACCAGTGAACGTGTTTAAAAAGGAGGTAAACTAATATCTACAGACCCAGACTCACTGAAATAAGAAACACCTAGAATAGACTGTGACAACTTACAATACATGACAATGAGATTTTTGATTATTAGTACATTTAATTTGGTCTTTATTGGTGTTGTAAATGTAAATGTAATGTCATCATAATTCTTGTTTTAGTTCTGATTTTAATATCTTGTATGATTCTCCTGTTCGGACTTTTATCATTTTAATCTGTACGAATGTTTAATGTCGTCTTGTTGACCCCAGGAACAGGAGCTGCTACTTAGGTAGTAGATAATGGGGATCCAAATAAATAAATAAAAAGAATCGACTTCATTATTTTTCCACAAAGAGGAGAAATATTTGAAATAAATATGTTAGGAGTTACAGTCTGCAGAACTCTGTAGTTAGAATGAAACTCCGTTTAAAACAGTTGAATCAAATGTTTCTATAACTTCTTCATCACATCAGGAACTTAAAGCTTCATCCTCACCAACATAAAACTCTGGGATCTGGATCACTTTCCTCCTCTGGATCATGTCTTTCCTCTCCATGAAGAACTTTAGAGGATTGGTTCTCTGTCTGGGGGGGACGAACTCTGGACTCAGAAACCTGGAACAGAAACCAGAATTTAGCTCCGTGTTTAAGACACACATTAAAGCTGCAGTGAACAGCTTTTTTCTGTGTGTGTCGCACAGGTAAATTAGAGTTTATTTTTTAGTATATTATTTTCTTCTTACTTCCTCAGAGATGCAGTAGTCTGTGTTTTATCGATGATCACAGATTAATTAAAGTTTATGTTATTTTCTTCTTACTTCCTCAGAGATGCAGTTGTCTGGGTTTTATCGTTGATAAGTGATTAATTAAAGTTTATTTAGTTTATTTCCTCTGATTAATTAAAGTTTATGTTATTTTATTCATACGTCCTCAGAGATGCAGTAGTCTGTGTTTTATCGTTGATAAGTGATTAGTTAAAGTTTATTTTCTAGTTTATTTCCTCAGATTAATTAAAGTTTATGTTATTTTCTTCTTACTTCCTCAGAGATGCAGTTGTCTGTGTTTTATCGATGATCACAGATTAATTAAAGTTTATTTTCTAGTTTATTTCCTTAGATTAATTAAAGTTTATGTTATTTTCTTCTTACTTCCTCAGAGATGCAGTAGTCTGGGTTTTATCCACGATCACCGGTTTGGACGGAGGGACGAATTTATCGTTTGTTCCCGCAGAGAGACGGAGGACAGACGTGGACAGGTATCCTGAGAGAGAAAATAACATGATTACATTAAAATAGATACACCTTTAATAAAGTCAAACCTCTCAGAACAGGATAACAGTTTGAAGACGTCTGTTACAAAAACAACAACATTTAGATCCACAGCAGCAGAAAAATCCGGTTAAATTCTTTATTTAATATTTACTTACGTTCATTCTGCAGTTGTAGATTTCTTAATAACCTTAAATTAAAGATACATTTGTCCAGCTTCTTCACACAGGCCGCCATGATTGACCTTCTTCTGTGATCACATGCGGGGATGGGAGCCGAGAAGGGCAAAAGTGGACGAAACGCGATTCGACCGCACCTGCAATGTATACATTTATCCACGAGGGGGCGCAGCTGTTTAGATTATTGTAGAACAGGAACCAGTTTACTGTCCAAGTATCTGCCGTCCTAAAAAGACCTAAACTACAATATTTTTACAGGTTTTTTTTCATTAATTATTCTAAAGAAAGTGAAAAACAAAACTGTCTAAAAAATAAACGTTTTTCATGTCATGAGGGAATCTTACTAAAAAAATCTAAATAAAGTTTAAACATGAATTTAATGTTAACATAGTTCAGTGTCTTCTGTACAGACTTACCATCTACATTAGACAAACTCCTTCACTGTCCATTTTTAATTTATTCCTCGGATTTTGACCCAACATGAGACGGTATTTTTCACTATTTATTGTTGTTTTATGTTATGTACAGCACTTTATGTCAGCTTTGGTTGTATTTAAGTGCACTCTTTCTAAATCACGTCTTAAAACTCATTTATATTCCTTTAGTTCAGCATTACAGTTGTGTGATCTCTGTCCTTTTATCACTTTTATTTCTTTTATGCTTTTGTGTTTTTATTTCATTTTAAATGTTTTTTTACCTGATTTTATTTATTTCCTCTTGATGTTTTCTCCAGTGTCTGTTTTTTTAATGTTATTGTGCAGCACTTTAGTAAACTAGGATGTTTTTTTAAATGTGGATTAGATTATATTAAAGTTAGGCTCTCGGGTTGAGCCTGATCATAAACCTGCTTTATTTTGATCATATATGTGAAACATTAGAGCAGGTGTATTTGACTTTGTTGGAGGTAAATCAGAAACTAAAAGCCTGTGGTGTGAGTTTTATTTGACTTAAAGAGCTTTGACTGTTTTTTAAAGTGTGATTTATAAATAAAGTGGATTATATTAAAGTTAGGCTCTCGGGTTGAGCCTGACCATAAACCTGCTTTATTTTTATCTTATATGTGAAACATTAGAGCAGGTTTATTTGACTTTGTTGGAGGTAAATGAGAAACGAAAAACAGGTGCAGTGAATGTTTGGAGGTTTTACTGTGAAGGAACTCGGGGTCTTTGAGACCATGAAGCAGCAGCAGCAGCAGCAGCAGGAGAGAGTCGGTCGGTCGGTCCTCCAGGTGGGCTGCCTCCCCTCCACAGACACCAGCAGCAGCAGCAGAGGTCCGCAGTAGTTCCCGGAGCTCCGTCCCAGAGACTGCAGCTCACAGGAGGACTCGGACCCGGACCCGGGCTGGGAGGAAGATGAAGGGAGAGGACTAGAACCATGGGAGCTCACACCTCCTCCTAAAAGAACCGATGCTGTCTCTCCTTCTTCTCCTTCTTCTTCTGCTGGACTTTCTAATGTTCGAGAGGAAGCTCCAAACTCTGAGTCTTCAAGGATGTTCCTCCTCTCAGATGGGACTCTCTCAGCCCTCACTTCTGCCTTCCTGGTGGGACTAACGTGTCTGACCGTGATCTGCGACCACACCGAGGGATCCTCAGACTTCTCAGGTCAGATTATTGATCCTTATTGATGGTTCACTTGTTTGGTAAACCCGACAGAGTAACCTGCGTGGGTCTGCAGCTCTTGTTGTTGTTTTTGTGTTTGGTTGTAAAACTCTGTAAACTTTTCTCCTGGTGAATCGGAGCTCCTCGAAGGTTTCACGTGATTTAAAGTGTGGAGTAAAAACTCTCAAACACTCAGGAGGAGGTGGAGGTGGTTGTTTCTGAAGTGTGTCGCATCAACTTCTCCCCGTGTCTGTGGCGTGCTCCAGCATGCACACTGACTGCAGTGATTTCCCCACAAACCGAGTGGGAGAGAAAACGACTTAAAGAGGCGGAAAAGACCTGAATCCTGCTTATCTTAGTGAAGACTGACCCACATAGACAAACAGCTTTAAAGTCTCTTTAGTGCTGGGGTTCGAGGTTCGAGGGATTTCTACTGAGACACATCATGTCCTGTTGATGCAATGGAGATAGATGGGATAGTGTGGTTAATGTGTGACTAGATAGGAACTATTGTGCAGACAGAGTAGGTGTCTCTACATGTGGATATTCAGCTATAGAGTCTTTGTACGGTGGCCCAGAACAGCCACTGCTGCATATAAAAAATGAATGCAAAAAAAAAAAAAGTCACAACAGAAATTACCGATGCAAAATGGTGGAATTCATGTTTATGTTGCTCCCATGAGTCATGATGACATCTGAACTTATTTTTCAGTTTAATATTTCACCCCAAAAATAATTAAACTGTGTTGGATGGGAGGTCCTCTGTTACGGTGGCTGAGAACCGCCACTGCTGCAAATAAAAAAAGAATGCAAAAAAAAGAGGTCAAAATAGAAGTTAACAATACAAAAAAAAGGAAACAAAAATCCACTGTAAAAAGAAAAAGAAATAGTGCAGATTAAAAAAAATAAAGCCACAACGGAAGTTAATGAGGAAAAAAAAAAAAAATGATGATGCACCGGAGTTTTACAATCTAGACACAGAAGATGACAGCGAGAACACAGGTAAAGAAGTTTGTGTAAAGGTTATTGATTAATTTCGCTTTGTAAACTTTTTAATATGGTTTGACCATGTAGCTCCTGAGTCGATATGAAGTTGAACTGAAGCTAACACGACACCGACTTCCTCCAGACTTCTTTTTCTTGCATTCTTTTTTATGAGCAGCAGTGGCGGATCTCGGCCACCATAACGGGGGACCTCCCAACCAACACAGTTTGTTTTTTTATGGAGGTAAAATATTAAACCGAAAAATTAGTCCAGATGTCGTCATGACTCATGTGAGCGACAAAAACACATGAATTCAATGATAATTTCAATCATTTTGCATCGGTAGCTTATGTTGTGACTTCTTTTAACCTTTTTTTTTTTCTCTGGCACTTTTTTTTGCGTTGTTAACCTCTGTTGTTGTTGTTTTTTTTCTTAAATCCGCACCGTTTCTTTTATATTTGCAGCAGGCTTTGGTTTCTTTTTTTTTTTTTTTGCATTGTTAACTTCTGTTATGACTTTATTTTTTGCATTCTTTTTTTATTTGCAGCAGTGGCAGTTTTCGGCCACCGTATCTCCCTCCTGTTTAATCATGTTTAACCTCATTGGTTATATCCGGCTCTGTCTGCCACTTACCTCAGGTTTATGTGCCTGATTGTGGAGGCTGTTCTACCTGCCACCTTAACCTAATGAGTGATTCCGGGTCGTGTTAGAGGCTGTTGGTCTGCGCTGAGCTCCAGGCGAGGCTGCAGGTTTTGTTTACTGTGCCATAAAACAGGAAGGGAGCTTTGTGTCGGTGTTAATTGGCCTCTAATGGGTCTAATGGTTGGAAACGAGGAGGCTAGGACTGCAGGGAGAGGTGCTAAAGAGCAGATGTATGTTCCCGGCTCCTCCTGTGTGTGTGTGTGTGTGTTTGTGTGTGTGTGTGTGTGTGTGTGTGTGCGTGCAGAGGCTTCATGTTGCTGTCTAATGAACTGCTAAAGATCACGGTGTAGTGAGGGCTGTTAACAAGGTTGCTGGTTTAATTGCCGCACATGTGTGAGTGGCTGTTGGGTTTTGACATTATTACAGTAATGAAGCTGATTAAATGGAGGTTCGTTATGAGACCGGCTGCTGCTGCTGCTGCTGGAGGATTCCTGAGCAGGTTGACTAAAGTTACAGCCGCTCTGACAAAGTTTTTTAACGTCACAGAGACGAGAAAATGACGAAAATCTCAACTTTTGTGGGAAGTTTCAGAAAGTTTTTAGCTTCTAAAACAAGCTAGGCTGAGGTAAGCAGTTAGCATCGTAGCATGTCAGAGAAAATGATTTTTTAAAATAAATATAAAGTCAGACTGTAAGGTCTGTCCTCCAGTGATTTCCCTCTGACATAAAAGGAATAACTTTTCATGTTTCCACCAACAATCCATCGTCTCACGTGTGTCTAACCTGCTGTGTGGAGTTCTGCAGGGTTCTGTTCTTGGCCCGTTTTATTTTTGTTAAACCTGACGCCGCTCGGTCAGCTGATTCACGGTTTTAAAAATGTGTCTGATCACTTTTACGCTGACGACATTCAGAGTTTCACCTTTTCTCACCCCTGTCTTATCACGTCTTCACTGGCTAATTTTAGTTCAGACTTTCCGGGCGCTGCACGGTCAGACCCCCCAGTACATCACTGATTTGTTGTGCCCCTGCTCCCCAGGGCAGACCTTTTGGTCATCAGGCCAGAACCTCCTAATGGTGCCGAAGACCCGTTTTAAAACTGGGGGGTTTTAAGACCGTAGCCCCCAGACTCTGGATCGATCTGCCCCTCTCCCTCCGTTTGATCAACTTTTAAAAATCAGTTAAAGACTCTTTTTAAACTTTTAATGGACAGGGTTCAGTTTGTCTCTTTTATATCTGCACTTATTTCCGTACTCACCTGAACTGTATTCATATTTGTGTCTGGATATGATCTTATCTCTTTTGTACTGTTTATTTTTATCTAATTGGACTTATTTTATGAACAGCGTTTTGTGATTTGTATCTGTGAAAAGAGCTCTATAAACAAACTTTACTTCCTTACTAACAGACTGATAGTTGACCTTCTTACAGTATCAGAACCATCACCAGATTAACTCCTCTGTCCTGATTTTGGACCTGGGATCAGGTTCTTCTACTCTAAAGTCCCAGATCCAGTCTTGTTTTGTTGGTCCAGGTCTTTACAGACCTGCTGACCGAGCCCCCCCATGAATGAATGAAGGGATGAGAAAAAGGACGATCACAGCAGAATACCTCCGGGACAAAGACCTCCTTCAGTCCTCACATTCTTGTCCAGCTGGAGTCTCCCTGGAGACCCTCAGAGAGGAGGGCTTTGATTGACAGGTGGTGTCAGTGTGCAGGGTGACAGGAGGAGCCGGTTCAGGTCTAACATCTGTCAGTCAGACAGTGGAGACTCTGAGAGGAGTGGACCCAGAGGGCTCAGAGTCCAGGAACCATCTGTAGGTGTTTAGAATCCTGAAAATATGATTGAATTCATGTTTGTGTCGCTCACACGAGTCATGACGACACCTGCAACAATTTTTCAGTTTGATATTTCACGTTCATAAAGTTGAAGGTTGTTTGTTGGGAGGTCCCCTGTTACGGTGGCCGAGAGCTGCCACTGCTGCAAATAAAAAGAATGCAAAAAATAAAAAAAAGCCACAACGGAAGTTACCAACGCAAAAAAAAAAAAAAAAAAAAAAAAAACCGGTGCAGATAAAAATAAAATAAAAAAGCCACAACGGAATTTAACGACAGAAAAAAAGTCGATGCAAAATATTAAGTTACTCACTGTAAAAATAAAAGGATGCAACAAAAAAAGCCACGACCGAAGTAAGAAATGATGCACTGGAGTTTTACGATCTAGGCACAGAAGACGACAGCGAGAAGACGAGCGAAGAAGTGGAACGGTTATTGATTAATTTCACTTTGTAAACTTTTTAATGTGTCGTGTGGTTAGACCATGTAGCGCCTGAGTCAATATGAAGTTAAAATGAAGCTAACTCTACACCGACATCCTCCAGATCAACGTGGTCGTCTTCTCGCCGTCGTCTTCTGTGCCTAAATCTTAATACACCGTTGCATCATTTCTCACTTCTGTTGTGGCTTTTTTATTTGTATCCTTTTATTTTCACAGTAAGTAATTTTTTTTTCTTGTTTCGGCACTTTTTTTTGCTTCTTAAACTTCCGTTGTTTTTTTTTTTTTAAACTGCTCTGTTTCTTTTTTATTTGCAGCAGGCTTCAGTTTTTTGTTTTTTGTTTTTTTTTGCATCGGTAACTTCCTTTGTGACTTCTTTTTTTTTTTGCATTCTTTTTTTTTTTGCAGCAGTGGCTGTTCTGGGCCACCTTACCCTGTTATCATCCTCTATGATTAGAGGTATGGAGTGAACTGTGCAGCAGTCGGAGCCTCCAGGCTAAGAGCTAGCATCTTCGCTAACTCTTGTTTGTTTTGAAATGTTGTTGTTATTTCTGAGGCTAATCTGACTGTGAGGTTTTCCTGTCTGTATTTGTGCGGGTTAGTGAGTATTCAGCTGTGTCTGTTTTCCTCTCATAGAAATGTTTATTCTCTCTGCTCTGGTTTTTTCTAAATACTGACAACACTGATCTAAAGTCACAGAACCATGTGGATTAATTTCTTGTATCTGTAAACACGCCTCTGTTAGGTGTGTAGGATAAAGTTGGACAAAGCTCTCTCTATAAAGACTCAGTCTGTCGTCACTCTGCTGTTACAGTGAACACCTCTTCCTCCCTCTGCTGCTTTAAACCCTGCAGGCAAAACCCCATTTAACCCCATTCAAAAGAAAGGGAGGCTGCTGAGGGGCCGAGAGGTCAACTGAGGTCAACCCACAGTGAGTGTGAGTGTGTGGTTAGGGGGAGTTATCATCCATCTTGTTCTGTGTTCCTCTTTGTTCCCCTCCTCACACATGTTGATCACGGTCGGCTGAGGGTGAATGAAAGTCAAACAGAAGAGCAGATTTTAGGTCAGGAGCTGTGAGGAACTTCAGAGGAGGATCAATAATCAGTTTAATGTGAAAGAGTCAGATTCACTCTCTGATTAAACACTCGAACTTCACTCTGACTCTGTGAGGTATCTTGTTCTGGTCAGATTTATTATCCTGAGGAACGGTTGTGTTGATATTCTGTCTTTGTAGGAGACGTCACGCCTCATTTCTGCTCTTCACCGTCCAGTTATGAACCAGACGTCTCAGGGAGAGGCGAACAGGAAGTAGATCAGCCTCTTTCTTCTTCTTCTGTCCAGGTTTTGTTTACTACCTGCTTCTTAGCAACACATTCATGCTCTTCACGCTCAGTTTCAGTCAGACTGAGGTGTGATTTAACCGTTTATTTTCTGCTTTATTCTCACGTCGGCTCATCCCGACGCTCCTGTGAAGGTTCGGTCTGTCTGTGTTCACACACGTGCCGCTCGCTGTCAGAGTTCGCTCAGTTTTTCAGAGGAAGCGCTCGTGTGATTACAGCTCATGTTTTGTTTTTCTGGAGGCTGATTGGCTGATTGTTACTTTGTGAAGTACACACACACACTTTAAACACACACTTACACACACACACCTCTACCAACAGCCCAGAGCTCCTCCAGGGTCCTGGATCTCTAATCCGCTCAGATTCTGGACTGGCCCCTGGTAAGGGGAGCACACCGAGCCCTCGCTCTGCGCTCTCAGACCCCCTTTCCTTCCCCTCCCCCACCCCGGCCCTCCTCCCACCTCCTCCCACCTCCTCCGCTCCTCCCTGGGGCTTGCCTGATCACTGTTTCTGTGTCTGAGTGCGCCAGGTGAGCTCTGTCTAAACAAATCCTGCCTCCCTCTTGTTTTGTCTACTGCGGTGGAGGCAGGCGGCGAGGTGGACCGCCAGAGCCCGACATAAGGCGGCTTTATTCCCCCGCTGAATAGAGAAGGCGGGGCTGCTGCTGCGTTTCAAAGAAGAGGGACTGATCAGGACTTTAACGGTGGGCTGGTGTCAGAACTGAACCCTGGAGGGTCCAGGATCCGTCTGTCAGACCTCACCTGTATTTTCAGGGTCGACTTTGTTGACGGCGACACACTTCAGGAGTTTTAGTTGATCCTAAATCCACTTATGGAGTCCAAATCCTGATAAATCCATTTTGGATTGACTTTGATAATTTTATGTAACAAAGGTCAGAGGTCACTCCAAACTAAATAAAGTCATCCCATATTCAGTCATTTAACCGTCTTTGTTTTTAGTTTAACTTTTAAACTCTAAACTTTCATATTTAGACGTTTCTCAACATTCAACACAGAAACAAACTGAGGTGAGGAGAACCTGTGTGTGTGTGTGTGTGTGTGTGTGTGTGTGTGTGTGTGTGTGTGTGTGTGTGTGTGTGTGTGTAATTTAAGGTGGAAGTCTGCGTGGCACAACATGATCGAGATAAAGACATGACCTACAGTGCAGGCCCCGCCCCCTGGATACAATAAGTACACAAACAAACACTCATAATGCGGAGGCTGACATCATGTCGGGGAACGACGAGCTCAGAAGTTCCTGAAGTTTATGATGAAGGGATGAAGAGGAGTTCATCTTCTCCTCATGAATCACGTCTTTGGAGGACGTTTTCAGGTGGAGGGACACAGACTCCAAAAGTGGTGACAACATTAATGAACATATGTGTTTGAAGGAGGCGGAGCCTCAAAGGTGAGCTCTGCGTGTCAAAAATTGATCCAGCAGCAATTGGCGGACGTCGAGAATCGCTGTCATTCTGGAAATGAGCCGTTCTGGATGCAGTGAAAATTCCAGGTTGGACTGTTTGTTAGATTGAAGAATCAGACATAGATCGACACGCTGACATCCAAACACAGGACTGTGAGGGTTTCAGTAAGACCGTCCTAAACCACATTCTGCAGCAGCATGGCTCAGGTGGAGACGAGTCCTGCAGACCAACTCAGCTGACTGCAGAAGTTTACAGCTGTACCTACGCAGCAGCAGCAGAAACTCTCCACTGGAGCTTTAATTTCCTGGGAAAATGTCCGACTCTGTGGAGCAAAAACAAAAACAACCCAAACTGACCAAAATGTTTAAATAAGCTCAGGAAGACGAGTTAAATACAAGTGTGTCCCACTCTGTGTCCCACTCTGTGTCCTGAGTGACACTTAGTTCCCACACTGTCACTCCCCCTCAGAGCAGGACTCTTGTTTACGTCTCGTTTCGCCTGATTTAAAGCGAACAGCCTGTTTTTTTCAGCACATATAGGTTATAATAATGCCGTGTTATCAGCAGACGGAGGGTTTGGCTGCTGTTCAAACAGAAATCACTATCATCGCTGTGAGAGAGTGGATGTCACTTTTTAGACGGCGCCCGTCTCCAACGTGATTTTGGGCTGAAACTCCCAAATTAAACCCAGACTGTGACCTCCTCGGCAGGCTGTGGTGGAGGTCTAAGTACCGCTCTGAACCACGGGTGGATGTTTTAATCAAGACTTATAATCAGCAGTAAACCGCTCAGCCCTTAATCAGATAACCATTATTTAGCATAGATTTCTGTTTATCCGTAAATCAGCCAATCAGGAGCGGAGCTGACTGTTTGTGTAGTAATAACTGTTATTGGAAAAAAGGGGGGGTTGGATGTATATGCAGACATTACAGGTGTGTGTTTGCACTTGCCCTCTCCTGCTCAGAGTCGGTGAGAAGAGCTCCAAAGAAAACACCGTCAAAGATTCTTCAGAGACACGGCGGCGTTGGTGCGTGCAGCGGCGGCGGCGTGGAGCCGGTTATCTCTGTTAGTGTTGTTATTATTAATGAAGCCTCATTTGTCACATTCAGAGCAGAAAGCTTAAAGAGAATCAGATAAACCTGCAGCTGCAGGTCCACACCCTCCACCCAGGAGAGACTGAGCCGTGGATAAACAGAAACAAGTGTGGAGGAAGAGTCGACGGAGGGAGGAGGAGCGCACCGCCAATTATCTCCTCGTGTCCACCCGACGGCTGAATTATGGCCTACACACACACACTCACATGCACGTGCAGAGAGCAGTGCACACCTCTCCTGCCTCTAACAGAATGTAAACCACGCTTTGATGCCCCCCTCCCTCGGTGTTTCCTGGGAGCTGATTTATTCCCACTTTAGGAGCTGACATGTCCGCCCTGATCCGGCTCCTCGTTCTGTTCCTCCCTCCATCCTTCAGTCCTCGTCCTCTCTGTGGACCAACGCCGTCTTCAGGAAAAGAACATTAGTGATTATAGTTTGATTAAACCCCCAGAGGGAGAGGGAGAGGGAGAGAGAGGGAGAGAGAGGTAGAGAGGTGGGGCACAGAAGGGCCAGTCTGAACAAGGAGGCATTGTGTCGCCCCCCAACTGTGTCGGACTGACAGTCTGCATTACAACACGCTACAGCGGCCCGCTCCCCAAAGCTCTGCTAATCTGTAGCTTTACTGCCTCCTTAGTTTGTTCAGGTAAAGGGGGGGGGGGGGTTAAACTGAAGCTGCTTCAGTATCGTGTGTCTGTAGATTTACAGTTTAACGTAAACAACAAGAAAACATGTCGACATGTTGGATTTCCTCTTATTCTGAAGTCGGTGGTTCGACCTCTCTGAACTCAGAGTTCATTTTTACCTACAGATCAGTTTAAAGCTCCAGTGAGGAAGTTTTTTGTCTGTGTTGACTTTGGCGCCCCCTGTGGTCAAAATCACAGCTCTTTGACTCCGTTCATTTACAGTCTCAGTTTAATCGGACTAAACTCACAATTCGTCTTTTTCTCTGAATCAGACTTCTCTCCTCGTCCTCGTTTACATGCAGCTGAGAAAACTGAATTATTAACGTGAACGTGTCCTCCTCCCCAACACTAGGGGGCGATATGGGTCTTTTCAGCGGCGCTGTTTCCGAGCCCATACAACCGTCAACAACAACAGCAGGTCGGTGTCAGACGTACTGGAAGGACACAATCTACTGCTTATACATCTATGTGTCTGTCTTTATAGAGACAACTCGTTATCGCGCGATCGAACGTGAATCTGCGGGTTCTTGTGAGTTCTCATGATTCCTGCTGTCTGTAATCCACCACAGAATTTGCCTCACAAACAGATCCAGTAGGAATTGGCGTGCAGTGAAAATCGCCGCCTTTCCGGACCAGAGTCGTTCCGGATTGCAGTGGAAATCCCGGCTTTTATAACTTCTGCATAGTCCCAGTTCAACCAGTGAGGCCGAGGACCAGTTCTGAGTCAGTCCTCTGTCCATCTGACCCCTCTGTGCCTGAGGCGACCGTACCCCCCCGCTCCACACTTAGAGGCGGTGGGGAGGACGGCTGAAGAAAGACACATCTGCCCACAGCAGACCTCCTCTCCTCCTCCAGCTGGGTCTCTGGTCTCTGGTCTCTGGTCTGGGGTCAGTGAGGAGGCGGTCTGGCAGTCACCCAGCTCTCCCGGGTCGTAAAAGTGACCATTAAAATGACAGATCCTCTTCCTCTCTTTGTGTCACCCACTTTCTCCGTGGGTGTCAGGACATGTACCCAAACACCGGAGGGGGGTTTCTGTGGACCTCTGCTGGACCTCACCCCCCTCCATGTCCCATCGAGACTCACAGCACACACTCTGTGTTAGAGTGACCTTTGACCCTGGGGGGTCATTAGGGTAGGCACGTGCTAACAGAGGTCATGGGAGGTTTGGGTGGGGCCAGTGTTTGGTTTTTGGGGGGCTCCCTGGGGTAGACTTAGAGACCACTTTCCTGCTGTGAGGCCATCATCAAGTCCAGCAGATGTTCTTCAGCCTGGACCCCCAGGACGGGGTTTAGAGACCCGACCCACAGGTGGAGGAGGAGGGAGGAGTGTTCATCATCTTTGAGTGCCTGAAAAGCCAAGGGACCGAATGAGAGAGCACAAGCACTGACTGTCTACAGAGACCTCATCCTGAATCCTTTCAAAATAAAAGTCTCCATGTTTGCAAAGACATTTTACTAAAGGTTAACACTTCGAACTTCGTTAATATAGTTCACAGTTTCTCAGGATCTATACCGTGTATCTCTACGGGATCAAAAGTGTTCAAAAGTTTACCCTTTAGTCGATCTATCGAGGGTTTCCAGACATTTCTACACCTGCCACAAAGTTTACAATCCAGCCAATCAAAATAGGTGTTTGATCAGAGACGATTTATGGTAAATCAGCAGTGATATACGGTGAAAACAGGATTATTGATCAGATTGTTGTGATAAAAAAAAGATCGCTATTGAAATAGTAAAAAAGGCCCAGAAGAATGAGTGTAAATATGTCAATAGTTTCTGTTGTGTGTTTGTTCCAATCCCAATATTTCTTCTCCTGATAGACTTGAGAGGATGATGTTCAGGTGAGGAAAGGCTTGGTCACTGTAGATTTATTAGTACTGTTGGGATCAAAAAACTCAAATTCTTCATTTTATTTCATGACAGTGTAGAAACATTTGACTCCAACCTTGGATCAGATTTATTGATTATTATCATCAGGATGAAGTCTGACCACTGACCTCAGTTTATTTAAATCAAAGTTAAAGACGCACCTTTTTAGACTTGCTTTTAACTCTGACTAGATAGTCCTGTACTTATAGGTTTTTAGCACTTCTACATACTATTTTATTGTATTATTTTATTTTCATATTCATTTTTATTATTTAATCGTTCTTGTATTATTCTATTCTATTGTATTATTTTATAATGGTATTTTTTCTTGTGTTATTTTATTGCTCTTATGTAAAGCACTTTGGGTACCATTTGGGATATTGTAAAGTGCTATATAAATAAAATTTGATTGATTGATTGATTGATGAAGTCAAATCTCTGACAGTGAAGGGGAGGGTGGATGTATCGCTGTAGTTATTGAAATAAAAATGAACAGATAATCACAGTCGACGCTGTAAAGAGGACCCCTTCACATACACACAGACATACAAATACAACCTTTATAGATTTCAGCTTTTCTAAAGTTTCCTGTTCTAACCAGACAGAGTTTCCTGTTTGTGTTTCTGGTCGATTCACTGAGGAGCGTTCGGCTCCAACACTCAGACTGTTGTCGTCCTGAAAGCTGCTGCTGATGATGGATTCATACGTCTGAGTGTGAACAGGGGGAGGGGGGGGTTATATGGAGCCAGTTAAAGGTTGTGTCTCTGTGGGTTTGAGTGTGAGAGTGTGTTTGTGTGTGTCGGTGTTAGAAAGATAAACCATCTCAGAGCAGGAGGAGGAGGAGGAGGAGGAGGAGGAGGAGGAGGAGCGGAGCGAGCCATCAGAGTGTTTGTGTTTGTGTCTCTGATTTTAATGACCTCAGCTGCTCCGGCTCCGGCCTCTGACTGTGTGTGTCTCTGTGTGTTTATGTGTGTGTTCAGAGGAAGTGTAAGCAGCTCTGCCTTTCAAAATAAAAGAACATTGCCTCAGGATAATGATACATGCAGGCTTGTTTGGAGTTGGTAAAGCTCCCCTATCATCCTGTGAACTCGGCTGACTGTCAGTTCTTCAGTGATCCAGATCCAGATCCAAACACCTGAACAGGTTCAGTGTTTTCCTCATGGTTCCTCGCTCTGACGACAGACTGAAAAGGTGAGAGGAATGATATACAGATCTAGATGCTGCACACTCTCTGACCTGAAAAAAGGCTGGACTGTTTCTCCTTCAGAGTCAGGGGTGAGGGGCTGAAGTCCGTGTTTTTAAGGTCCTCCTCTGTGGGGTTAAATCCAGGGACAGACCCTCATGTGAGTAAGCCCCCTCAGCTGACCCCGCCTCCTCACTCAGTCACTGAGCTACAGTGTCGCCTGTGAACATGAGAACATGAGAACATGAGAGTGTTTAAAGGCTCTGAATCTCCTCCACAGGTACGACCGTCAACATCTAAATAAAGTGTCATTGATTATAAATCAATAAATCAGCTTTAAAGTCAATGTTTACGTTTAAATTTGTTTTAAAGATCAAAACTTTCATGAAACTTTGAGTTTTTGTTTTTATAGACAAGTATTTTTAAAATGGACTAAAAGAGATTTTATGAAGTTCTTTAATTCCAGCCTCTTAAATCTAAATTATACAAATAAATATTATAGTTGAATTATTCTCTCTGGATTATGAACTGAACAAAAAGGTCTTTGCAGAAACACTTACACTTATTTTTAATACATAAAAACCTCTCAGCGCTGCGGTTTGTGTTTATGTCCAAATCTGTAAGAGTCAGAGGTTTAATTTTAAAGTCTTTACAGGATCAAATTATCGAATAATCAGGATTAATAATCAGGATTCAGTGGTTGTTGTTTTAATCAGCTGCTGACTTTGTCTCTGTTCACTCTCAGTCTGTTAAATCTGATTGGTTCGTATGAAGAATAACGTCCTCCTGTAAACATGAGGACAGATGTTCAACATTAGATCAGAGCTGTGAACGTTCAGAGGAGATTTGAACAGTTTAGTCTTCTTGGTTTGTAGCTGATGAAGTAAAATCTCTAAATTAAACACCTGAGATGTTTGTTCCAGACCTCAGATTCGTCTCTTTCTGCACGTTTGTTTCCATGTTTTAAAACTGATCCAGATTTACTCTCTAACCCAGTACATCTCTGCGCTTGTACCCGAACTCTGTGCTGCGGTGTGATTAGCAGGAAAGTAGGCTAATCCAGAACCGGCCTATAGTAGCAGGACTAATTGATTGTAAGCTGAAGAATGCGGCGTATTCGAAGAATGCCTTTTTTCGACCTGAATCTGACGGGCTTAGCGCTGAGGAGGACTGGCGTTGGCACGTTTGCTGGTGTAGCTTTCCTTTGACATCACGCTCTTTGTGTAGCTGTGTGTGTCCTTGTGAACTTTTGCTCCTTTTTTCTCCTGTTTGAGGTTTTGAATGGAGCTTGTGTATCTTCGACTCGGGTACAGTTTCAGTCTGCAGATCTGTGATTTAGGAGGTTTTTTTCTCATGTTAAAGCCGGGCTCGGCTCTGGGATCCTGAACAGTCTCTGTGGTCTATAAGGAACAGTAATTACTACAAGACTTAAAGCCACCAGCTCCGGCTCTCTGGACCTCTGCTGACACACTTCTCCTTCTTTATCAGCGTTTTTTCACTCCCTTCTTCTCTCCTTTAAAACCACCACTCCACTTTTTAAAGATGTAAATCAACACTCGGTGTTTTTTTCAGATCTGACACTTTCCCTTCCCGTCACTCATCTCTACTTTGACTTTTTAACATCTCCGTCCTCTCCCTCCTCCTCCCTCGTCTCCTCCAGCCTCCTCCAGAGTGCGGTCTGCCTCCTCCGTCTTTGAGGTAAACCTCTCCTCTCCTCAGTAATCACCACATAAAGGGAATTCCTGCTCCAGCGGCAGTTCTGCAGCTCTGCATCTCTGAAATCTGGATGGCTTGTTGGCTATAATTTGCTTAAAATAACAGCAATAAAAGTTATGAAGCTGTAAAAGCCTAAATACCCAACGTTTCCAGATGAAACGGGAGGCAGGCTTTGATTGTGGAGCTTTAAGGATGTGTCAGGTTACTCTGAGGCTTCTCCACAAACTTTCACCGTCAAATCTTAAATCTCATGATCTATTTATAGAGATCTCCTTCTGATTATCACTGAAACACAGAGTCAGTAAATCTGAGATCTGATCGGATGTTCTGATTATATTATTAGAATCTGAGCCTGAAGTATCAGGACACATCAGCTGGAGCTCGAGCTGCGGCGTGTTTTTCATGCTGTGGGCTCAGCCAATCGGAGGAGGAGGCATCTTTCAAACGCAGAGGGGAGACCTGAGCATGAGCAGCAGACTACACTCCCCCCTCCTCAGAGATACCTGTCACTCTGTCTTCAGGCAGAAACTCGAAACCTGAACGGAGTTTCCTTCAGCCGTCTGAGACAGAGGAGACACGCAGGACTGGACCAGGAACCAGGTCTAAAGGAGAACCTCTTAAAGTCCACCAAAGCCGGGACTCAGGGTGAGGTGTCCCGTCCTGACCCAACAAAAGCTGCAGATCCTTCACAGTCAGGAGTCTCTTTGCTGTGTTTTCAGGACGACACCAGACCGGTTTACCTGCAGGACTCTTAAGCTAAACTGCTATAATCCCTGCAGAATAAGCTCCTCCCCCTTTCTCAAAATTTTCTGCAAACTCATTAATATCTGTGATGAGAATCTGAGAGAAACAAAAATCTGTCTCCTCGCCGCCATGACCTTTTTGTGGATGAATCCAAAGAGTGGTTTTCATGCAGCGTAGCGGCGATTCCTGAGGTAGCAACTCTGCGTCTGGACAGCTGGATTAAAGGTGTTGGTGGAGGTGGATTAATCACATGATCTCAGCGTTCGTCAAAGTTCTCATATTAGATATCAGATACAACAACAGTGGGATTAAAGCAGCAGTTGACAATACCGTTGAGTTTCTCAGGAGCGATAGACGAGCTGAAACTTCAGGTTATTCCTCAGACCTCCTACAGAGGTGACGTTATGATGACAGGTCAAAGGTCAAAGTCATAATTCATCACTTTTTTAAATAGTTTTTTAAGTTTTAAGTCAACGTCACTACAGTCATAGTCGTGTTAAACCATCAAATTCAGTTTTTATCAACATTTTACACCACTCCCCATGTTTTCAAGGGTTTCATTTATAAAAGTAAAAACCTGTTTTTTTAATTTACGTCGTCTTTGCCGTTAAAGTCTCATAAATACGTCGTGAGCTGCAGCAGTTCACCATATCGTTGAGTTTCTCATGAGCGATAGACGAGCTGAAACTTCAGATTATTCCTCTGACCTTCTACAGAGGTGACGTTATGATGACAGGTCAAAGGTCAAAGTCATAATTCATCACTTTTTAAAATAGTTTTTTAAGTCAACACCACTATAGTCATAGTCATGTTGAACCCTCAAATTCAGTTTTAATCAACATTTTACACCACTCCCCATGTTTTTAAGGGTTCATTCAATAAGAGTAAAAAGCTGTTTTTTTAATTTACGTTGTCTTTGCCGCTAAAGTCTCATAAATACGTCGTGAGCTGCAGCAGGTTTCAGCTAATCACTGATTTGCGGGGAGTTAAACCCTCCAGCGGTCTTTTTACGCTGAGGCTTGTTGACACAACACAGTGAGCCTTCACTAATCTCCATCATACCTGACCCTCCTCATCGCCAGGTCAGACTTAAGGCTCATCACATGACCACCAATGAGGAGCTAACAATCACAGGGGCCTCTGATTTCAGGCTGTGAACACACGTGGAGGAGAAGAAGACATCCTCAGGCTGGAGATTCAAAGGAGCTGAGAAGCTGTTTCATGGCGAGAGTGACTTGTTTGTACACGACTAGTATCGTGACCGCATCCCCCCGCCGTTTTAGAGAGCGAATAAACAAACCGGCAGACATAATAGTGCGGCGCTTTGTCAGGAGAAAGGTTCGAGAGTCTGCTCCCACATGAAAGAAACAGGGGGGTGAAGGAGAAGAAGAGACGCCTGGGTGTTCCTCCAGCTTTGTTCGACCTTCTGCCTCTGAGGGACACCTGTCATTGGCTGAGGCGGTTTACACAGGTGCCTTAACCCCGCCTGGTTTGTTCAGCCTTGAAAAGGAGGCTTCAGTCATCAGGTAGTGTGGAGGGAACAATAGTGACGATCCTGAAGGAGAGGGAAGAGCAGAGACCGAGGAGTGAGTGAGTGAGAGGGAGGGAGGAGGAGGGTGAAAACACACCTCCAGGGTTGGAGTGAGATAATCTGTTTGTCTTCTTCTTCTTCTCACTTTGAAGGGTGGAGGGGGGCGGATCCAGATGTTGCTCAACCATCTCAAGAAAGACCTCCTCCCTCCCCGGTGGCCCGCCTGAATTCAAACCTCCACTCTCAGTCCTCTCTGTTTCACCCTCTTCTTAACCTCGGCCCGTTTCCACGGTTACCGGACTCTGTTAACTGGAGGGCGGCGCAGACTCGTGGTCTCTCATGGCACTGGATCTCTGCCAAGAACCAGCCCTAATAATGTGATCCTGTTACAGCGAGAACCGCACACCCAGGCCTGTGTGTGTGTGTGTGTACGTGTGTGTACGTGTGTGTGTGTGTGTGTGTGTGGATGCCAGGATCCCTCTCAGCCTGTGAACAGATCAGAGCGTGAAGAGGAAGTTATTACAGATGAGGAGCGACTTCACGGCCGTCATAACGGTCAGAAAACTGAAGTGACGTTAAATTTCAGATTTCATGTCAGAGATACTGAGTCAGAACAAACGCTGATTTTTAATGTTTAAGATAAACACAGAGGATAAAACAGTTTAAACCTCCTGTAAATAGTTATTTTTAACACTGATTAAATGGAAATAAGTACATATTAAAACCTTTTAGAGCTTCAGCGTTAAGATTGACCATATTTATACTGTAACTGAGGGGGAGGAGTCAGTGAACCAGCTGAAGAAACAAACAGTTGTTACATCTTACTCATGAGATATTCACAATTACACGAGAAACACTTGTGCAATCTAATCCAACACCTCAGTTACAGCATGAAGTAAAGTAAACAACAAAAAAACGTAAAACTTAGAGGTTTTCTAAAAGTAAAAATCGATGGTGGTGCTGTGGTGTTATTGGACAGGACGGGTGGATAAAGTGTTCCTAATATTCTGGCTGATGGACGTTTACCTCCTGTCCCTAAATTTGACTCTAAAGCATCTGAATAATCTGTAAAAACCTCCTCAAATACCTCCTCATGTGCACCTGCTCCCTATTTTCACAGGTGGAGTCATGCTGCTTTAATAACGTCTCTATTTAGAGGCAGGCTGACCTTTCGGACGCCCCCGAGTGTCTCCTGTTTCTCTCTACTTTTAACTGTTGCCATGGTGACGGAGGGACAATGTGTGTGTGCGCGTGTGTGTGTGTGTTTGTACCTGCATGTTAGCTAACGCCGTTTGTTTCTTCTTGGGTCTCGAACACTGACTAAATAAAGGCGGTTAGAGGACAGTGTGTGTGTGTGTGTGTGTGTGTGTGTGTGTGTGTGTGTGTGTGTGTGTGTGTGTGTGTGTTGACTTATCTGTAAATGTGTTTGCAGAGCACTTAGAAGGAAGTCGCTCTGGAAGTTGTTTTTAGTTAATAAGTTTTAAAAAGAGTTTTAACTTCCCGTAAATTTGGATGATTCTGTCTGAAGGCTTTGGCATTCTTCTGTAGGCCAACCCCGATGATATTGGGATTATATAAGTTGATATTTTAGTAGAATAAACCCAAAATATTAGGTTGGCAGACAATACATCAAAAGATGATAAGTAATGAATTGTAAAATTGATAAAATCTAGATTAATGTCTAAATATGTGACTGTGGGCATGTTTTTATTTTTAATATAAATTTTAAATTCTTGAAAGGAAGTGGGCTGAGTCCCAAGAACAGAACACTTTTTTCACAAAGTTAAAAGACTTTTTAATTTGATTTGATAATAATTAGGACTGTGGTCACTTATTTATTAACTTGTTCATTAAATTAAATTTCTGGGCCCAGAAAGAGATGTGGAACAGCGGTTAAAAACAGGGTCGTGGATCCGTCACGGCTGTAGATCTGCCTTGCTTTCCGGCTCTGCAGACACGTACTATTGGCCAAACCGCGGGATATCAAAATCCACCCGGATACAGCAATGCTACTTTTTGATTGGCTGTTCGGTAGATATACTTTATTTGATTGGCTTACGTGTGGCACGCAGCTTCTGAACTCTGGGGGGAACTCACTTGATTCCTACCTGTTCCATTGTTAGAGAGGTGCAACTTGGTGGACATCACCGTGTTCATCTAAATGTGTGAGAAATACAGTGTATGGCGTGTGAGCGAGTGGAAATGCGTGAGACTTGAGAGCCCTGATGTTTCGAGTGGGCGAGCTGCCTGAAGCAAGATGGCCGCCATGCGCAGACGGCGGTCTCCATTAGCTAACAGAGTGCGTAAGCCATCTAGCGATTGTAAATATATGTATCTATGGTCGTCGACTTCCTCTTCCTCTTCCTCTTCCAGTAAACAAACAAACAAACAAACGCTGACCTCCAACAGGACAGGAGGAGCAGCTCCATCTTTATCTGCGTCTCCTTCTCCTCAGGCAGGAATGTTAACGGCGTCTTTGTAATGGCGGATGTTTTCCCGCCTGATTGACGGGCCGAATGGCGGCTCTGGAAGAAGCTTTAGCGTAAATTTAGAGACGAGGATGTTAAAAAAGAAAGAGAGAGAGCTTTAGTGTTAGCTCAGAGAGAGGATGTTAAAACAGAAAGAGGAGCTTTTCAACTGAAGCAGCTCGGAGGTTAAATGAGTTCAATTGGTGCTTGTTCTATTAAGCGGTTTATGTAACATCTCTGTTCGTGCTCCTGCTGCCAATTGGTTTGTTTGTGGCAAGTAAACACGGTAACTATCAAGCTAATAACATGTTACCGGAAATCCAGCACGTCTGAACTGCTCCATGATAATATCTGTGCAGGTGTAATGTCAGATGATAATAGAGAGATGATCTGACCATCTGCAGAGTATCTGTGAAGACTGGGTCCATTTTAATAAAGCAGGTATGTTCTCTGTGTAAAGAACAGTAATAATTCAGGCTTTAAAGATGATCCTAGTCTGCAGGTATTTTTCAATATCAAACTCTGGGGTTTCACCCGCGGGCTGATGCTAACAGCTACAGAGGCTAAACCTTAGCTTTACTCTCTGGGTCGTCCTGGTATTTGACCCCCGGAGGCTCTTCTGGATGTATCTGTGATCTGTTAGGACTTGCTCATATGCAGCACCAACAAATCTCCATGGAAACCCTGCATCGCTGAACTAAACAGACCACCTGAGTCTGCAGCTCACCTGCAGGATTTACACAGAACAGCTGAGACCGTTTTATTGTGCTGTTTTTATCCAGGTTTGTCCTTTTCTTTATAGAGTCTGTGATAAAACAGAGAAGACACTGAAATGAATGAGAGTTTAAAAGCACACTAAAATATCACTTCCTGTTTCAGTGTAAACAAACATGTCGTTCATATGTTCAGTGACACTCAGAGTAACAGCTGATCTTTCTGTCTTTAGGTTATCTGTCCAAAGTGCTGAGGAATTACACCGAGCAGGCCTGTGACGGAGACTTCCTGTCAGTTCGCTGCCCGCCCCGCACCACCATCACCGTCCAATCAGCTTTCTACGGGAGGAAAGGAGCCTCAGACCCGCAGCAGTGTCCGCAGACCTACCAGGCTCTCCTCAGATCTTATAACGCCCAGGAGGATGACCGGTACTGCTCCGTGTCTACAGCGCTGCAGGTAAAAAACCAGAGTCCACTCTTTGGGTTTCTTGTTTTCTGTGTCAGATTCAGATCTGAGTTTCTCTGGCACACGTCCCTCTGTCTGGACCCGCTCCAGACTCAGAGACACCCCCGGTTTTAGGCTTTAGACCCTCTAGAGAAAAGGAGTCCTGTAAAATGTTCAAATTGGCCGAGGGGTTATATGGAGGAGCACTGATTATGTAACGCTTTGTGAGGATGTTTTCCGGCAAATTACACTCTCTAAAGAGGAAGCCGGCTCGTATGTTCCCCCGACACAAAGCGATTTCATGGGGTCTTTGCCTTTGCATCCTCTCCTAAATTGGGATGCGGCTGGTCCCGAGCCCCCCACCCCCCCACCCCCACTCTGCAGCACCAATACAAACACTCACAAACACTTCCTGTTCAGCATTCACTGGGCTGTGGGGTTTATTCTTAGCCAGTCTGCCTTCTAATGTCGAACGCTCAGACACAGAGAGAGCTTTGTGCTGAAGTGAGAGAATGACCGAGCCACACACATCAGTTACAACCCTGAGGAATCTCAGTGCCACCTGTCCGTGACCTTTGACCTGTTGGTGCTACAGCATGTGGACCTCCCTGTATGAAAACATTCAGGGTGAGCGGTTCAGACAAAAAAGGTCATTTTGAAGATTAATTGATTATTTCTCCTGATTGACCCTCACAGGACTGATCTGATTTTGTAAACACAGTTTTCTCCTCACAAATCAACAGCTCAGAGAGTCTAAAAAGTCACTGACTGGTGCTTTAATCTCAAATCTGTTAACATGTGCAGAAGATCAGCTGTTTTCTGAAATCTGAGTCTTTGCACCGATGAGATAAAACGTGTGACTGGATCATGATACTCAGAATCATATCAGCATTAACGACCCTCAGTCCGCACAGATGGAGGGACTGTCGCCATGGTTACGTACCTGTCCGGGTCACTAAACCTTTACGGAGAGCTTGTGGAAGGTTCACGGTGCGAACAGGTCCTCTCTCGGAGCACAGCGCCTCGTTGTTTTAAAGACCGGTCAGATTAACAGAAACGTAAACGAAGAAAAACTCTGAGAAGATTATTGAAATTCTCTTCATCCAAATTAGAACCTGAGGATTTTCTGTAACTCGTTAGTTAAACGGTCGATAGTTTCACTGATCCATTTAATCCTTACATTGTAAATCTGTTTGCAGCATTAAAAGACTTTTAATAGATTCTCAGCGCTGAGCCTGATTGGCTGTGAGGTTTGTCCGTTTCTCTGTCACGCCACAAGACACCCTGCTTACCTTTTAAATGAAGATATGGATGTGTGGTAAATAAAGAAAATTACTTAAAGACTTTTTCTTCACCTGGATCAGAGAAACGACAGCATCTTTAATAATCAGGAAAACCATCTTCTTAAAGCTGGAGCTCCTGACGCTCACACAGACTCTGGTTCCTCGGTTTTCTCTCGGTTTGGACCTGGAGGTGTCAGAGGGTTTACTCTGTGATGTTTATTTCTGCAGCGTTTAAAGACATCCCGCTCCTCCAAAGTTAAACTCAGTAAAAGCTCTGAACTGAATCTGCTCCGTCATTCCTGAGGAGGAATGTGCTCACCTGTCCTGATGAAACCAGAGAAGCAGAAGGACGCCAGGAAGAGAGCGGAGGAGCTTTACAGAGATTTCTTTCTGCTCCTCTTTTATTTCTCTTACCTGCCTCTCTGTGCCGGACTCCCAGGGCCATAAGCAGGCCTGTTTGAAGTGGTTTTAGGTTTTCCTGCTGCTGGTCTCTCCGTCCTGGCTGTATTGTTCTCCGTCTAACCCTCACTTTGGTCCTCTCCTCTCTCTCTCTCTTTAGAAAATGCTGGACGAGTGCCAGGACAGAAGGAGCTGTCAGGTCCTCGTCAACAGCCGCGTGTTTGGGACGGACCAGTGTCCCGGCAGCAGTAAATACCTCATTGTGTGGTACAAGTGCAGACCCAGTAAGTCCCTCAGAACGTGCTGACTGTGACACACACACACACACACACACACACACACACACATCTCTGTCCTGAGTTTATCTATTCTCTCTCTTTTTCTCACACACCTTTTCTTTTAATGAACACCTGAGGACTTACAGAGCTCTGAGTAGAGTTGTTTTTAGCAGCCTTTTAGTTTTTATTAGTTTTAGTCACATTCAGACTCTTTTTTTTTTTGTCAAGTTTTGGTCGACTAAAACTCTGAGTATTTAATCTAGTTTAAGTCAGAATAACCCATGACTGTTTTAGTCTTTTTTAGTCCAGTTCTAGTCAATAGTTTTACTGTGAAAGACATAAAGTCTTATTAAAACACAAGTAGTCGTAAACTAAGCAGGGAGGCATGTTAATGCTAATACCATTTGTTTAAATGTAGTGTATGGGTCTAGAATAATGGATGCTGGACAGTGTCAAATAGAAAGTGCCGTTACATCAATGTCTTAACTTACCTCGAGTTCATCATTAAAGAGAGCTTCAGATGTCTTCTTAGATTCATGGTGTTTTTCCTGCTTATTTTACAGTTGCATTTCTCCTTTTTTTTTCCACAACACATTCCATTTTGTTTTCCATTTGTTTGTAATTGAAGTTTGTCCAGATATCATTTCTTATTTTTCTCCCTGACAACCTCGCCATGACTCCAACTCACCCAAAAACGTCTGAAAATGCCGCGAGTTAGGGGGTTGAGGATGTGACGTCGCCTGCATCTGAGCAGGGCGACGCACAGCTGAGGAAACGGAAAATAAAAACAGCGTACCTGAAGAATTTTATCTCGTTTTAGTCAAGGAAAATGAAGAGACATTTTATTTTGTGAACCACATTTGGTCTCCTTCCTATTAGTCAACAATATTGCATTATATATTTATTAGTTGTAGTTATCGTCACAAGAGCACCATTTAAATTTCGTCTCGTTTTCGTCACGTGATAAAGGTTTGTTGATGACGATATTTCGTCATAGTTTTCATGATGAAAGCAGCACTAGCTCTGAGGTCAACGCTGTCTGAGTTAATATTAACACTTATTTACACCGTCTGTTTTTCCTGCTTCATCTGTGAGAATAAAAAAATCGTCCTTCTTCCTCCTCCTCCTCTTCCTCCTCCTCCTCCTCGTCTCTGCGTGAGTCAGGAAGTTAAGAGTATCACTCCAGAGGGGGGGCCTCAGCAGAGCAGTAATCCCGCCTAGATTCTGGCCTCCATTCACGGCTCAGTGCTGAGCCGGGCTGAGCCGTGCGGCGGTTCACAGCGGAGTGACCAGGAGTGGGCATTAATCCACTGATCCCCCTGCCCTCCCCGATTTCTCTTTCTCCAGCGGACCCCGGGGCCAATCAACAGCTCTTTGTTCGCTGTCACTTAACCAATGACTTCTCAGGAGAGGAGAGAAAGGCGGCGGCGGCGGTGGCGTGGGTGTTAGTGAGGTGGATCGGGCAGGTGTCAGTGCCTCTGAAAGGAGAGGTGGATGGAGGAGCGAGGAGTGGAACAGAGAAGGAGGGGCGGCTCCTCTCCTGTTCCTCACATTCCTCCTCCCCACCTCCTCGCTGAAGGAAGGAAGGAGCGGCTGTTTTGATTCGCTGGTCAGTGGAGCTGCTCCGACTGTCACAGGTCACTGTGGAGAGGAATGTCTCTGCATGGCTCTACATGTCCGCCCAGATCCTCCACCTCTGCTTCTGCAGGTTTACTCTCACTGAGGCCTTCTGTCAGACCTCTGGGTTCTGGACTGTAGAGGTCTGATCAAAAACTGGACCTGGTTTCTGCTCCGGCTAACGTTCAGTTTAGAGTCGAGTTTAATTCTCTTTTAATTCTGACTTTATTAAATCAAACTGTTTTTATTTGTTCGTCTGTGTTTCTTTGTCCGTTTGTGGTCATGTGACCTGTCCTCTCTTCTTCTTCTTCTTCTTCTCCAGATGAGTATAAGAGTAAAGTCGTCTGCGAGGAGGAGAGGATGAGGCTGAGCTGCAAACGGGGGATGCAGATCGCCGTTTACTCCGCCATGTTTGGACGAACACAGAGAGGCACTCTGGAGTGTCCGCTCTACCACCGGAGGGCGCCGTCAGTAGGTGAGTCAGCTTCTCACTCATTTACATTTACTGTGTGTGTGTGTGTGGGGGGGGTGCTGTAACAGGCAGAAACCTCGAACAGAACCAGACTCATGTGGTCTCTTCATCCCGGTGTCTGACTCTTTATTTGCTGCAGATCTTCTTAATGTTTTATCCTGATTTCATCTTTTTATCACGTGGACTTTTCTGAACATTTTCAGATTGTCATGAATAAAAAAGTCTCTGAGGACAGAAAGACAGTCGAGTGTTTGAAGAGGCCTTATCAGCCTTATACCTACATTCACTCGGCTTTCTGAGTAGAAATGAGCAGCTACGCTTCCGGCTGGGAAGGTTGAATTGCGTACACGCTGTCCTGGTTTAAACGAGTTAAACACAACTGGACAAAAATGAGTTTACACACATCTGTTGAGGTTTGAGATCGTTAAATCAGACTAAATACTAAGGTGCTGCTGTTAGTGCAGCTCACTGAGAGAGGTGATGGCACCCTGAACCCTCACATGGCCGGTTCATGTTCCTCAGGGCTCTGCAGCCATGATGGCTCTGACCACATTTATAACATACAGTTCTGAGGTCAGTATGAGGAGAAGAGGATGCAAAGTCTGGATTTGCATGACCTGAACCTGAGTCTGTTTTTACATATTCATGATGATGATTTCTGGTTTGGATAAAACCTTCTCCTGCTGATCGTTGATTGGTTTCCAACATCGACACGCTGGCGCCCGTAAACTTTAAACGCCTCATAATTAGATCTGCTGTATTTACCTCCTCCTGTTCCTGAGTGACGTCGCCCTGAGACACTCGTGTGGTTTCTTCTCCACCGTGATAATAACTGATTCATAATTAACCTTCATGATGACATCTCAGCGTTTGGTCTTTCTGCAGCGTGGCAGGAGAGCATGCAGAGGTGTGTGTAAACCTGACTGACAAACACACACACACACACACACACACACATACACACGCACACACACACTGCCAGGGGAATTGGGCTGGAATGCAGATCAGGTGTCTGCGTCTCCAAAGGGAAGACTTTGGCCTGAGAAAAGGGACCAGATTGAGTTTCCTGTGAGTGTGTGTGTGTGTGTGTTTGTGTGTTTGTGCATGTGTAAGTGTGTTTCCGGGTATCCAGGTGTACCCTCGACCCTGTTTGTGGGAATGGCTGTAATCTGGATCCAAACACAGTGACTGTAGTTCAGTCGGAGAGGCTTTAATCTGGAGTTAAAGATGAACTCTGGATTAAATCTAATCTCACTGTTTCATAGGTTTATATAATCCGTCTGTTTGTTTGTGTGTGAGCGTGACTGAAAGAGTGACAGGACGGCTGAACAGGCGTCACTCATCAGGTAATTAGAGACACCTTTACAGACAGGTATTGTGTGTCTGAGTGTGTGTCTGTGTGTGTGTTATTGTGTTTCGAGGAGCTCTCAGGTCCAGGACTTTGAAGCCGGTCCTCTCCTCAGCAGGTGGACCAGGAATGTGCGACAGCGAAGGTGCAGAGTGAGATCTGGTTTCACAGTCCGGATTAAATACAGTAGCCGAGTCCTCCGTGAAGACCCGGTTCTTCTGTGTCAGCCGGACAAAAGGCAGATTAGAGCGAGGAGCAGGAGCGCCATCACACATTTACAGCAGCTCTGCACCTGTTTGTTATTACACACCTTTATTCATGTCACACACACACACACACACACACACACACTAACTCCTCCTCAGGCTCTCCTCGGTCTGACGGCGGTTGTCGGGGTTTCCCCTTCAGCTCCTCGCTCTTTCATGTGGCTCTGATGTCGCAGGGACAGGAAGTGAGGGTGTCCTGAGTGACAGCTCAGACGCACACCGTTCATTATTGTGTGTGTTAGTGTGTGTGTGTGAGTGTGTGTGTGTGTGTGTGTGTGTGTCTTGTCGCAGTAATCCCAGGCTTGTCTGTAGCTTTACTGGCAGGTTTGTTCGGTTCAGTTCTGGTAATCTCCTAAACCACACGGTCCTGGCAAACTCAGAGCAGCTCAGAGGTCTGACAGTCGGCTTCACCTGCTCAGGTGAACGAGGACAGAAATGAAGTCACTGAGAATAACGGAGAAACTGTTCAAGTTTCCTTTTGTCCACATCTTATATTTCAGTTTTATCTCCAGACGAAGTTTTTAACAGAGTATGCCAAAGTTTCAGGGAGAGCTCAGAAAGTTTTGGATTCATTTAAAAGAGGATGTTGTATCGTCCATGTTAAAAACTCAAAACTGATGGATTATTTTAATAATCAAATCTGAAATCAACTTAAAACAAAACTTTATGTGTAAAGAATCAAACAGCTGAAGGGTTAGTTTTCCTGACAGTTTCATCAGTTCAGATCTTTCCACAAACCCGCTGTGATGTTTTAAAGTCTCTCTCCTGTCATGTGGAGCAGTCTGTGAGTCCAGACTACATGGACAGGCACGAATCTAAGACCTCTTTGATCTGGTCTGAGTCTTGGTTTTGGGGTGGGGTCCGGGTTGGACAGGTCTTGGCGGCATTGGTGTCCTCAAAGCGAAAGGAGGCGTGTCCCAGCCCTCCTCTCTCATCTGCCCAATTACCATCACACACACCTCCTGACATCTAAATAGCCCCTCATGTTCGGCACGCAGGGTCTCAGACGGCGTTTTTTCCTGACCCATGTGCTCTTAGTCCAGACCGGGCCTGAAGTGGTCTCACATGATCCCTGCAGCTTTATAAAGCCCAGCATGCACAGCTGCAGCTCAAATATAACGCCTGCCTGTTCCAGTTGTTGGGGTGTGAGCTTCTTCACTGTAACTGGATCTGAGTTTCTCCGGCAGCAGATCAGATCGAGTCAAAGTTTCAGGGTGGTAAAAGTTCATCCTGAAAGAGACGCTGGTCCAGATTCCTTCTTGAAAACCTCTTTTCATTAGAACTTTTCTAACAGTTGAATCTGAATATTTAGAAACTGACCCTCTGACAGGATGGCAGGTTTGTCTGCAGATGTGACGTTTCAGTGTTCATAAATTTAGTCAAATATAGGCCTGTCGCGATAATCAATAAATCGCCTTATCGCTCGGTAAATAAAAACGAGGTCGGTCATTTTGCCAGCCTCGATAATTGACGTGCGTTTGTTTTCCTCCTCTCTCGCTACCAAACACGCTGGATGAGAGAAGAGGTCTCACTCTGCGCATTTTTCTCGGCACCTGGGGGCGTTGGCTCTATAGCGGAATGAACGGAGTTAGTGAACCCTCCTGTCAGTCATTCAGTATCTTTGTTACGAGGGGGCTGGCGCGCACAGGCACACAGACACAGACTTTTTGGATACAGTGCTGCAAGTGAGCGTCGTGAGTGAAAAGCAAGCTAACAGAATGAACATGACAGCTTTGGTGTCTAAACCGAACGCAACAGCCCAAGTGTGGGAATATTTCGGCTTTAAACCAGTTTTGTTTTCGTCAACCACAAAACTCCACGTGTGTGTGCGCGCGTGTGTCTGTGTGTTGGAGGAGCACAGCAGGCTGATGAGAGCTGTCAGAGCGGACTGAAGCTGCTCCTGTATGTTTAGAGTTTAACTGACTGAGTTTTGCAACTCTGTTCGTCATTTTCGTCTCGTCCCATCAACGTAAACGCACTTTCGTCTCGTCACATTTTAGTCATCTCCGATTTATGTTTAGCTCGTCAACGTTACGTCTTCGTCGTGGGTGAAATTAAAGTTTATCACTTTTGACACGGTGCACTCGCATTATTATGCCATTTGATATCATTATCTATAATTTAAAAAACGGTGTCAATAATATCGTTTATTGGCGATAATTTGTAGCACAATTATCGTCCAGCAAAATTTGTTATCGTGACAGGCCTAGTCAAATATCACATGTATGTGGTCGACTTAGTGGTTATTGAGTCTGTTTGACTGAAGAATGAAGCGGCCCTCACTTTTAAACTCAGTAGTTGTTTTTGTCGGCGTGTTCGTCAGTGAAAGTCTCTCCGTTTGTGTTTTTTTTGACTCTCTTAAATCCGTCCCCGTCGATCACTGCAGGTACTTGTCGGCGTGTGCAGGTTTATTCACCTGAGAGTCACAGTTTTTTTTCATACACAAAGATCTCTAATCCTCTGACAAAGACCTCAGCCTCCCTCGGAAATGAAACTCGGCCCCGTGAGTCAGAGCTGAAGTAGAGAGACGAGGATCCTTTCATGAGTCTGTCCGAGCATTGTCCTGGGAATTCTGGGAAAGGTGTGTGCGTGGGCGGAATACCTGGAGGATTGTTCTGGATTTTCTGGGAAAGCTTGTCAGAGGTGTACTGTATCTGCCCGAGTGTGTGTGTGTGTGTGTGCTCACTCTTTATTTGACAGTCCACCATGACACTCTGTTAAAAATACGGGCTCTGGGACACGTGAATCTTGACAAACACGCCATCAGGCAGCTTTTCAGCGGTCTCACGTGTCCGTTTCTCAGCGTCACGTCAGAGTCAGAGTCACTCCCTGAAGCTGATGAAGAAAGTCGGAGTTATGAGTGACGGGAGAGATGGAGCTGAGCATCAACGCCAAGATCCTGCTGGTCCTGGTCTAAGAGGCTGCAGCTTCTACAAAACAAAAAATATCTCATCCAGGACGGACAGCTCCCATTGGTCAATGTTTTTGCAGCCCTGAACAGATTTTTTCCGATCTTTTTTCTCGTCACTTTGTAAAGATCGCACTTTAGGACCATGATCGCCATAGAAACAAGGTTCATAATAATTACCGATCTCTACAGTCATCAACCATGACTTTAAATCTCTGTTTTCAACTTTATTCTGTCGTCAGTCAGGAGTGAACATCCGTGTGTGTGTGTGTGTGTGTGTGTGTGTGTGTGTGTGTGTGTGTGTGTGTGTGTGTGTGTGTGTGTGTGTGTGTGTGTGTGTGTGTGTGTGATGTGAGTCAGAGGGGGACCGTCTGAATCCGATCTTTAAAGATGGTGTCTGTCTTTGTGTGTCTCCATCGTCTCCCCCTGTCGCTGAAATCCCCCCGGACCCCTCCCATCATGGGGCCCCTCCCATCATGGGGCCCCTCAGCTAATCACCCCGTCAGGGAATCAAAGCTGCAGCTAATAGTCTGTCTGTCAGTGGACCCCTTCACCTGGTTAGACAGGAACGTTGTCCCTCTGGGGTTCGAAGAGGACAGGAGGGGAATCTGATCAGATCTCAGACCGACACGAGGACCGACTGTAGTCTCACTCAGACCAGGACCAGGACCAGGTTTTCACCCTGTAGGTACAGATAAGAAGGACATCGTCATGGTCCGTCTCTGTTCATGATGACTGGACACCCCCCCAACATCCTGTCTAAGACTCTGACCTTTGACCTGAGTCCATCATTTGTTGTGGCCTGTTGACGTGTGAGCCGCCTGTTACCTCTCCTCACCGTTCTTGTCTCTCTGTTTTTGGGGGCCCACCAGGGCAGACCCTGATAGACCTCGGTGTCCGGTTTCAGAGTCCTCTCCTTGTTTTTGAGGGTTTGATGGGCAGTCTGGGTCAAAGAGGAACCCAGGTGGAACTCAGGTCCATCCTCGTTCCCACAACACTGACAGGAAGTTCCTACCTCTTCATCAGAGCTCCAGAGTCTGGTTTTTGTTGGACCTGCTGCAGGTTTTTGTTGGTTTTTAGAATCTAAAGATGTTCTGAGTTTGTAGATCTCAAACCCTGAAGATCGCAGACATTAGATTAAGTCATTTTGTGCCACCAGGAACCCAGTGAACCGGCCCCTGCAACCACAAGTGACCACCGCTCCCAGTGCCGAGGGATCCCTCAGAGGAAACACTGGGGCTCTTAAAAATGATAAAAACAAGTAAAAACTAAAATATGAATAAAACACAGACCTAAAATACACCGAGGCTAACAAGAATAAATGAAGATAAAACAAATACATATCAATTAAAAGTTTCCTTCCTTTTAATCTGGCCTTTTAACTGTTTTTGTTTTTATGTTCAGAATGCTTTTGTGTGTTTCATGAATATTTTGTTCACTGTCAGCAATACTATAAAACTTTTTCTGTTTTGTTGTATTGTAAACAGTATTTCTCCTGTACCTCCTGTAGTAAACAGTAAAGGAAAAACACAGATCTGCTTTTTACTGGAATGCTTTTAAATTTGAACATCTCAGGTGGACACAAAGTTCCCAACCAAGAAGAAATTTCATGTTTTACCTGTAAATACGTGTAAAACTGAAACATTAAAGTCTGTAGTTTTTATAACGTCAGTAATAGTCAGTATTTTGAAAGCTGGTGTATTTTGAGTGACTGAATGTACACAATAGTTTCATTTAGAGTCAGATTTCCAGTGTTTCGTTAAAGTTAGTGTGTGCAGAGAAAGATGTTTTATTTTGAAATAAATAGTAAATATTTAACAAAATGTGTTTTTGAGAAGAAAATGATCCATTTGGCCGATTGTGTTTTGTAGGTGTGAGTCTGAGTTCAGAGTTTAGAAAAAGTCTCTGCAGTTTGGGAAAGAGCTTGTTAGCGACTGAAAAAACTGTATTAATCTGAGTTTTGATAAAATAAATGAAGTATGATAAATAAAAAGTTTTGAGTCCACGTCAGTCCGGATCTCTAAGTTCTCCTCTCTGTCTGTTTTCGGGTCAGACTGCCAGTCCTCGGAGGCTCTGCGGGTCCTGACCGCTCGCTGCCAGGGAAAGAAGAGCTGTCTGGTCCGGGCCTCCACCAGAGAGTTCGGGGACCCGTGTTACTCCGGGACCAGGAAGTACCTGAGTGTTATTTACACCTGTGGTGAGTCTGACACCTTTACTACCTTTTTTCACCAGCAGAGGGCGATGTTTGCTCAGGGTTCACACTCAGTTACAGCTTTACTGGGACAGTTTGAGGTTCTGCTGGATCTCCATGAGCTGGTCTGGACTTTGAGGAGGATAAAGCTGCGAGAGTTTCTCATTTACACCTCTGTGATATTAACTTTAAATAAAAACGACTTTATTTTTTAATCTTATTTTATTTTTCTCGTTGGAGAGAGTCCAACAGGAAGTTAAAAGTTCAGGAAGAACCACTTTGTTTTCTGTGTTCTGGTTTTTGTCTGTGAGGATGAGGGTTCAGGACGGTCTTCCTCTGTCTCTGGTCCACACCCCTGAGCTAATGATCACCTGTCAGGAGTGTCATTTATTACCACACACACAAACACACACACACACACACACACACACACACACTAAACAGACACCTTAAGCAGCAGAAATCAATCAATCATCACCTTCATCATCTGAACCCGCCCAAATCCAGCAGGCACATCCTGATCCAGAACCCAGAGGTGGAAGGTTCTGGTGTTTTAATGTGATTACATAAGAGGGACTGAGATCGAGGTCTTCAGGTGGAGACTCCTCCGCCCTCTTTGTCTCCTGACTGCTGTCCGTTTGTCAGACGGCCGTCCGCTCCTTATCTCAGCGTCAGACCGCTCTCGGACCGCTCAGCTGTGTTTGTGGGTCGTTCAGCGCTGACCCTCCTTATCTGACCCTGATAACACACACACACTCCCCCGACAGCTCTGGTGCTGCTCAGGAAATCTGTGAGATGGTGGGACGGCGTTAATGTCCGACAGATAGACAGAAACACGCCGTGAGGTGGGTGAGGGGTGAGGGGTGGTCTGTTCCGGGTTGTGGCGGGTTAGATGAGTCTGGTCTCTGCAGACATGAAGTCAGTGGTCGCTCCGGGCTCCAGCTAAGTGCTGGTTTTGGGAGGATCCTCTTTCATTGGTGGATGTAGAGCGAGTGTTTGACCCTGTTTGAGTCGGTGCAGGGGTTCGACATGATGGGTGGTTTTCCTGTACATGAGTGACATCATAACATTAACCCCGCCTTCTTTATCTTTTACTCACTTATTGATCATTTTTAAAAGTCTGAGGTTGATTTGATTGATCGATATAAATTAAATGTGATTGATTAGAAAAAGAATTATTGAACAATCTTCACGAGAATGAATTTCTTTAATAAAAATTTATATCTTTTAGTTTGAAAAGTGAGTTTTTATGCAAATATATACGTGTGTGTGTGTGTGTGTCTGTGTGTGTGTGTGTGTGTAATGAGGAACATTCCCTGCCGCCTGAAGGAGGTGTGAACCCTCTTAAACCTTTACTATCCCATCATGACCTCGGTGCTTTTTTAGGTGTTTCTGCAGCCAAGAACCAAATGTTATCAAATGTTTACGTGTGCATGTTGAGCACGTGTGTGTGTGTGTGTGTGTGTGTGTGTGCACGTGTGTGTGTGTGTGTACGTCTGTGTGTGTGTGAGTGAATGTTTGACTCGTACTCTCTGTGATTTATGAAGCCGTCATCATCTCGGGGAGCGCCGGCGTCTTCCTCCTCACACAGCCCCGGGTCAGACTCGCTCTTTAGCGCTAACACAGCGGTAAATGGGCCGGAACCTTCCATCAGTCAGAAGATCGCACATGCTCAGTACAGCCTCGACTGTCAGGGCTCATTTACATCCGCCCTCCTCTGGAGAAGATCTCTGTGTTTAGAGAAACGTCTCTAATTTTAACGTCTGAAGATCATCCTGCAGAAATCCTGTAAACGATAAAAACTTTAAAACTCAGTTTTTCTCTCTGAACTGTAAGTGAATCTGCTGGAACCATTTTCTTCAGTAAAGCTCAGTCCTGGTCCGGCCCATCTTCATCTCTTTATCGTTATCGCTCCTTCAGTTGGTAAAATCATCTTCTTACTCTTTCTCCTCCTCCTTCTCCTCCTTCTCCTTCTCCTCCTGCTTCTTCTCCTGCTTCTTCTCCTTCTCCTCCTAACTGCCTTCCCAGGCTCTCCTCCCCCCCTTGAGAGTTTTCGTTGCGGTGTAATGGATCACCCTGAACCCCTCAGCCTTCAGGGGGATCAAAGGTTCTGGAGACCCTAATGAACCGGTCTAATTTCTGGACAGGAAATGGATTAATTGTGGCACTTAGCCCGTTAACGTAGGATCTGGTTCTGGAGGAAAAGGGGGACCATGATCGGGTTTTGATGGAATAAGTAAGTCAGGCTTTCCCGACCCGAGGGACCAAAACCTCAAAATGGAAACAAGATCCTGAACAAACACTAATGAAAGAATAACGAGCCCTTTATTATGATCCGGGATTTGTTTTCAGACCGAGGTTCTGGTTCTGGTTCTGGTTCTGACTGAACCGTCATGATGAGTCAGAGGTAAACCTTAAAGAGGACCCTGACAGAGGTCATTAAAGGTCGTTAGTTTAGTTTGAACCTGCTCAGTAACCATCTAAAACCCTCAAACTGGAGTCTCCTCCACAGCAGACACTGACCCTGAAGGGGGCGTGGTCACCAGGCTGCGGCTGCTGCTGGTGTTTTTCATGGACGCCATCCGAGCGCTGGAGGCCCCGGCTGCCCACATGTGGCTCAGTGGGCGGCAGATTTAGACGTACTGAGGGAAAATGGAGGAAGATGGAGATGTGATTCACAGGAGCGCAGCGGGGTTCGAACCGCACACACAAACACACTCACACACTCGCAGACGTGCACGAGGATACACTCGAACTGTGTGTGACCGCTGAGAGACACGCTTCCACGGTTATGTCATGTCAGCAGAAGAGACTGTGGGGGGTAGGGGGGTGTTTGTGTTGGTTTAGACCCAGGAGCTGATCCTGGTCCCACCCCCCTCCTTAAAGCTCATCCTATAACTGCTCAGGACCAATCAGACACTGACTCCGCCCTCAGGAGTGTTTGTGTCGTTCATGAACGATTCCTTCAAAAGAACTGCTGACTGAACGACGTGAACTGAATCACTCTGAGACCTGATTCGTTCCTTTCTCAGTTCAGTTGAGCTCAGCCGCGAGTCTGGCGTGCCGGTCGGGAGTGGAACTGTCGCCTTTGACTCTTTGGCGAACGACACACAGCCAACCAGCGAGGGAGTGGGTGGGCGGAGTCTCGTGATTTGCTCGCAGAAAATGAAGGACATGAATCAGACACGGGTTCTTAAGATTCAGTAAAGTCAAAAGAACTGATCTTCCATCACTCGCCCTTAAACAAACACAGGTGGATTATGGGTATTATTTTTCAGGTTATAAAAAATAACACCTTCATAATTTCTCATCCCGTCATGTTTAAAAACACGTCTCTGAGATAACTTCCTGTCTGAGTGACGTCCTCAGGTTGGCGTGTTGTGATCAGTCAGAGGAAAAGAGGCGAGCTTCACCTCCTCGTACCTCTGCGCTGACGTCAGAGGACTCTAGTTGAAGGTGTGTCAGAACACGTCACGGACCCCCAGGTGGTCCCGGTGAGTCTGATTTGACAGACAGGACTGAAGCGGTCCCTCTGAACGCTCCCCAGCCTCCGAACACAAACCTGACTCTGCAGAAACCTGTGAAAACACACCAGCTGGTACTCTCAGGAACACACGCCACGTGACCTCACCTGACCCATGCCCATAAAAGGCAGAGAGTCTCATCCAACCGGATCCCTGAGCGGTCCGCTCCAGGTTTCCTGAAGTTCGGTCGGTCAGACTCAAACTCTGGAGCGGCGGCAGGAAAAGTAACATGGTGGGAGTTTTTTTGGCGGGAATACTGCGTTACCATGGTGATTTGCTGATCCAAAGGGTTGTTGTGGGTCTGTGCTGTGCCAGCATGCTCAGTCAGCTGATGTCTGCCCTCATAAACTTCCATCATCTGGTCTCTGGTCCGTGAACACGCACACACACACACACACACACACACACACACACACACACACACACACACACACACACACACACACACACAGAAAATAAAACACACCCTGTTTCTGCTGCTGCTGTGGAGGGAAACACACTGTCCCAGAATACAGATCCAGTTAAATAGTCCGCCATGAAGTAAGGTGTTCAGGTCTAGGCGTCCTCTGGTTCTGACCCGACACCTGTTCCACTCACAGACCCGTTTGTAGCTGATGTGTGTTTTTTAGTCTCAGTCTGATTTAGACCCTGAAAAACCTGTATGAGTGCTGTACGAATAAAGTTATTATTATTATTATTATTATTATTATTATTATTATTGTTGTTGTTGTTATTATTTAGCTATTTATTTATTTAGCCATTTATTTTTTAATTAATTAATTTTTTATTTTATTATATTTATTTTATTATTATTATTAATAATTTTATTTATATTTATATTTTAATTTATTTATTTATTATTTTTATTACTATTCTATTATTACTATTTTAATCAAGAGTTTCTATTTAATTATTTTTTAACATTTTATGAGAAAAAAAATATTTTTTTATTTTTTAGCTTCTCAGCTGATACAGACCCCCCCCCCCCCTCACTGCAGTTTCATGCCATAAAAAATCACTAATATTTATGCTGATGGTCATGTTTCCTTCTGGATTTCATCAAACAGCATTAATAAGAATTTCAGCCTTTAACGTGATCATAAAAACTCCTGATTGTAGCTTTAACATCCTCAAACATGTTGTTTTTCTTAGTGCGATAGAGCAGAGACCTCTTTTTTCTGTCATTAGTCCTTTAATCGACTCTGTTAGTGTGTAAAGTTATAAAGGTTAGTCGTAAGTTTGTCAGTAGAAACGAGCCGCTGATCGTACGGTCAATATTCTCTTTTTTTTCTCCTCCATGTCAGTCTGTTAACTTCAGCGTTTCATCTCCTCCTCCTCCTCCTTCTTCTTCTCCTCTGTTTGTCTTCTGTCTCCTCTGTTCATCATTTCCGAGCGTGCAGACAGAGATAGCCTGGAGGTCACAGCAGCTGACCGGCTGTCTGAGGAGGACTGTAGTGGTCTAACGTAGATTCTGTTGTTATGGATCCTCCGCTCTTCAGACTTTTGATCGTCTCTGTAAACATGAGGAAACAGGGACAGAGGGATGTGCTGATACACATAACAGAGGTGACCTCAGCATGACGAGGAGGAGGAGGAGGAGACTGTTCAGGTTCTGATGAACTCATCCTGAACCTCTGAACTATCTGAAGCACTTTGTTTGAAGATATTTACCCAGACTCAGATAAACCCGGGTCCAACTGGAACTGAGAACTATGAGGGACTAAATCTGATCCGTATCTGAAGAGGGTTCAGACGGTCTCATGACTCGGTGATAATCACTGTCTGTCCCTCATGTTTGCCCTTTAGAGTCCACTCATACCTGACCGGGCTCTGCTGCTCTTTAGTCCTGGTCTACATAAGAAAAGGGGGCCTCTCTGATGCTCTTTTTGGGGATTTGTCACCCTGCCCCCCCTGATCCAGAACCTCCATGTCCCTGAAACCAGCCTGGATCCTGTGAAGCTCTTTCCAGAGGAGGAATGTTCGACTGTTTCACAAAAGCAGGATAATAGGGGGGAGAGAGAGAGAGAGAGAGAGAGAGAGAGACAGAGAGAGAGAGAGAGAGAGGAGTCAAGTTAGCATGTTCACACACAAACACACATGAACACACACATGTACCAGTCCGTTTTACAGAGCATGTACGAGCCCTGAACACACACACACACACACACACACACACACACACACACACACACACACACACACACACACACACAGAGTCCTGTGGTTTGTACTTGGCCCGGTTTCCAAACGGAGCGACTGCTGCTGCTTCTTTGTTGAGCTGAAAACTGCAGAACCAGCAAAGTCCTGGACCAGAACTCGCTGCCAGCTCGGTCTGTAGTCGTAAACTATGTGCACCAGTGTCAGTCTGTGAAAACGGCGTGTTTGTGACGACCCGCTTGTTTTCTGTCGATCGTAGAGTGAATTGGGGGACGGTGGGGGACTAATGCTTTCCAGTCTGTGGCTGGTTTCAGTTTTCCTGCTGTGGTGGATGAAGACCGAAGGAGAGGAAGAAGTGTGTGTGTGTGTGTGTGTGTGTGTGTGTGTGTGTGTGTGTGTGTGTGTGTGTGTGTGTGTTTGGGGGTGGGAACCAAAAGCAGAAATTCCCAGGACATCTAAAGCTAGAATTATGGTTCTGTACGATACATTTAGATGTTTTTTTGGATCCACACAGAGAAGTGCATTCTGGGTAACTATATGTCTCGGACTCGTCACGGCGCTCGGCTCCAGAAACGTCTGACTGTGTCTTTGTTTACATTCCCACCTCATGGTTAACAGCAGAGGCTCAGAGGAGGCGTGTCTTTATTATAAAAGGTCAAACAGACTTAATTTAAACGTCTCAATGATCAGAAATAACTGTGCGAAATAATACCTGACAAGAACCGGGACTTTTACACTTTAACTTGGTGTTAGATTTAGATTTAAACAAAGACAGATATTTCACTTTGTGTGTGATGAAACTAGAAAACATGGAAGTTTTACTTTCTGAGTTAAATCACAAGAAAAAAAATCAAACTTTTTCAGGACTTTAACTGAGTATTCGCTTAATTAACTTAAACAAATGTATGACAAAGACAAATTCATTCACATCATTTATAAATAAACTAACAAAGCTAACAACAGGGTCAGGTTCTGTGAAACCTGACAGTGAAGTTTTTCTGTTAAAGCTCCTATCAGCGTGTTTTTCTGAGACATAAATTCAAATACATGTTTTTTCATGATTCCCAAAAATACTACCTAAGTATAGACAGCTTTGTCCACAGGGGGCGCCAAAATAGACTCAAACTAAAAGTTCCTTACAGGAGCTTTAAATCCAATAACTGTCTAACTCTTCTGAATATTAACCGTTCCTACTCTTTGATTCGTACCTCTGACCACTAAGATAGAATTCATCCAACCCACTAACCCCCAATTTTCACCACATCCGGAACAGCAGCGATTTTCCCCGTCCGCCAATTTCTACCAGATCCATTTGTGAGGCGAATATCTTGGCGGATTACGGACAGCAGGAATCGTGAGAACAAACAAGAACCCGCAGATTCACGTTCAATCACGCTTCAAATTGACATGCTAACTTGAATGTTTACGATCAGCTACGATCGGAGGATACGACCTTTTAGTAGCCGTTCAGGAAGTGGTGGAAATTGGGGGTAACTCACCTGACAGCCAACAGTGTCAGGTGTAGACCTCAGTCTTTATAATTTCAGTTTTTGGGTCTGTTATTGTTGCTTTTATTTTGCCGTTTTATTTTCTTAAGCCTATATTAGTTTATTCCCTGTTTGGACAACGAATGTGCTTTTATTTTGAAAGGGTGTAAATGCGACTCCCAGGGAAATAAAGACAAACAGCAGAAAGAGAGGATGACTGATGAGTCTCCAGGACAGATCCGGAGTCGTAAACAGATTAGAAACCTGTAGAGAAGTTGAGTTTCCATGGTAACCGCCCTCGCCGCTGACGCTGCCTTTGAGCCGAACATTCCCGCTGCTTCACCCGACACTCGCAGATTTCCAACCTGAGCTGAATGAAATCCTCAGGTCATTTCCTGGAGCTTTTCATCCCCCTCTCTCGCCCTCTCTCTCTCTCTCTCTCTCTCCCTGCCCCCTCCTCTCTTGCCTCCTCCCTCCCTCTGATCGCTCCCTCACACAGCAGCGGTCTGTGTAGGTGGACACTACATGCTTCTCTCTCTCTCTCTCTCTCTCTCTCTCTCTCTCTCACACACACTCCCTCCCTCTGTCCCTCCCTCACCACCTCTCTCTCGCTCGCCCTCTCTCTCTCCTGCTGTCACATTCCTCTCGTCTAACGCCGGGTTTAACTTTCCCTCTGCTGCCTGAGCGTAGGAAGGAAGAGGAGAGTTATCAGCGTTTTCTCTGGATGAGGAGGAGAAAAGAGGAGGAAACTCCTCAAACTCCTGCAGAGGGGGAGTCACCGCTCCGCTCCAGACCTTCTTAAAGGGACCCTCGTTTTCTTTTCCTCCCTCCATGGGCCGTTTCTCCTTTTTTGGGCTCCGTCAGACACACAGAGGAATATTCACGTGAGCTCTTGTTTGCACGGCAAAGCTAGACCCAGCTCTCCTGGCGGGACGGAGAGTCAGAGGAGGAGGAGGAGGAGGAGGGGGCCGGGTTTGACAATCCAGACAAACACGATCAGAGAAGAAGAAAGTTCACGGCTGGAGAGGATTTTCCACTCAGACATGTGTGTGTAAGTGTCAGCATGCTCTCGTGTTCCTTTAGGTCGGTGTTGGAGGAGAAGGTTTCAGACTCTGGATGAGAGAAAGTTAAACTGTGACGTCTGAGTTTGTTCTCGCTCTTTAAACGGATAAATGTTTGTGTGTGAGGATGGTGTGTGTTTAAAGTCACCTGGACTCAGAGGACCTGACTAATACCTGACAAACGCCCACTTTAGTGTTTTTCCATCAGTGATGAGGATCTGCTGGTCCAGGAGGACCTGATCTGCTCCTCTGTAATAAAACCGCAGAGTGAACAACACAGTAAAAGCAGCGGGGGGGCAGCGGGTCGCCGCACACCGCAAATACAGGTGCTGACTCAGCGCAGAAACAGGAATAAGCCGAGGTCATGATGTCAGAGAGCGAGATGAGAACATGAGATCCTGAGAGGGTGAAGTGGTGAATGAACAGAGATGATTATGATCATCGCTGTTTCATTCAGGTGTGTGTGTGTGTGTGTGTGTGTGTGTGTGTGTGTGTGTGTGTGTGTGTGTAGGATTGTTGTTGTTGTATTGAATCGTTCCTCTCATATTTCCTCTTGTCTCCACGTTCACTCTTCACTCTTTCATTCTTACTCTCTCATTTATTCACTCACTAATATTAGACGGTGATCTTTAACACTAACACTGATGTCTGTTCCTATGCGAGTAACTTTGATCAGACTACAGTGACCAGGAATCAAACCACCAACCTTTAGATTGAAGGATGACCCACTGAACCACCGAGACACAACCGTCCAGATCTCTGATTTAATCCAGCGATCTTAAAAACCCCCAAATATTCAGATCTATGTGAATATGTCTCTTTTAATAATAACTTTAACTTTTTGTGAAGTTTGACTCAGTCTGACTGAAACTGGACTTTAAAAATCATGTAAACATGTTAGTCTGACTCTAATCCCCCTGAATTAAACTTCTTATAATAACGAGGTCCAGAGTTAAATCACCGAACCCTGAGCCGGAGGTTCAAAAACACAAACATGTTTGTAGGAAACCAAACAGAGGAGGTCAAAGACGAACTTTCCTGACGTACAGACGAACAGCGCTGTAAAAGTGACCGTGTTTTTGTCCTGTTAGTCTACAGATGATGAATTTAGTGGATTAATTTGATTTTTTATAGATTACCTGGGAAATAACCTAACAGTCAAAAAGGTGTAAAAAAAGTCAGAACCGCTCCATTTGGACCCGTCCATGTTCTACATGTTATCAGTCCATATGTAGTTTCCTGTCAGCAGTGGGTTATATCTTCATCCCTTTAATGAAACAGTCTGAACAGACCTGGACTGATCGTCTGTTTATTAGCACACAGACTGATTTAGTTCAGCTGATTTTTAACACAGAAACCTGAGGCTCTAAGTAAAGGTTAAATAAATAAAAGAGTCTGAAGTGACGCTCTTTAAATCTGCTGACAGTGAAGAAACTGTGAACAGGTGGAGGATCATCAGGAAGAGTTTCTGAAGAGAATCACTGAGAATCTAAAACGATAGATTTACTAAAACCTGTCAGATAATAATCAGATGTACAACTTTCTCTTCTTCTTCGGTGGTTCTGGTGTTTTTCCACAGAAGCTGGTCCAGCTCAGCTCCCAGCAGTCCTCTCTCTCTCTCTCTCTCTCTCTCTCTCTCTCTCTCTCTCTCTCTCTCTCTCTCTCTCTCTCTCTCTCCCTCTCTCCTAAACACACGTCAGCCTCGTAAACAGTGAAGGGAAACTCAGCAGACAATCCTTCCGTCTTTTCCTGAGCTTCAACATGACTAAATAACCTCGATCACTTCCAAATGCTCCGTGTGTCTGTGTGTCTGTGTGTGTTTGTCTGTGTGTGTGTGTGTGTGTGTGTGTTTTCCTGACTCCTATCCTCGTCTCCATGCTCTGGGTCTGTACTCCCGTCCGTGCGTTCGCCCGCTCACCTCCACACCTCCAGTTTTCTCCTCTAATTGACGCTCAGTTGTTCCCCTGTAGCTCCGGTTTGCAGCGCCGGCCCGGTCCCTCCCAAACCACAAGGGACTCTTTGTTTGTAATTTATGAATTAGTGTGTGGTTAGGGTTACGAGAAGAGAAGAGAAGGGGGCCGAGGCTGAAGTCTGAGATCCGTGTTCACGTTGGTTTGTTGTTCCAGGTTGGACTTCTGGATGTCCGATGATGAATAATTCTGTTCCTGTTTTTCTTTCTGACCCGCTCACACAGATCTGAGTCCGTGTTTGACAGTCCTCTGATAATCGGAGTAAATCTGTGTCTGTTAGGTTGTAAAACAGAGAAATCCTGATCCTCTCCCCCTCCTCTCTGAATCTTTAAACCCCCCTGTCTCCCCCGCTCCTCTCTCTCTCTCTCTCTCTCTCCCTCTGCCCTCCGTTGGCTCCTTTTTGCTCTTTTTCATGAAGTGGTTTTATTTACTTTGTCTAGTCTGAATGGAACCTGGCGCTGGACTAAGCTCTGGCCTGGTTCTCTGCAGAAAAGCAAAGCCCCCTTTCCTCTCCAACCCCCATCTCTCTCTTTTTCTCTCTTTCCTTGATTTGACTTTTATCCTTTTCTTCTCCGTTTTGGAGACTCAGCATGCATTCCTAATGGCTTCAGCTCTCCTACATGGCGCTTTTTTTCCTCCTTCCTTCCTTTTCTCCTTTCCTCCTTCCTTCCTTCCTTCCTCTCTCCAAAGGTACTCTGAAATAAAAGTCATGTTGAAGTGTGTAGGGAGGTAAATGGGTCTCCTGATGGCCTAAACAGATGTGGGATCTCCCCCAGAAAGCTCTCTGGCATTTTTCAGCAGCTGCTTGCAGGAGGTGCCGGCTTCTCCCCCCCGGGTTCTCCCCCCTGGTTCTCCCCCCATCACCCTCTCTCTCTCTCTCCTCCACAGAACCACCATTTTCTGTTTTACCTTCATACCCTCGAACCTCTTTCTCCCCCATGACTCCTCACCTCTCTGTTATAGACCTGAACTTACTCCAAAGTCCAGTTCCCATAATCCAGCTCCGGTTCTGGTTCTTGTAGACCTCCTTTCTGTTCTGACTCGGTGTGTTGTTGCCCAGACTGGTCCTGGATGGAGGATTTTAAGAGTCCTCTAACTGTGGGTGTTAGTCCTCCTGGATCCAGTTCGATGTTTGAGGTCTTGATGATTTTAGTTGGACATGAAAGTCTGAACAGCGTTTCATTAAAATATCAAATTCTTTATATTCTGAGACTTTTAAATCAGTGTGAAGGAAATAAAACAGGCGGTAAATCGTCTGTACTGACTCTTACCCCGATCTCCACCTTCATCCTGATCGTCTCCTAAAAGGTCGTTTCCTCCGATCGTAGCTGATCGTAACCATTCAAGTTAACGTGTCAATTTACACCGACTTCTTTCCGTTCCTCTGCGGATCGCCGGACTCCTCAGCTGATCACAAGAGTTCTAGTTTTTCCAGACGCCGGAGCATGGCGGATAAATTCAGCACAGATTAACCCGTGCTGGAAAGGAAGTCGGGCACAGACACAAAATAAAACATCCAAGTGAAAGGTTTTTAGACGTCATTTCACCCCGATGACACCATGGATGAGGAGATGCTGATTCTAGAAGTCTAGAAGTAGATTTCCTCCTCTGGAAGGACACAATCTACTGCTTATATGTCTATGTGTCTGTCTTTATAGAGACAACTTGGTATCGGGCGATTGAACGTGAATCTGCTGGTTCTTGTGAGTTCTCGCGATTACTGCTGTCTGTAATCCGCCACGAAATTCGCCTCACAAACGAACCCGATAGTTCTGGACACGGTAAAAATTAATACAGTCAAAAACTCCTGACTGGACCTTTAACCTGACTGTGCAGCATTTACAGGGTTATAACATGTCTGAGTTATCACAGTGTGAGGCGGTTTGTCAGCTGTGAATGTGTCTGTGTTAGTCTATTAAGGTTTGAGGTCTTTAAAGCTGGGATGGGACCAGGTCTGCTGGGACCAGGTCTGCTGGAACCAGGTCTGCTAAGTCTTGCATCATGTTGGTAGATCACCAAAAACCAGCTCTTTAGTTTTTCAGTCGTTCTTTTAGCAGGAAAACTCATTTTCTGTCCAAGGACACTGTGTGTGTGTGTGTGTGTGTGTGTGTGTGTGTGTGTGTGTGTGTGTGTGTGTGTGTGTGTGTGTGCATACCTGCAGTCGTCTGTTTTTCCACAGGTGTTTGTTTGTTCAGTTCTGAGCTCGGCCCGGTTCTTCTGCAGTTTGGACTCATAAATGCGTCTTTATTAGTGATCAAAGACTTTAATAGAAACAGATTTTATTTAGTGAATTTAACGATTAAACACTTTTCTATCATAAATGTCGCCTCAGTAAAAATCAGTGACTCCTGCTACAGTTGAAGACGTCTGTCTGCCTGTAACCGTCTGTTTTACCGTCTGTTTTACCGTCTGTTTTACCGTCTGTTTTACTGTCGGATTCGGAGTAAAAGTTAGAAATCATGTCGCTGTAACGCTCTCTGCTCCTCTCAGGACCTGGCATGTGGTGTGTTGTTTTTACAGCCCTCTCCTTCGTCTCCCTCTCCTCCCCCTCGGCTCACCCCGCCTCACCCCCATTAAACTCAATTTGTTCTGAGAGGCGCGGATCGCTGTGAGTCCCGGACCATGTGCTGCTCGGGTACAGGACAGAAAAGAGCTGGTTTTTCAGGAGGATTTAGAGCTGCGGTGGGAAGAAGAAATCACTGTTGGCTCAGAGGAGCTGGAGCCACTTTATGAAGTTCGTATAAAACACTTAATCGTCGGCGTATCGTCCTAATTCATGTCGGCTAAGACGAGAACAACTTATTCGACTTTAACAAGCTAACAAAAGAAGAAGAAGAAGAAGAAGAGATTTAGACGCGTTGTTAGAAGTCTGGAGGGTTTCAAAAACCCCAAACCTCTTTACTGCAGACGTCCAATAAAGGCTGACATGTTATGAAGACGCAGGATTACAGAGAGTCCCTTTAATGAAGACTCTCTGAGGAGGTTTAGACCCTCAGACCCTGTTTGTTGGGTTCTACAGTAAACAGGAGTTCTGGTCGGGGTTTTATCAGCGCTGTAGTTCAGGTCTGAGAAATTAGCAGACATGTTTAATGAGGTCTGTGGATTTAACAGCCCAGAGTTACTGAGCGGAGCTTTAAATGAGAGCGGCGGCAGATGTCAGACAGGTGTTCAGAGTCTGTGTACGCCCGTTTAATAAAAACCTGATCCAATCAGAGACTCTGATCCAGATCTGTCTTTAAAAAAGTCTCTGTTATTGGTTTGAACTTCATGATTTTTACTTTGAAATCAAAACGTCTCAGCAACATTAAAGCTCCAGTCAGGAGTTTTAAGGACCTGAGAAAACACAGGAACACGACACAGAACCAGGACCTCAGACCAGATCTGTGATCGCTGTTCTCAGGGTCAAAGGTTATCTGTGGTGGGCCGCTAAAGGGTCAGTCCAGGGTACCTGGAAAAGGTCAGGAGGTCATTTTAGAGGAAATGGTCATCTGTTTCACGTGTCTGTTACACTGTCACTAACGGGCAGGATCTTTATGACCTTCAGTCGTCGTTTTCATCCTCACCCCCAACTTCCACCTTCATCCTGATCGTCTCCTAAAAGGTCGTATCCTCCGATCGTAGCTGATCGTAACCATTCAAGTTAACGTGTCAATTTACACCGACTTCTTTCCGTTCCTCTGCGGATCGCCGGACTCCTCAGCTGATCACAAGAGTTCTATTTTTTCTGGACTGAGGAGTCCTCATCCGGTGACCCCATGGATGAGGAGATGCTGATTCTAGAAGTCTAGAAGTAGATTTCCTCCTCTGGAAGGACACAATCTACTGCTTATATGTCTATGTGTCTGTCTTTATAGAGACAACTTGTTATCGTGAGATTGAACATGAATCTGCGGGTTCTTGTGAGTTCTCACGATTCCTGATGTCCATGATCCGCCACAAAAGTCGCCTCTCAAACGGATCCAGTAGGAATTGGAGCCGTTCCGGATGTGGTGGAAATCCCGGATCAGGAAGTCGTTGGATGGACTGGAGTTTCGTCTCTGACGCTCCTTTAAGAAGTTTTGAACCCTTGTGAATAAAGATCAGAGGAGAGAGATGACGCCTTTATAAGAGGAGGAACTGAACTGGACTACAGGTGAAGTTAAAGTCCACATGAATGATCGGATCCATCTTGAGTGGGTCTTTTATTTTGAAAAGTCGCTCCTCCTGTCAGATCGACTCCTCGAAGGTCTTAAATATATCCTCCTCTCAGCTGGACCGGGTCCCGCTCTCCTAAATAGCCCACAGTGGTCTCAGTCCGTCCCAGAACAGCAGATCCATGTTGGGCTGTTATTTAAAAACCTCCCAGAGGACCTCGTCACTCTGATCCGGAGCCAGAACCCACTGATCCAGCCTCCCTACACCACCACGGCCTCAGTCCTCCTTTTCTCCTCCAACCGAAGATGGAGGGAGGAGGAGGAAAACCTCTCAGTGGAGTTTTTTTCACTCCCAGAAGGCCATCTGTTTCCTGTCTGTAACACGACACCAGCGCCCGGGCGATCGGGTCGGGCTTCTCTTGTACGATTGTGGGGTTTATGATTAGCTCCTCTGCTAACATCAGCGCTCATTTACGTTGGTGTGATCCCTGTGTGATGGAGGAGCAGACATGCTGCTGCAGGACCGAGGTGTGGGAACCTCTGACCTCTGACCTCTGTGTTTAAGTGATGAGGAGGGTTGGACATCGTTTGATTTTGACCGATTCCTCGTTTCGATTCGGTTCCTAACGGTTTTCTATTCTGATTCTTTTAAAAGGCAGGATATTTTTAAAAAGAGTATGGTTGAACAGGAGATCTTCTCCATGAATTTTTAAATTATATCAACTTTTAAGAACTTTACTTTGAATTTCTCACATTTTTAACCAGTTTATAAATATCAGTTTTTGTTGTCTTATCGTTTGTCCGAGGGCTAACGTTAGTTGGATGTTTAAGTTGACCCTCCAGTACAGTTTGTTTGATGCTTCAATGTTCGCAGAAGACAGAAGTTATTTAATGTTTCACTTTTCTGATTCTGGCTGGTTAGCAGAAGACCGGCAAAGTGCGTCAAAGACGAGCACTCAGGTATTTCTCCTCCATGAATCCTGATTGTTTAATCTTGTCGGTCGTTTATCCTCCTTTACAGGATATAACTGTGTTTCTAATGTTGCTCTGAGATAAAAGTTCATTCTTCATGATAAACGTAGACAAACTTTTGACCGACGCTGCTGTGTTTATGCAGCTGAAGACGTGTTTTTATTTGGAGCAGTTTGGCTCTCTCTCTCTCTCTCTCTCTCTCTCTCTCTCTCTCTCTCTCTCTCTCTTCTCTCTCTCTGGCTTCGTCTCATTCACTTCGTCCTCGTTGGTGTTCAGCGGCGATTTCTTCCGGTCGGCAGACTCCGACATCGAAACTTGGAATTGAAATTTTAAAATTTTAGTGTGAACGGCTCTGAGACGACAACAAAGATCAAACTTTGACTTTTTTCCACCACATGAACCTGAAAAATCTCCTCTCTTCTCTTCTTCCACAATCTCTCTGTGACAACGAAGAACTAAACTGACTCTCCGTCCGTCCGTCCGTCACTTCTTCTCCTCTTAAACTCCATCATATGTAGATTTTCCTCCTCTGAAGATCTGGATGTCTCTCTCTGGTCTCGTGTGTTGATGGTGGCCAGCTAAAGTGAATCCAGACCTCCTCCTAGTCCTGTTTGTTTACAGAGGCCACTGTGGATCCAGACCTCCACAGGTCTTTAGACAAACCGCTTTGGGAAGCAGCTTTTGTGTAATCCAAACTTTTGGTCAGCTCCAGATTAACATGATAGAGAGAGAAGATAGAGAGCAGACATGGATTTATATGGAGGGTTACATTAGAGACGGTGTTCTTCTCAGTTAGTTCTGATGGTACCGGCTCAGTGGGACCGGAGCAGCAGGCGGTGGAATAACTCCATGTGATTTCTTGACATGATAAAAGTCTCTAAAGTGGTTTGAAGGACCTGCAGACCCTCTTTAGAGACTTTATTAAGACCCACATGGTCCAAGTCTTGATGGCAGGATCTGGACTCTTTCATTTTCCTCCTAAAATCCTCGTCAGCGTTAATTTGACAGTCGGCCTGTAAAGGTCAGAGCTGATGGAGTCACGGGTGGTCCTCTGTTTAACATCTCCAACATGACTGTGCCGGTGGGTAAAGGGTTAATTATTACTTTATATATTAGACAGTATTTATTCATTATTAGACTGAAGGACGACCAGATCAGGAACCTGGGAGCAGGACCCAGAGGCTGCTGGTCCTGGCTCTGCTGAAGGTGAACACACCTGAGTGTTGGAGTGACGGACTGAGATGGATCTGATCGACCAGGATGAGAGACCCACTCCTGACAGGTTCAGAGTGACTCTCAGACCTGAACTGACTCCATGTTTGACCCTCATGTGTCCCCGTACAGGAAGTCTCTCTCAGAGTCCAAGACTGAAATGGTTCTTTGGAGAGTCCTAACTCAGTTAGTTGAGTTTCTGGATCTAATCCAGACCTCCTGATCTCTGATGTTCCTCAGGCTCTTCAGCAGCAGGTGTTTGGTCTCCTCTCCTTCTCTCTGTATCTGCTGAGCTTACAGGAGCAGGAGGAGAAGACGGGACACGGACTGATGTAACAGGAAGTTCAACCAGCAGGACAGACAGACAGAGAAGCAGCTGGACTCTGAAGGTCTCCAGGAGAACGGACTTTTGTTCAGGACTGAAGGAGGAAAGGAGAGGAGGTTTCTCTCTTCTGTCTTTCCCTCTTCATCACCCTCTCTCTCTTCTGCCTCGATCACTCCTCTCTATTTTCTAATAATAGCTCAGAGTCCAACGTCTTTAGATTCAGGACAAGAATCTGAAGGTCCGTCTGATTTTCACTTCGTCCTCTCGTCTTTTCAATCTCCAAACCTCGGAGTCTCTTCCTCCTCCTCTTCGTTCAGTTCCATCTTTGACTGTTTCTATAAACTCTAATGTGGACCTGAGGGAGCCCACCGCTGAGTTCTGGGTGTGGACCGTCTCCACATGACCGAGCCTACATGGTCGTATTCATGTGGTGACATCAGTGAGGCTTGGCGTCGATCACAGATCCCATCAGGTCACATGATCACATGAAGAGTTTGCTTTAAAACTTCTGTGGACCCTTAAAGTTCTGGTCCGACCTAGACCCAGGACTGTTTTCCTGTCTCTAAAGGGTCTCAGGTCTGTTGTTTTGGTCCCAGCTGATGGGTCTGAGTGTCTGTAGATGAGGTCAAACTGGTCTGAACTCACTGGTTATGCTGCGTTCCAGTCACCTTGGAAGTCAGATGTCGGTGCTGGGAATGACGTTACATCCAAGTTGACAGCGTTACAGTAAACAGGTCAGAAAACCAAGATGGACGCCTACTGTTACCCGTCGTCATCGTCAAGTTGGGGTTGGCGAGGATCATCCAGCTTTCCGAATCAGAAATCCGACTTCAGGGCGGCGTTACAGATGAATTTCCGACTCGGAGCTCGGGAATCCCGGCTTCCGAATTCTTCTCCATTATGACTCTTTAACTCCGCCTCCGTATGATGTCATAGCTCTCAGTCTGCTCACTCCTATTGGACAGTAACCCACCATACTGACCGTCTGTCTGATGCTGTAAATAAAAACAGTCAGTAGTGTTTAAACGTCAGTCTGAACCCGGGTCCATCTCTGTGTCTCTGATATCTGAAGGTCTTCGTCTGTATTGATCCATCAGAAGATCATTCGAACCTTCACACCGTCAATAATCAAGACTTCTCTGATGGACCAATCAGAAGCAGCTGCATTAAGATGATCCTACTTCATCCCTCTCTGCAGTGCTCTTCATTCCTCTGGTCCCAGTGGACTTCAGTAGGTCCTGGTCCTGGTTTTATGACAGACCAGGTCTGAGCAGTTGTTGCCTCCCTCTAAAAATAGCTCCATTGTTTGGACATCTGTTGGAAACTCTGCTGCCTCTATTTCTGTCATGATTCAATCTAGACCCGTCCCTCCGCTATCTGCCCCCCCCACCCCACCCCGGTCCCATATCAGCAACAACAAATGACAGATCTCTGTCCTCACTGTTTTCACAAGTTATTTGGCGACCTCAGCAGCTCCCTGAACCAATCAAAACTCAGCGTGCCATTACCTCATAACCCTGACACGGAGGAGTGAGTTTAGGCAGGCGGTGCGGTTTGATGATTCAGCGTTGGTCACATCCTTGTTGACCCAGTGGGACATCAGATAATGATGAGGCCGTGCTGACGCTGACAGTGGACCTGTCCCTCCTGTCCAACAGATAGAGACAAAATAACACGACAACAAAACCGATGAGAAGACGCAAACTGAACAACAAACACACAACAACAACAACAACAACGCAGTAAAGAGGGCGAGAAGCTGAGAGGTTAGAAAGATGGACTGAGGGGGATGAAGATACTGTGATTTTGTGGATAACCAGTTTTTACTTTTTTTTAACTGATTCAGAGCTCTCTGTCTTTGAGTTGATTAAAATCACATCTGCTGTCATCGCTGACTGTATGTTGCAAAGAAAAAAGAGGGGACGCCAAGACTAACCCCGAATTTCCACCGCGTCCAAAATGGCTCCAATCTGGAACGACAGCGATTTTCACAGCCTGCCATTTCCTACTGGATCCATTGGCGAATTACGGACAGCGGTAATCGCAAGAACTCACAAGAACCCGCAGATTCACGTTCAATCATGTGATAACGAATTGTCTCTCTAAAGACAGACACATAGACATATAAGCAGTAGATTGTGTCCTTCCAGAGGAGGAAATCTACTTCTAGACTTCTAGAATCAGCATCTCCTCATCCATGGTGTCATCGGGGTGAAATGACGTCTAAAAACCTTTCACTTGTTCGTCTCCGCCCGTTTGCATGGTGTGAAATACGATCCTCCTGAAACACGGAGTGTTTTATTTTGAAAAGAAGCCGGATGTTTTATTTTGAAGTCTGTGCCCGACTTCCTTTCCAGCACGGGTTAATCTGTGCTTAATTTATCCGCCATGCTCCGGCGTCCAGAAAGAAGTCGGTGTAAATTGACACGTTAACTTGAATGGTTACGATCAGCTACGATCGGAGGATACGACCTTTTAGGAGACGATCAGGATGAAGGTGGAGATTGGGGGTAAGACCAGGACCATGCAGTGCTGGTTTGGCCAAGTGGTAACAGTGTACACTCCAGGTGCATCACTGGTCCAACTCCCCCTCAGGACTCTGTGGTCCCCCACTCTGTCCCGTCTCTTAAAGACCAGAATTAGTCCTAAAATGACCTTAAAGAGAGTTAGAAATAATGAATTGAGTAAATATCACGACTCTTCACCGTCAGCGTCACTCCCAGTCCTGTCTCTGCATCCTTGTTAATGACACCAACCCTGTGTGTTTGTGTGTGTACATGTGTGTGCATACGTGTGCGTACATGTGTGTGGTTGAAATAGTCCAAACAGCTGTGGTCTCAGAGCGGAGCTGAGATTGACGTGTTCAGAGCTCAGCTGTACCATCATCATCATCATCAGTATAAGGTTGTGTGTTGCCTATTAAAGTCAATGCAGGAAAAATCCTGCAGCTGAATGTAGGGCAGGGGTCTCAGTGAGGCAGGATGGGGGTTGAGCTCTTTCCCCATCCTGGAATTTACTCCCAAACCTCCAAACCCTCAGAGTCTGGATGTTTTCAGACTGTGTCACCGTGCAGAGATGCCTGACTTCGCAGGAACGTCAGAGTGAAGCTCAGATCTGGGTTGAATTAAAACAAATGCTGCATGAAAACGTACGGCGCTCTCTGGCACACAGAAGGAGTTTTTATCAGACCGGATCACTGGAGAGACCGCTGATTTGATTACGCTCCCCGGCCAAAGTCCTCCAGGATCTGCAGGATCTGAAGTCCTGTTCTCATGAGTGTTTCTGAGGTTTCTCTGAGCTGACTGTTGAAAACACTCCTGCTCCTCCGTGGTTTCAGACCTTTGTGAGGACACAGAGACGGAAGTTTGATCATGGGTAACATGGCCATCGTTGGTCCTGATGGAGTTCAGACTCCAAACCTGCTCCACCATGTAAACACAGGAACGAGTGTGTTAATGAAGACACACACACACAGACACACACACACACACACTCATGCACACATTGTTATCCAGCTCCACAAAGATGTAGCTGCACACACACTGAAGTTAATCAGCTGCTGTCAGCTGGTTGCTGTTAGAGCAATATATGAGGGGGGGGGGGAGGAATGCAATCTCAACACCTTCAGCTCCTAACCTCTTCACCTTGCATGTTGTTCTGCAGGAATGCCATTAGCCAAGTGAAAAATGGTTGTGTGTGTGTGTGCGTGCGTGCGTGCGTGCGTGCGTGTGTGCATGCCTGAATGACGTCTGAGTTGTATTCAGGAGAAAGAGCAACAGCAGAATAAAAATCACTTCTAAGGGGGTCTAAGGGGGTCTTTAAATGTTCATCTGAGGCTTTTCTTCAGTGTGTGTGTGTGTGTGTGTGTGTGTGTGTGTCTTTAATATCATGCATTAAGCAGCACTCACAGTGAGTTGATTGAAACCAGACCCCCTTTTCTCAGGTTTGTTGTTCACAGACGTTAGTGAAGAGTTTTTAGTCTTTCACACCATAGATAGATACATACTTACATACTTACTCACTTACATACATACTTACTTGCTTACTTACTCACTTACATACATACTTACTTGCTTACTTACTCACTTACATACATACTTACTTGCTTACTTACTCACTTACATACTTACTTACTCACTTACATACTTACTCACTTACATACATACTTACTTGCTTACTTACTCACTTACATACTTACCTTCTCACTTACATACTTACTTACTCACTTACATACATACTTACTTGCTTACTTACTCACTTACATACTTACTTACTCACTTACATACTTACTTACTCACTTACATACATACTTACTTGCTTACTTACTCACTTACATACTTACTTACTCACTTACATACATACATACTTACATACTTACATCCTTACTCACATACAAACTTACTTACATACTTACTTGTATACTCACTTACTTACTCACATACATATTTACTCACTTACTTACTCACTTACATACTTACTGTCGTAATCCAAGACTGAAATTTAAAAAATCAGAGTTAGCACCAATTAAACACGGAACACATTCTACTGTACTGTGACAAGACTGACACTCAATAAAGAAGACATAAAAACAGTCATTAACATGACCATAAGGCAGCAGTGCAGAGTTACAAAGTCATAACATCGTTCTTTAACATTTTTATTTTTTAAAAGGAACAAAAAAAATCTTCTAAAGTTTCACTGCAGGTTCAGATCTTACAGTTAGTCTGATCCGGATCAGGACTGGAGTCAAGTTCTCATTGAGCTTCACCAAAGAAAAGTCCGATCTGAGATTAAACTTCTTTTGTTAAAAATACTCCAGAACCGTCTCTCCAGGATTTACTCTCCCCCCGTGTTACAGTCTAAATACTGAAACATGTTCTCATGCTCGGTCCGGGTCAGATCTTATCTCCGATTTAGCCCGGTTTAATATTTCATTATATCCGCTCTGGCTTACAGGGCTTTGTCCCAGTTGCAGCAGTCAGCACATGGGCCGTACACACACACACACACACACACACACACACACACACACACACACAGTGAACACAAAGCTGGGCTCTGCCAGTGTAAACACAGTCATTGTTATGGGCACTCTTTCCCGCCTCGTATCTTCGCTCCCTGTGGCGATCCGGCGCTCAGAGAGGTGCAGAGCTGGAGACGGTCCAGTCCAGTGGGGTTCTGTTCAGAACCACCAGGACTCGTTTAGAGAGCGTTTATGTGAGCGGGCCGTCATCATGGAGGCTTCTCAGTTTCTCAGTTTGTGTTTTCCTGCTCGGTGGTTTGTGGCTGTTTCAGCTCTGACCTTTATTTTTAGAAATTACTGTACTGAACGAGGTAAACAGAGGAGAAGGAGGCGTGGTCCGGTCCATACGGGTCTGTGATTTTGACTTTGGGAGTTTGTGTTTGCAGAGAATTAGTTTCTCTGAATCATAATCCTTTAAATTTCACCAGAGTTACACACCTTTACTATGAAACCATATGTTTATATATGTATTTCTATGTTTGCATGTATTCCAGTGGATGAACCCGGTCGTATCTCCGTGCTCGCACACATGCACGGCGGTTTCTTTCTGATTTAAATATAAACGTGCACAGAAACTGCACGTCTGTGAAGCACATCATGGCGTCTCTCAGCTGCGACCCTGGACCACATGTGCAGCCAATTACAGCCAATCAGAAGGCTGTAATCAGGGCGTGGCGAGGAGATGGTGGCGGTGTGGCAGTGGGAGAGCTCTGTGATTAGTGTGTCACGGTGATGGGGGGGGTTGCTGCTGCAGGGTCAGATCTAGTCTTAATTCCTGCACCTCCACATGTGGGGGGGGGGTGCTGTGTTTATTTAACTGGTGCCAGTCCAGACCCGGAGAGAGAAGGGGGTCTCAGGTTCTGGTTTGTGAACCTATTAAGGAGACAGATTGGTGCGGTCGACCACATGAGATGATGTAATTACAGAGAGGTATTCAGATGGAAGAGGAGATGTTTCTACAAGCAGCAGCTGAAGGAGCCGACACCATCTGAACTCTACACATGAAGGTCTGAGGAGGATCGATTAGAGTCTAAATGAAGCTCAGGGACCGTCTGTGAATGAGAGAGTCTGATGAACATCTCCTCTGTGTCCTGGTCCAGACTCAAACTCCTGGACCTCTCAGCTCAGTCCTGTCCTCCTCGGCTCAGCTGATCTTTGACTTTTGGAAATCTGATCCGTGTGTTTCTCCTCCTGCTTTTTCACAAACTCTCCTCTATCGTTCTTTTCACATGTCGTAGTTTCATTATTAGTGACTCCTCAATGACTGTAAACCAGAGCAGACAAACGCTGACCAGAGCGTGGCCCCGCCTCCAGAACCACATGTGAGCGGGCGGGCAGGAATGTATGGACCACTGCGTTGTGGGTTTGTGTCGGGGGTGATAGACTACTGACTCACAGGACACTGATGAAGAGGAGGGGGGGGGTGACTTTCGGGAATCAGAGGAAGGTCATGAGGAGGAGGAAGAAGAAGAAGAGTGAATCATCAGTTTATCACATTCATGTGTGACTGAAATAAAAGAGAGGAAGAAAAAAACAAAGACAGTAAAAGAGCTGAAGAACGGACAGGACTGCTGTCATATATTTATATATGTTTTATATGTTATATATACAGTATATATATAAGTATATCTATAACTGCTGTGGAGATGTTGGAAGAGCCTGAACTCTCAGACTTTAAGTCCAGGATGAATCTGATCAGCTGATCAATAAAAACTGATCGATTACAGACTCTGTGATCGTTTCCATGTTCAATAATGTCTATAAAGTCCGTCTCACTCGCTGGTTCATCCTCTCAGAACTTTTTGGAGGTTTTCTGATCCACTGAGGAAACTTTGGTTTTGGATCTGTGATTTGACAGAACCGACCCGTTAGTCTGAGCTCCAGTCCCAGAATCGAGGCTGATGATGAAGGACTTTATAATTATCTAAATGGAAATATGATGATGATGATGATGATGATGATTTCTAAGCCAGTATTCATTGACATATAAACACATTTTTCTGGAGAGTTATCCTCTAATTTGGCTCGTTGATTAGGAGCCGTGGCGTGAACCACTAAATGACATGATGTGTATTTATATGGATGTTTGACCTCTGCTGTGTTAGAGCGATCTCATCCTCACTGATCTGTGTTTGAGCTCTGTTCAGCTCCAGGTTTGACAGTCTGAGTTTATCTCTGCTGCTTCATTTGTCAGTGAAGTTAAAGTGACACTCAGACATGAAGATACCGGAGCGTTTATCAGAGAGAAATATTCCTCTGTGGAGGTTTGGGAAACAGGAAACTGAGTGAAAACAAGTTTGTAGGAGCTAAAATATATTTGTTAAAGTTTGATTTCTACTCGGTACGTCACTGAGGGGTGTGGTCACTAAGGGGTGTGGTTTTGGGATGTTTGGCGGGTTATTTAAATCTCACCGGTGTGGTCAGACAATGTTTGTGGTCAGCTCTGATCATTTTCTGTTGACCGTTTTTCATAGTTTCTCCATCCTGTTTCAACCTCATTTCATCTTCTCACTTTTCATTCGAAGTTTTTGGATCTGAATCACTTTTTAACACCATTAAAACTGGACTGATATTTGAACGAGTCACAGATGAGAGCGAACCGAAACCCCAGCTGTCTTTTTGTTGAAGGAAAGCAGAAGCTACAATATTTATACCACACAGGGGGGGAAGAGAGGTATTAAAGTCCAGATATTAATATTACATATAACTTTAATTAAAGCTCCTGTGAAGAATGTTAAGTTTGTGTCTCTTTGGCGCCCCCTGTGGACAAAGCCTTCTATGTTTTTTGTCTGAAATGAGTGATTCAAGTGTCTTCACAGTGACTATTATGACTATTTATGTGGATATGATAAAATCAGCTGTTTCCTTTACTGCTCTGTTTACACATTTAAAATCAGTGATCATGTCCATGTTGATGTTTTTCTGCTTTAATATGTTATAAAATGAGTTTCAGTCTGTTTTATAGATTTAATAAAACTCCTCATTTGAGCTTTAAAAGTGTAAACTAAGGGTCCAAATAAACATCTGCTCTTTTTGTAGATTAGTTGATTCATGTTTTACGTTTGCGTTTAGTGACGACAGGTATGAATAACATATCAGTAATTCCTCTAAATGTGTCCTTCTCTCTTTTCCTTCTCTCTCTCTTTTCCTTCACAGTCCCAAAGAAGCTGCTCCAGGAGCAAGGATCCAGACCGCCCGTGTTCGCCCCCCCACCCAGCGCCCATGACCCCAACATAGTGGGAGACAGTCCTCCGGAGGGGAGCTCGGTCAAAAGCCCTGACTCTGTTCCAGGTGAGCTGAAGGAGGAACACAGAAGCTTGTTCACTCTCTCTGCCTCCCGTGGAGAGCTCTTAACACTAACCAGTCACACGCCGGCCTCCCAGGCAGCAAGAGAAACAGTCATTCAGGTCTAAAGTCAGGGCGCAGATATATGTGTATATTTAGAGTCACACGGGTTCAACTGGTTCCATATGTAGAAGAGCTGTGAGCCATCGTTCGGTCCATTTATGATCCTCAAATATTCGACCTCCAAAGAGTCGACGCACGAGCCGAAAGTCTGTCCTCCTGAAGACGGAGAGACGGAGGAGACGGAGAGACGGAGGAGACGGAGAGACGGAGGAGATGGAGGAGAAGAGAATAAAGTGAAAACAATGAGACGCCGGAAAAAATCTGTAATAATGAGGGAGGGTGGCCGACGTCCAAAACACTGAGTCCTCTGCTAATTAGGAGGAAAGATGAACAAGGAGCTGAGAGAGGGAGGAGAGGGGAGGTCTTTACTGAAACACTTCAACACATGAGGGGGGCGGGACTTCCTTCTTCAGCTTCATCAGACTCACCTGTGTCCTCTCTGAAGTGGGGCTGAAGAAAGAAAAGAGAGGACAAGGAATACTTCACCGTAAATACTGTAATATTAATGTAAGAGGAGCAAGAAATACATTACCATAAATACTGTAATATTTATGTGGGAGAGCAAGAAAAACTTTACCGTAAATACTGTAATATTAATGTGTGGAGAAGCAAGAAGTACATTACCGTAAATACTGTAATATTAATGTAGAAGAGCGTAGTATAATTTACCATAAATACTGTAATATTTATGTGGGAGAGCAAGAAAAACTTAGTCGTAAATACTGTAATCTTTATGTAAGACAGCAAAAAATACTTTTCAATAATTAATGTTATATTAATGTAGGAGGGCATGAAATATTTGACCGTAAATACCGTAATATTAGTGTGGGAGAGCGTAATACTTTACCGTAAAGACTGTTATATTAATGTAGGGGAGCAAGATATACTTTACCGTAAAGACTGTAATAGTAGTTTGACACTCTGGCGTGTTTTTTCATAGTCTTCGACATCGTTTTTTTAGATTTTCGTTCTTTAATTTGACGTTTAACAGACACTCTCATCTGAAGTTATCACGTCTAAAAAAAACTCCTTTAAATGACCTGAAGTGACTTCTGTGTTTCTGTTTCTACATTTCTGTGTTTTTCACACTCAGAGTGTTTTCTGTTTGGTCTCCTTGTTTTCATGACTTTAAATAAAGAGCGTGGTCGTTGTTTCGGTGGTTTGGTCGCTCGCTCGGTTGAACGTTAGCTCATGGACCGCAGCAGTGGGTCCAGGTGGAAACATTTACCTTCTTAGTGAGCGGTCCAGGTCTAAACTGCATTTATCAGATAAAGTGAGTCTGACACACACCTTATACACTCTGTAATTAGAGGTCAACGGTGTGTGTGACAGTTCATCCAAACACTGACCCAACATCACACACACACACACACACACTAATATGAGTCAGTACAGGAGACAGGGGGCTGGATGGACGTGTGTGTTTATGCAGCTGAAGACGTGTTTTTATTTGGAGCAGTTTCTCTCTCTCTCTCTCTCTCTCTCTCTCTCTCATTTAAAGTTACAGTAGTAAACATGTCTCCAGGTCTAACTAAAGGCGATTGTCCTCAGAAATGAAGGTAATGAAATTAGTGATGCACGATATGAAAAATTTCAACTGATACCGATAACCGATAATTTTCTTCTTCTCATGGCCGATACCGATACCGATAACCGATAAATTCATATTTTTACATTTATTATAATCTTCATATAATCTGCAGTTTGTGCAGGATGCAGCGATTGAAAACTGATATTTTTGTTGCTCTGGCCTATCTAGAACAACAAACTAAAGTTATTGGCTCTTCAAATGTGGTCATTTGCTATAAATAACAATAACAGAGCAAAAAGCAGAACTTCATTTGATCCCCTGAACTGTTCAACAGAACTGTAAACTGTAAAGGAGCTATTATGAGACATTAGGCTTAGCATGCTGACCGGACTAACATCTGACGTCCATATGTCTGTGGTAAAACTCACGTGTAGTCCGTTCTTGTCGATCAGGTTGTGAATGTATGTGGCGACAATATCATAGAGTGCAGGAAGAGACACATCCGAGAAGAAGCGGCGGCTTGGGAGAGTGTAATGTGGCTCCAAGTGTGCTGTGAACTTACGAAAACCCGGGTTCTCAACGACGGAAAAAGGCTGGTCGTCGACCGCTATGAACTCCATCACTTTGTCGTTAATGGCTTTAGCCTTTTCGCTGTCTCTTGAGAAGCTTTTGCAGTTTTTAAACGCCCGCTGAATGGGGACATCGATCCTCCGTAGTGTTGTTGTCTTAGCTTTAGTACCGCTAGCAGCTTCGGCGGCTGTCTCACAGTCCTTTAATACTGCTCCGCCGCGATGGTGACTTTTCAGATGAGCTATCAGATTCGTCGTGTTAAAACTTGACGTCTTCTTTCCTCCTCTCGGAATCCTCGCTGAACAGGTTTTGCATATAGCAGCTGTTGTCATCTTCTGCCACTGAGAGAAACGACCATGCTGGTGAAGACATTTTATTATCTGTCAGGTAGTGACAGGGGTCAGGCTTGGGACCTGTGAGTAAGGCGCGATAGATGACGTGACCAGTGCGTCTCGGACGGGCGGCTACTCCACCTGCAAACGTTACTCGTAATTTCATTAATATATCGGATCTTTCTATCGGAAAAATGCACCTATCGGACCGATAAAAAATGACGTAATTTCCCCCCATATCGGCCGATATTTTATCGGTCCGATAAATATCGTGCATCCCTAAATGAAATCCCTCTGCTCTCCCTCGTTCCTCCATCTCCTCTCCGTCTTCCTGTGAACACGTCAGTGAGAGGAATCCACAGAGAGGAGGAGACAGTTGTTGTTCCCGTCTATAAATAGTTTTCTGACATTTCTCGGGTAGCAGTTTGAAAAGTTTCCAAACTCTTCCTCCCATGTGGTTCTTCTCTGTTTCTTAATGAGCGGAGTCGGAGTGAACACTCAGGAGTGGACGTCTCAGTGAACATGTGTGTGTTTCTGCTCCGAGCTGACGGACGATGACTCAGTGAGCTGAAGTCAGAACCCCTCAGAGAGACTCGGACTTTACTGTAAATGACTGAAACACAGACGCACATGTTCTCCATGTTTCTAACCTGAGCTCTTCTGCTCTGTGGTCTCCTGCAGACAGAAAGAAGATCAGGGAGACCAACCCCAACGAGGAGAAGTTTCCAGCACCTTCAGGAGGAGAAGGAGGCGGAGGAGGAGGAGGAGGAGGAAGCCCTGGGCGTCCCCCGGACATCAACCCCATCTTCAACTCCACCTCCAGCGCCAACATGGCCCTCATCAGTAACGCCCTGGCAGCTTACACTTACATATCAGGTAGAAGATCCTCCGTTTTCATGATGGACCCAAACAGGGTTTTAGAGTCCGGGTCCATGTGCAGCACATGTGTGTGGCGTGTTATCTTCTCAGGTGATATCCCCCATTTCCTTCTCCTGGGGATGAAAGGTGAGTAAATACGGGCCGGAGGAAAGCAGATGTGAGATAACAGATTACTCTGAGAGTCGCCTGCTCCAACAGCTGCTGTTCACGTCTGAACGTTTCCTGTTTTTTACCTTCAGTAAAGAGTTTAGAGTGACGTTGTTGAGCTTCTGTTAACATCTGAACGTTGAGCTTCTGTCAGGGTCAGAAGAAACTGAAGCTGAGGGAGAGTCAGAGCGTTACAGACCCAGAATCACTGACACCTTAAGATCATTCTCCACCTTCCTCCCGTCTTACAGACCATCCAGAGAGGGCGGCGCTCTTCTTCGTCTGCGGCGTCTGTCTCGGCCTCTTCCTCACGCTCTTCGCCCTCGTGGTCCAGATCTCCTGTCGCACCGACTGCCAGCCTCGCCAGCGACCCGTCGCCAAGAAGCGAGCCCGCCCGGCCGACTCCTCCTCTGACTCCAGTGATTCGGACTCGGACTGGGACACCACGTCAGACCTGTCGGCGCGGCGACACCGGCGGTTCGAGCGCACTCTGAACATGAACGTGTTCACGTCGGCGGAGGAGCTGGAGAGAGCGCAGAGACTGGAGGAGAGGGAGAGGATCATACGGGAGATCTGGATGAACGGGCAGCCGGATATTCCCGGGACACGCAGCCTGAACAGGTATTACTAAAGAGGGCACAGGGACGCCACCTACAGGACGCACTTGGCTCTTATGAAGCTTTTCACGGCGGCGGCGGACTCTGCGGTGAGCCGGGAACAGGTTTTTTGCAGACTTTGAGAAAGCTGGTTTGCGTCTAGAATAAGCTGTAAGGGAATAAGCTCCCTCTCTGCTCGGTAAGCTCGCCTCTTAGCCGCCCTCTTTCTGCCGGAAGCGAAGGGTGAAAGGCCACGCCGCCTCGCCCGTGACCCCGGCAGGCCCCTTTTTGAAGTGAGGATTTATGGGTAAGCTGCGTTGGACACACACGGGCCCACAGAGACTAGGTGGTGACTGAAGAAGCGAGGCCTCAGAGGAGCTTCCTGCTTTAAACCGCCAGTATTCAAGAGTGGACCTTTCAAAATAAAAGCAGGAGGAAGTGAACGAGGCAGCGGGACAATGGAAGACAATCTAAAATAAAAGAATCTATGCTGCCTTCTGAACTTTGACTAAACCAAAAGATATATTTTGGGGAGAATTCATCTCAACCCGTATGAAATCTATTTTATAATATTTAATAGTTTATTGATGTTATGTATTTTCGTTTCACGTACGGTTTGTTTTATGAGATATTTTTATACTTTTTCGCGAAGGTTGTCTGGCACCTCAGGGATGCAATCCTAGTGTTTCTGTCTTTGGTTTGACGTATTTTTGCTTCAGAAGAAAAAACTGATGTCAGCATTTAAGAGAAAAAAAATTAGATCTATCATCTTTAAAAAAAAAAAGAGCCTCAAAGAGGTTTTTAGTGATTCAAGCTTATTTTTGTTACGTTTCATTCACAGCGCAGTGCCTTCGGAGTCCCTCTGTCTTTAGTGCAGCTAGTGTGTAACCGGTCTCAAGAGTTATTGATTAGATATCCCAAATTGATCTGATCATATATGTACGCCAAAATTAGGATTCTTTGAAATAAGAGCGAGGTGAAAGTTCAAAGTTCAACAGGACGCTCATCTCAGCTGTGAGTCTCGATCGCCGTGATGCCAGGTCATTGATAAGCTATCGTCAGTCCGGTTCTGTGAACGCTGCTCTGGGTTCAAGTGTAGAAACACAAATACGAGTTTGAAAGAGATAAAGGCTTGGTGTTCTTCTGACTGAGAGTTTGAGTAAAGGTACACGGGACATATAAGAGTAATCCACATAGAGTTTTTATAAATGTGTTTCTATTGGATTTGGATCAAATTGTGCCATCGCTGGTAAAGTGAGACCAAAATATGACTCCTGTGTTTGGAATAAACTGTTGAAAATTAAACTGTCTTCAGTGTTTTTCTCTCTGTCTCTGACTTTTTCCTCTTCAGTCGTTTCCTCGTCTCCTCGTCTCCTCATCTAAGTGATCCACCTCTCGACTCAGACACAAGTGGACGAGGATGCAAATCTAAGATCCACATCACATCTTTGGTGGTCCGATTTTCTTCATTACTAACTTTGTGATGTGGATCAAAAAAACAGGAGATCTGACTCTCTGAACGTCAGTGTGTTTATCTGTAAATTAATAAATAAAAATCATCAAAACTCAACCTCCTCCTCTGACTTTGGATGGATCTGATGAGAAATGTCTCGGTGTGTGTCGCCCTCTGCTGGTCAATGTGCAGATCTGTACACTGAGTTTAGTTTTGGTTCTCAGCTGGTGGGTCCTGACCCTAAAGTGGGTCGTGGACCCGCTCTGGATGGGTCACAAACAGCTGGTCAAAATAGTAAATATTTAAAGTTATATTTATCAGATATTTGATATTTTCTGTGTAACTTCAGTAGTTCTCGTCCTCATGTTGTCTCCTTCATGTGCTCTGAAATGCACTTTACTCAATAAAACAAGTGGATTTATGTTAAAGATGAGAGTCTTTAAATGTTTTTGTTTTAATCAAAAATAAATTTGTTTGGTTCCATAGAAGTCTATAGAAGTGGGTTTCTACTTCAGGACGATGGGAAAATGTGGGTCCTAGAATGAGACCAGTTGAGAACCAGTGGTTTAAGTCTCAAGTTATTAACAGTAAAATCGACTCCTTTCAAAATAAAAGCTCCCTCTAAATTCGTGATAAAAAGGCTTCATCCAACCACCAAAGAAAAATCCACCTGACAAACACGGAGAGTCAGTTTCTTTATGTTATTTTGTCAGTACTGGTGCTTTTTGAACATCAACACTTCTTTAATTTTTATTTTCATTTATTTTATTCTGAAATCATCTCCATTCTCACGTGTCGTTGTTTGATCGTTTCCATGGTAACCTCAAACTTCCTGCCGTCGTTGCTGCTGCTTCATAGTTTTACACGCTGCTAAAACAAACGAGTTCACCGTGAATTTCCTCCGTTTCCCCGTCAAAGATCTCACTTTAGGAACCAAACCTCCGTCAGGTCCGACCATCATGTCTCGGAGCGGGAACAGCCGCGGGTTACCGTTTTTACCGGGCTACACTTTCCGGGACATTACGGTAAGAATGTTAAAGGTAACCGTTAAAAAACAGAGACACCGTTAAATAATGAAGCTATATCGAGTTTAACCATCAGACTTCATGTTTTCAGTGATCCTGATATTTGGCTGCATTCCTTCATGTGACTCTGCTGTAGTTTTCATGGTCCTGAAATAAGATGCTAAAGGTTTGACAGCTGTGAGCTTCCGTACAGCAGAGACGAGTTTTACTTCATTGTAATGTTTTAATTTGTCAAAGTGAGTTTTTAGTTTAAAGTGTTTCTGTCAGTCTGTTAATGTTATATTCATAAACTTAATGTACCTCTGTGTTATAACAGACCTCCACTGTATTCTTACACACGTGTATCTGTGTGATAATATTGTCACTAACAACTTTAAACACAAACAACAGAGATGCTACAGTTAAGATTAATTCTCTTATAATGCTCAGACTTTGTTTATCACCTTAGGCGGGTGTATATATGGGAAAAAAAAACTGTAAAAGTGTCATTTTCACGATGAAACTTCCCAAGTTTATAACTGACATTAAGACAAATATTTTTTATATCACAAGTTTAGTCAAATGTTATGTTTGGATATGTAAATGAGGTCATATCTAATTAAATATGCACTAATTTACATACATTTACAGAAAACTGAACAATGGATAAAGTTCCTTTCAGATTTACTCATTCTTCTTCTCTACTTTGCTGAGATGAACAAGAAGCCTCTATTTTCAAGTGTGAGAGGAGGAGTGTGACGACTGGTTTAAGAAAAGTATAAAAAATAAACAAGAATGAGATGACAGAACTAAAGAAAATAGAAAAAGATCTGTATAGAGATATGTTTTAAAATTTATTAGCGGAACCACACGGTTCTCATGAATTAATTCTTTCTTGAAGTTGAAATAATGGTTATAAACCACAGAAACCACCAACACAAGGCAATATGAGAAAGGAGAAATATGCAATTACCAAGGGAAATTATACTTATTATTTTTTCAAGTAACCAATTTCTTTAATATGTAATTGTACTTGTAAAAACTTATCTATCATAGAAATATGCTAATTATAATATTACATGGTCCAAACATGTATCAGGCGCCAGTATTCCTGATCTAGAATGAAAACAAAGGAGTGATGATCATTTTAAGGATGTAAAAATAAGGATGTTCTCATTTACAGAGTGATAAAAAGAGATATCCAAAGCCCCCCCCCTTCTGACTCTAGTATGTCAACAAAACGAAACAAGAATTTTGAAAGGGTCTTTATCTATTGTTCAGTTTTCTGTAAATGTCTGTAAATTAGTGCATATTTAATTAGATATTACCTCATTTACATATTCACACATGACATTTGACAAAACTTGTAATATAAAAAATATTTGTCTTAATGTCAGTTATAAACTTGGGAAGTTTCATGATGATATCTGGTCGTTAAAAATTTTACCCTATTCACCTGGGGGGTCTCCGCGGCCTTTTGAGTTTGTTATTAAGATCATCTAATACTATAAAAAAACAGCTGAGGAACCTTTGTTAGGATTTTTTGAGGTTATATTTGCACCTGACGACCTGACCACCTCCTCCTCCTCCTCCTCCTCCTCCTCCGTGTCTCTGTGCAGAAGTCCGCCTACCATCGACCCCAGACTCTGGACTATAAGAACGGGTACGCTCGGCCTCGCCGCCCCACTGTGGGAATTGGACAAGAGCCTCTATTTTCAGAGCAGCTGATCCAGCAGGAGATCGATGAGCTGTCCTATCGATACCCAGACATGTATGAAGACTCTTCTGAGCAGGGCCTGACCCAACAGTTCATCCCCGCTCACGTGGCGTTGGACAAGAAGGTAGAAAACATGTAGAAGACCAGAACTGGAGGATCTTCAGGAGCTTCAGTCTGACTGATCTTCATCGTCTTTGTCTCGTAGGTGCTTCGTTTCTTTGGGTTCTTCCAGGAGAGCGTCCTTTTTTCGCCTGACGAGGAATACCGCGTCCGGCCCGTGGTCATTTACTACTACCTGGAGGATGACAGCATTTGCATCATCGAGCCAGGGGTGGAGAATTCTGGGATACCGCAGGGTAAACGGATCAAACGCCAGCGCCTGCCCAAGAACCGGAGTGGAGCTCATTACCTCTGGAGAGACCTGAACCTTGGCATGGACCTGGAGGCGTACGGGGTCAGGTACCACATCACGCAGTGCGACAACTTCACGAAGGTAATAAACTCACCTGTGCGAACGCTCCGTCTTCACCTGTCCGTGTTTGACTCCTTCTCTGACTCAAACCTTTGGATGTTTCTGTTTTCAGGAGTTCCTGGAGAGCGAGGGCCTGGTTCTGAACGACCCAGAGCAGATTCCTGTTGATCCGTACAGCCAACGCCGCCAACCTCCCCAGCATTCCTTCACAACGCCCTCTGAAGTGGACAGCATGCACCGTTTCCTCACCTTGGACCGAAAGGTACGACGGTGTCCTCTAAGTCCACATCGCTGAGTCTCTTCTGACACTTACAGGTGGAGCTAAACTAACGCCTGATCTTCTCTGGGTCAGGTTCTGCGGTTCTTCGCCCTCTGGGACGATTTGAACGCTCTAACCAGGGAGTCCAGACCCGTCACCATCCACTTCTTCCTGGTGGACGACACGGTGGAGATCAGAGAGGCGCGCCAACCCAACAGTGGTCGAGATCCTTTCCCAGTCCTGATCCGCAGACAGAAGCTGCCCAAGAAGTTGAAACCAGAAGCCGGTGAGACTCCGAACACCGAGAGTTAGAACCGTTCACAGGTTCAGTCCGGTCCACTTCACTTCACGAACAAACGCACAATAAAAACAGATTTTTACTCCATGATAGAAAAGTGAAGTGTGGTTCTGCTCCATCATCATCGTGTCCCTCAGAGATGTTTCCTCGCTGTGTGATGGAGGTCTCCAAACCGGAGGTGGACGAGTATCTCTCCCCCAGAGACTTCCAGCTGGGTCAGACGGTGAGCCTGCTGGGTCGTCACTTCCTGCTCTACGACTGTGACGGGTTCACCAAAGACTACTACCAGAAGAACTTCTCTGAGATGGAGATGAAGCCTGTGGAGATACCGAAGACCAGGCCTCCGGAGAGGAAGAAGGTGAGCTGCTGAGTCCTGATCGGACCTGGTCCTTGTCTGGATAGTGAAGCTGGTCTCATGGTGGTTCCTGTCCATGTTTCAGGAGGTCCCCCCCTATAATGGTTTTGGGTCTCTGGAGGATTCCCTTCAGAACTGTCTGACTCTACACCCTCAGCCTCCGAAGAAGGACGTGCTGAAGATGCTCCTGAACGGAAACAAAGCTCTGCGCTACAGCGTCCGGCTGGTGAGTCCCCATGAGTCTGGTTCTGCTCCTCGGTCTGAACGGGTCACATGATCTCTCTCCTCTTCCTCTCCGACCTTCTAGGACTCCCAGAACCCTGACGATGAGAGCCGCCGTTTCGTGCTGTCCTTCTTCCTGTCCGACGACATGATCAGTATTTATGAGAAGCCCACCCTCAACTGTGGCGGGGGACGGTTTCTGGAGAAGACCCGCATCCCAAAGCCCGGTTCTACCGTGGAAAAGCCGGACTTCTACTCACCGGCGGACTTTGTTATTGGAGCCACAGTGGAAGGTAAGACCGGTCAGTTTGGATAAACCCAGGTCTGAGAAGGACTGTGTCCTCTGAAAGTCCTGCATGGTTCAGACCCTCGGACCCCCTCAGAGAGACCATCCCTGCTGAACTCTTGACCCTCTCCTCCTCTCGCTGTTTCTCTCAGTTTTCGGTCATCGCTTCGTCTTGACTGACGCTGACCACTTTGTGCTGAAGTATCTTGAGTCCGTCTCAGACCAGATCCCTGAACAGACGCTGGACTCTCTGCGCCTGAAGCTGAGCGTGAGGACGGCTGAGACCCCGAGAGCTGACCCAGACGGTAAAACACACACAGGTGGAGTCGGTCTGCAGGTGGAGGTCAGGAGTGTTTTTACATATTTAACACACCGACTCCTGTTCTTGTTTCTTTATCAGGTGAGAACGTGACGGCGCCGTCTTCATGAAGGTTCATCAATCCTCATAAATCAGAGAAGAAGAAGACGACATGATCTTTGTTGGTCTTCATTCATAAAACACTCAGACGTCTCTGAAAGGGGGTCTGTACGGTCAAACCTGGCAACTTCAGGAAATGTTCCTGATAGAGTGAGACTGTGTTTACGTTTGAGTCAGCTGATTCCTGAACTTCTCTCAGTTTGTCTCTTTTCATTTCTGCTTTTTTCACATTATTAAAAAAAAACAATAAAAGTACCAGGTGACATCAGAGAAAACTGCATTTAATAAAGAAATTAACAATTAAAGAAATTAGATGGAATGACATGTGATGATATCCAACATTCATGCTGTTCTGTTCAGAACCAGAACTTTAAACAGGAACCAATGAGACGAGCTCAGGTGGGCGTGGTTCTGATCCGGAACCGTCACAGGTCATGTTCAGGCCAGCACACTGAGTGAACAAGATACCAGGACAAGATATCAGGACCAGGACAAGATACCAGGACAAGATACCAGGACAAGATACCAGGACCAGGACAACATACCAGGACAAGATACCAGGACAACATACCAGTTAACATACCAGGACCAGGACAAGATACCAGGACAAGATACCAGGAAACATACCAGGACCAGGACAAGATACCAGGACAACATACCAGGAAACATACCAGGACAAGATACAAGGACCAGGACAACATACTAGGACAACATATCAGGACCAGGACAACATACTAGGACAAGATACCAGGACTGGGACATCATACCAGGACAACATACCAGGACAACATACCAGGAAACATACCAGGACAAGATACAAGGACCAGGACAACATACCAGGACAAGATACCAGGACCAGGACAAGATATCAGGACAAGAAACAAGGACAACATACCAGGACAAGATAAGAGGATCAGGACAAGATACCAGGACAACATACCAGGACTGGGACATCATACCAGGACAACATACCAGGACAAGATACCAGGACCAGGACAACATACCAGGACAAGATACAAGGACAAGATACCAGGACAACATACTAGAACAACATACCAGGGCAACATCCAAGGACATCATCATACTAGGACAACATACTAGGACAAGATACCAGGAACAGGACAAGATACCAGGACAAGATACCAGGACAACATACTAGGACAAGATACCAGGCCATGATGATCAGTAACATGTTTCTGCTCCATCAGAGCGATCTAGAAAAGAGGCGGAGCCGGCTCAAAAAAACAAACAAACAGCTGCAGCATCATCAACTCTACGACTAGTACAGTACTTCTGAGGACACACACACTCATACACACACACAGACACACAATAACGTGTGCTGCACACTGTTTTCATTTATTCGGCGTACATCGGTGCTCCTTAGGTCGGGGGAGGGGGTAGCAGGCGGCGTAGATGTATAAAAATACTGATATGATGAAGGAGGGGGAGGAGTCTGTGGGTTCGGCTGGAGAGAAGGTTCCATGAAGTTTGTGTTTCCAGCATTTCAGCCAAAGTCTGTGGCGGCTTCAGTCTCTCCAACGTCTCAGGACGTGCTCGACAGGAAGCTCGGTGGCCTGTAGCTGCCAGCTTCCTCGCTGTGCCGATGAGAAACCTCAGCCGGCGCTAAGGTCGCCGTTCAGGCCGCGCCGTGACGCATCTTAGGGAGATTTGAGCTTTTTGGTCCGTGGAGAGGCTCCGTTTTCAGCTTTGAGGACGCCGTTTTCATGGTGACCGACTGGGACGAGACACAGAGGTGAGAAACCACGATGAATGAATGAATCACTAACCCTGTCATGTTATCATCATGTCAGGACTTCACACTCACCCGAGTCTCTCTTCAGGGGCCGCAGGAGCTGTTTGGTGGCGGTCTTCTTGCGAACGGCCTGTTCGTGTCGGAACTCTCTCCAGCGTCTCAGCTGGAAGCGGATAAACTTCCAGAGCAGCCAGGACTGGGTCAAACACACCAGCAGGAGAACCGTCATCCTGGGGGGCCGAGGTACGAGGGTGAGGGTTAGAGCCGACACTAACGTGGCGGCGTACAGAATCAATCATTATCCGACATCAGGACAGAGGTCGTTACCTTATCAGTACAGTGTTGAAGTTTCCCGTCTCTAAGTCCAGACCCTGATCCTCCGCTCGGGCCAAACCAAACCCAACAGCCAGGAACATCAGGGTCAGAGTCACCATACGAGTAAACACGAAGCTGACCGCCCACAGGTCGAACCTGACGCCGAGACGAGACGAGGAGAAAACACAGAAACACAAATGAAACTCTAAAGTCTCTGTTCCACCTACAGCTCAGAACTTAAGACCAGGTCCTGGAGTCTCAGAGTCACCTACATTTTCTGATGGTTCTCATCAGTGAAGTAAAAGAGTCTGGCGATGTGGAAACCCAGTTCTGACACATACTGGAGGAACAGCAGCACCAGACCCACTCGGCTCATACTGCAGGACAGAGAAGCAGAAGACGGTTCAGATCCTGAATCTAGAAGAAGCTTCTTCAACAGAAGGTCAGTCAGCAGCAGTAACAGAAGAGGGCGGATAATAAACTTCATCATGTTTCATCACGTCATGCTTTTGTTTGTCTTCACACTCTTCGTGTTTTCTTCTTCTCCTCTGAAGGAACTCACTTTAACAAATACGCTGCAGAGATGTGGAGCAGATACAGACTGATGTACTGCAGCTGCCGAGGAATCTCCTCCTGGAAGACAAACAACACACTCCATTAACAAAGGTTAACACACGCACACACACACACACACACACACACACACACACACAGCTCATCTCGTCACACTCCAGAGCTCCTCCAGTTCCCAGGCCTCCTCACTGACCTTGCGTACTTTCTGGAAGTAGAGCTCCGGCAGGGCGTGGAGCCAGTAGGCCAGCTGAGTGAGGTAGAAGAACTTCACCTGAAACCTGCAGAGAGAGAGAGAGAGAGAGAGAGGGAGAGAGAGAGAGAGAGAGAGAGAGAGAGAGAGAGAGAGAGAGAGAGAGAGAGAGAGAGAGAGAGAGAGAGAGAGAGAGAGAGAGAGAGAGAGAGAGAGAGAGAGAGAGAGAGAGAGAGAGAGAGAGAGAGAGAGAGAGAGAGCGAGAGAGACAGAGAGAGAGAGAGAGAGAGAGAGAGAGAGAGAGGGAGAGAGAGAGAGAGAGAGAGAGAGAGAGAGAGAGAGAGAGAGAGAGAGAGGAGAGAGAGAGAGAGAGAGAGAGAGAGAGAGAGCGAGAGAGACAGAGAGAGAGAGAGAGAGAGAGAGAGAGAGAGAGAGAGAGAGAGAGAGAGAGAGAGAGAGAGAGAGAGAGAGAGAGAGAGAGAGAGAGAGAGAGAGAGAGAGAGAGAGAGAGAGAGAGAGAGAGAGAGAGAGAGAGAGAGAGAGAGAGAGAGAGAGAGAGAGAGAGAGAGAGAGAGAGAGAGAGAGAGAGAGAGAGAGAGAGAGAGAGAGAGAGAGAGAGAGAGAGAGAGAGAGAGAGAGGAGAGAGAGGAGAGAGAGAGAGAGAGAGAGAGAGAGAGAGAGAGAGAGAGAGAGAGAGAGAGAGAGAGAGAGAGAGAGAGAGAGAGAGAGAGAGAGAGAGAGAGAGAGAGAGAGAGCGAGAGAGAGAGAGAGAGGGAGAGAGAGAGCGAGAGAGACAGAGAGAGAGAGAGAGAGAGAGAGAGAGAGAGAGAGAGAGACAGAGAGAGAGAGAGAGAGAGAGAGAGAGAGAGAGAGAGAGAGAGAGAGAGAGAGAGAGAGAGAGAGAGAGAGAGGGAGAGAGAGAGAGCGAGAGAGACAGAGAGAGAGAGAGAGAGAGAGAGAGAGAGAGAGAGAGAGAGAGAGAGAGAGAGAGAGAGAGAGAGAGAGAGAGAGAGAGAGAGAGAGAGAGAGAGAGAGAGAGAGAGAGAGAGAGAGAGAGAGAGAGAGAGAGAGAGAGAGAGAGAAGGAGGTGTTCGTGTTTTTAGAGAAAAGACAATAATTCCCTCTTTAATTTGAACTAAATGACTCGGTGTTAAAAACAGAGGTTAGCACAGAAACACAGACGTGTTTCAGACCTGAGAGGAAACTCCTCTTCCTCATTTACATGAACGTTTCAGAGACTTTGCATGTTGTACATGTGAGAAATGAAAGTAGGAGATTTTTTCATTTCTTAAATCAACATCTTTGTTTTAGTTCAACATGTTTCCTTATCTTTGCACTATTCTGATTTAATAACAGGTTTTTTAAAGATCTGCAACTACAGATTTCTTTGAGTTTGACCAACAATTACTAAAAGGAGAAATAAAGTTGTATATAATCTAATTTAATCTAAATTTTAATGTTCATCCTCTCAAAAGTTCTGCTTTAGTCAGAGCTGAAAAAACTTATTTCATCAATTTTTTTAACTGAATCATAAAAATATAATTAATTCACGTCACAAACTAAAAATAACTGTAATTTTATTTTAGATAAAAACACCTTTATTTGGTTTTATGAAGCGTGTCTGTAATTATTTTGATAAATGTCATTATTTATTAGTTTATTCAATGATGTGATCTAAACAGCTGATTCTTACCTGAGGTGAACATGGGGGTAGTTCTCCCAAAGGCTGCTGGGATGTAGAAGATAACCTTCCTATGAGGAGAATTAAAGAAAAGAAGATTTAATTCTGTCTTTATGAATGTTTGATTTCTCTCCTTTAGTGTGAAGATGTCAGGATCCGACTGTCTTACTGTGATGAGGATGTAAAAACCCCACACACTCGACACCAGGTGAAACACACACAGCTGACCCGACTCGTTAAACTTGGTGTTTTTGCTCTTGGAGAGGTGGAGACGGCGGTTCACTTTCTGGAACAAGGAAACAAAAAAAACACACGGCGGGTCACGACGCGGCGAGAACAGGAGACGGTGACGCCGACTCTGTCATTGTCATGCAGGAGGAAGTGTCAGAGTCACACAAATAAGTGGGACAAGAAAAGACAGCAGGAGCTATTTATAGCTGCGGCTGAGAACACTCCTGTGAAGAAGTGAGGCTTTCAAGACCGATGGAGCTAAAATAACACCTCAACGCTCCATACCTGCACAACGGCACACAGGTGCAGACTTCAGGATGCAGATATGTATCAAAATAAATCAATAAAAAAGAGATTAAAAAAGAGATTTATTTTAGTGTAAATAAAACTCCTCCATTATCAGGTCTGTTTTCCCTTCTTACTGTGCTGTTTGTTCAAAGTCTTAAGTCTGCAGCACACTCCTCCTCTCAGAACTCACATCCAGCAGATACTCCTGCACCACGGCGTGGAGGATGATGGCGATGAAGAAGTAGAAGAGGACGGTGGCGCCGTCCTTCCAGCCGTAATGGTAGAGCGTCACCTCTCCCTCTGAGCGCACGTAGGAGCGAGAAAAAACACACAAACGTATCTTCAACAGCAACAGCGAGGTAAACGCACACACACTGATCAGAGCCAATAATAGATCAATGAGAAATATCAATCAGTTTTCACAGTACCTGCTGATAGTGTGGTGACATTATACTGAGGCTGGATGAACAGGATGGCCGTCTTCGCTGTCGCCTGGAAATCAGACAAGACTGATTAGAAACAATCGATCAATAATAGAAGAGAATTCAACTTTATTGATCCTCAAACAGGGAAATTCATGTTATCACAGCAGCAACAGAAACGACAGGACACATAAATAACTATGACAACAAATAAATAATTATGACAGGAAATGAGATAAAAAAAAAGCTGTGTGTGTGTGTGTGTGTGTGTGTGTGTGTGTGTGTGTGTGTGTGTGTGTGACTCACAATAATAGTTTGATAAACCTGCAGGATGAGGAGTATTAACTGCATGTGATTGTGAATACTGACGACTTATTTTAAAACTCCTGAGATAAAGAAACGCAGATTGAAGCAGCAGATCAAGATAAAAGGTTCAGAGCTGCATCAGACCAATAATTCATGTCTTAATCATCGATAAACTGATTGATTATCTGTTTGTTCCATCAGAGAAATGACCGTGTAAATCCTCCCAGAGTCTACGGTGAAGTTTTCTGAAACCCTCTAACATTTTCCACACCGCTGAGCTTTCTCAGGTTCAGACAGGAGTCTAAAACGGTTAATATAATTAATTTAGAGCGTTTAAATTTGTAAAAGATGTTTTCAGTTCATTATTTCATGACTTCAGCGAGGGTTTCTCCTTTTTTTATTCATGTGTGAGCTCTTACATTTATTCAATCTGACTGAGGAGCATGTTAGGACTTCTTTAACGTTAAATAAACTTTATTTTATTTGACTTGGTGCAGAAATAATTAAGGTGACATCTAAACTGAGGGACATCAAGTTTGGACAGCAGGGTGCAGAAGGACTCCAGTCATTCCCTTCACTCCGAGGGAGGGAGGGAGGGAGGGAGGGAGGCCTCAGATGACCTACAGAGTTAAAATCTGAATTTCGAGGCCCACCACAGACCACTTCTTCTCTTTTTTACAGTAATGAGAAAAAAAAGGAAATCCCCTTTTTTTTATTTTCCACACGGACAGCTGTGAGAGAGAAACCAGAGTCCTGAAACTCTGATGAACATCTGTAAAGACCTGAGAGTCTCTCTGTGGGCTGTGAGGGTCTGAGGAGACACCTGGCTCTGTCAGAAACTAGATGTCAGCGGTTAAAGAAGATGAAGAAGAAGTCTTTGGTTAAACTGATCCTGCAGCAGGCTGAGGTACAGACCCACAGATTGAGACGTGGCAGTTAAGACCAGCTGTGAAGTCAGCGGGAATACGACACACCACTTCCGTTATTTCTTTTCAAAATAAGACTCTAAAAGTCCAACACGTCATAGAACTCATAGATATCTTTGACAAAGGCTAGATGACTCGAGAATGAGTCACGGCGGCCATCTTACTCCAGTAAAACATTCTGCTATGCTCTATGGTAGCTGATGGAGGCGAGTAATCTACGTGATCAAAAATCCTCTTAACGCCCTGAAATCCTGACAGATTTATAAACGGTTTAGTTTATTACAGACCTTCATAATGTGGCTCTGAGTCGGGATGTTTGGACAGATTAAAATGGCAGATTTAATTTAAGAAAAAAAGACTTAACCATGCTGCACAGTTGTTTCACTTTGGGCTAACTTTCAGTACTTTTTTATTGATTATTTTATATATTTATTAATGTAAGTTATGTGAATGTGCGTAAATATGTACATATATATTTTATATACAAATTATTACATCTCATCGATTAATTTACTTAAGTTGCCTTGTGTGTGTAGGTCTATAGCTGTTTCTCTACCTATCTGCTTAATGTTTATTTATGAAAATCCATGGTTAAAATTATTCTTGAGTATGCAGGAACATAACTAAAACTCTGAGGTTTGTTACAAACCAAACTGTTTAAAAATCGGTTTAAAATTAATCAATCTACAATTATTTACATGTTACATTCACCATAGACTGGAATGTTCGGAGTGGGCGAGCTGACCGTAGCAAAATGGCCGGCATCTAGCCTTTTTCGTAGATATCTATGGTCGAGCTCACTCCGGGCTACAGTCATGCTTTTAATTTGAAAATCCCACAGCTCGTACTTCCTTTAATGTTCAGATTTTGTGGTAAATCTCAAACTGTTGCAGCGGACTGTCTGTGCTGGAAAGTGGAAGAACTCAGAGACAAAGAGGGTAAAAAAACGGGAATTTGACAAAAACAGACGAGTTCAAACTTGTTGTTTTATCGGTGGACACGGAGATGTGAGTGAACACGGAGCTGTCACCAAAGACAGAGACAAACTCTGATAACGGAGAGATAATAACGAGAAAACGGGTTAAAAAAAGAGCCGAAAGTTACGGTTTTAATCAAAAACTTTTACATTAAACACCCTTTAACTTAAAGTCACTACCTGTCAGTTAAGAGTGTGAAAGAAGTCAGATTTATAGTTCCTAAAACTTTATCAAAGTGCCAACAAACACGAACATCTCAGCGACACAAAGCTGCAGTTTAACAGAAAAGTTTGAAGTTAAAGTAAAAAACAAACTTTAAAGTCCGATGAGTCCAGAGTTAGACTCTTTAACCTGCAGCAGGTCTTAGAGGAACTTTAGGACAGTGGAGATAAAGTCGATCTTACCTCAAACATCAACCCAATGAGAATGAAAATGACCAAACTGAAGACGATGTCTGCGTGATTCTGAATGAAGAACTCCTGACTGAAGAAAGGGTAACTCTTGTTCCTGCGCCGGAACGCCATCTCTGCGCTCTGCTCTACGTCTGTGTGTGTCTGTGAGTGTGTGTCTGTCTGCTGTTGTTGTTTTCCTCAAGATTTTACAAAATCTCAAATTTTTCTGACTACGAAGTTCAGGAGTTAACTTACTCACTGCTCTGCGCATGCGCCTCCTCTTAAAGGGCAAGTGCCATAAATACCTTCTGTGAGGCCGTTACACAAAAGAGTATGAGAGAGTATGAGGATATAGGAAAACGGCATTTAAAATAAAAAATGAGAGGATATGAGAAAACAGTGTGTAGAGTTTCATAACTTAAATCAGCTCTAACATTATTAATATTACTACATCATGTTTGTTTACAGGCGGAGATGTTTTTTGTTGGCACTGACCTTTTTTTCTCTTTTATATTTTTGTCTTTAATACTGTTCTTTTATTGCACTTCTCTTTTCTTTTTTTTTTACCGTAGTTCTTTATCTTATTTATTTTTTGTTTTTTGTACCCAGTATGAATGTGTATGTTGTGTGTACCGCTGCTGTTAACGACTTATTTTCCCCACTGAGGGATGAAAAAAGGAACATCTAATCTAATCTAATCTAAATTATAGCAGTTGATAGAACTGTGCGTTTTACTGAAAAGTGTTCCTATTATTTCGCCCCTCTCTTGTTTGTGTGTAAAATATTAATGGACTTTAGAGTAAACTGATTCCTCTTTAAAAATAAAGACAAAGAACAATAATCAGTTTCCTGATCACCAACAAAATAGTAAAACTTAGAAACCCGCTGACAGTTGAATATTTGTAATTACATTAGATTGTTCATGTGATTGATTTAAGTTTGTTTTCGAATATGCAAACCAATAATATAAAAAATAAACCAAGAAAAGTAAGGTAAAACATTCAAACATAAAACATAGAAATACATATTTAAAAAGGAGTGAGAAGAAGAAGAACTTGTGAATCTGGATGGATCTCTGAAATCAATATTATCCTTCAAATCCTTTAAAATATCATTAAAATCTCCACTAATCATGTATCAAACTCATTATTATCTGTTATGATCATGTTTCTTTCCTTCTTATGTAGACTTATATTGTCTTATACTTATATTGTCGTATACTTATATTAACTCCATAGAAAACCTGAAACACTAAATCCCTTCCTCTTTGTCTGAATTAAAGTTCATTTTTCCCTTAAATCATAACTTCCCTCACACTGAATCATTTCTGTTTATTTATCGGTAGATGATTATTTTTATCTTTAAACATTATTTGAGATGTTTGATATTCCTCAAAGTCTGTAAATTTTAACAGTTTGAAAAACTGCAGAAATCAGAAGTGTGTGTGTGTTCCTGATAGACAACAGTGTGTATAACTATTATTGCTCTGTTTTAAATGATGTTTTATAGTTATTGTTCCAAAGTACGGTGAGATTAGGGAACAGCCACAATGTTCTGGTTGGTTGTCGTGTTCACACTCCTTAGACTAAAAAAAAACCCCATAATATCAAAGACTCGTACTCCAGTCACCCCAGTAAGTGGGCAGTTTATTGCTCCTTAAAGCCACCAGTGGCCCGTCACTTCACAGTTCATCATTGAATATAGGCAGTCATCGAGTTGCAAGAGAAGCAACCACAGCAACACTAAACTGCTTTGTTAGTGGATCTCATCTTCCTACAGCAAAGAAGCAAAAAAAAACAACATCTCTTCTTTATAAATAGAAACCAAGAGCACATAAAAAAAGGGACTACAAATATTTCAAAAGCATCTTTTCCTTTTTCTTACATGAGACGTCTGAAAGCTTTTAAAGTCGGTGCCTGAGACATGATATTTTCTCCCATTATAGAGTAAAAACACGTTAAAACATCGTTGGGATTACATGATCAACATGTAAATGAAGTTCAAACATCTAACAACACAGTTTCTCCAACACACCAGCCCCGTGTCCTGTAACGTCAACTCTTATCACAAAAACAGCTGATTATTCTCTGATGACCTTCAAATGGAAATACAGAAAAATCACAGCAATTGAATTATTATCATACAGAAGATCCTTTTACCAAGTCGGACCTGTTTCCAGAGAGAGTCGGACTCCTCCAGGGCGGCCCTTTGTCTCCGGTTCTGTTCAGAACTTCAGGGGTGGAGGGTGTCCGGTTCGGCAGGCAGAGGATCACGTCACTGCTGTTTGCGGATGATGTGGTTCTTCTAGCTTCGTGGAGCAGTGACCTTCAGCTCTCACTGGGGCGGTTCGCGGCTGAGTGTGAAACAGCTGGGATGTGAATCAGCGCCTCCAAGTCCGAGGTCATGGTCCTCAGTCAGAAAAAGGTAGATCACCTTCTCCAGGTCGGAGGGGCGGTCCTGCCTCAAGTGGAGGAGTCCAAGTATCTCGGGATCTTGTTCAGGAGTGAAGGTAGGATGGAGCGTGGTGAAGAAAGAGCTGAGCCGTAAGGAGAGACTCTGGATTTACCGGTCGATCTACGTGCCGATCCTCACCTATGGTCATGAACTTTGGGTAATGACCGAAAGAACAAGATCGCAGATACAAGCGGCTGAAATGGGTTTCCTCCTCAGGGTGTCCGGGCTCAGCCTTAGAGATAGGGTAAGGAGCTCGGACACTCGGGAGGAGCTCAGAGGAGAACCGCTGCTCCTCCACGTCCAGAGGAGTCAGCTGAGGTGGCTCGGGCATCTGGTTAGGAGAGAGACCTTGTGGCCGGCCCAGGACCAGGTGGAGGGATTATATCTCTCTCCTGGACTGGGAGCGCCTGGGAATCCCCCCGGAGGAGGAGGAGCTGGTGGAAGTGGCCGGGGTGAGGGCCGTCTGGACTTCCCTCCTGAAGCTGCTGCCCCTGCGACCCGGACCAGGATGAAGCGGATGAAAAAGACGACGACGACAGAAGATGCTTGTGCTTTCAAAAAAACCACCAACACTCCAGCTCACACTGAGAGGCAGAAGATCCGTGTCTTCTCATGTCTAAATACAATTTCCCAAATTTACATGTCAGCTCAGAATCATCAGAGTGAGTCGAAGTTGTTTCTGTTTGTAATATAGAGATCCTCGTCTGTCTGGTTATAAAACAGCAGCATACTTCTTCTACTCATGGCTACTTCACGATGGCAAAGCCGGTGTTTGATTTCTGTTTTTTTTTGTTTTTTTTGTTTTTTTTGCACAGTGGTGTTGTTGTTGTTGTTGTTGTTGTTGTTGTTGTTGTTGTTGTTGTTGTTGTTGTTGTTGTTGTTGTTGTTGTTGTTGAGGCGTCAGTTATTTGCTGCCAAAGGAATAAAAACGTGTTTATTGGATGTCAGGTAGAAGGTGTGTCTGAGCTCTGAACACGACCACCTAAAGGCCGAGAAGCTTTTGTCTGATCTTCAAGTTCTCTGCTGGAAACCCTGAAGGATTATTTCTGTTTAAGCAGAAGCAGTTCTGACAGAAACCGTGTTGCGTCGAGTACAGGTTAGCTTAGCGTTGGCTGGAAACTGTTGCATATGCCACACCCCCACAGTGTGCGAAGGATACAGATGTTGAGAGGCGATGAAGAAGCTGTCCTCCATGTTGGCTAGAAGCTGTCGTCTTCGTCTCTGCGGGACATGATGAGCTGCCTCCTGGGACCCGTGAGATGGGGGACACTGGACGGGGAGTCGAACACCCCGGAGTCCAGTCTGGGAGTGGAGGTGCAGCGCGGCCCCACGCGACCCATGAGTCCACGCACATCCCTGTGAAGGGCCGGATCGCTGGGGATGGAGTTCAGACGGACCCCCTGTTCGTGAATGTCCCGGTCCAGACGGGGGTTACTGGCACTGCTGGGAGACTGAGGATCAGCGCTGAAGTATAAGGTGGAACTGGACTCTGTGGGACAGAAGTAGGGCTCAGGACTGTCCCCGAACACGGACTTTCCCTCCGGTGAGCTCCGTTTAAAATCGGAAGCAGGCGACTCCAGCGGACTCTCCATCTCCAGGCTGTCGTCGTCCTCCTCCTCCTCCTCCTCCTCGGGGGGTTCGGTGGTCGTGGGTTCACTCACGCTCTGAAATTCATCCTTACAGTCCGAGAGAGGAGCCAGGCCCTTCCCCTGAGACTCGGAGGTGGAGACACCCTCGTCCCCCGCCGTGATGGTCATGCCCTCATTACTCTTATACTCCTGGTTGTACTCCTCCAAGTCCAGTATGGCCGCCGCTCCTCCGGCGCCGTACGCCCTGTTGATCTTCCCCAGGTCTCCTGTTTTCAGAGCCAGCCGGATGAGGAGCCAGTGGTGATGGTAACACGGGCAGGAGCTGTTGGCCCGGCCCCCGCAGGTCCCGGGGTGCTCCAGCAGAGAACCGGCCACACCTGAGAGGGAGAAGCTGCCGTGGTTTTGGATGGAGATGGAGGGAGCTGGAAGACTTTTGTCCCCGAGAGAGAAGGACGACTCCCCGCGCTCGATGCATGTGCTGCCCATGTGGTTACGGTTGGTTCCCTGGGAGATCTCGGTGGACTTTGGGTGGAGGAAACGGTAATATAAGACCAGGGAGGTAGCACCTAGGACGAAGGAGACAAGGAAGGATTAAAATCAGACCTCAGGTGACGGACATCTGCTCCTCAAACTCTTCATGAAACCTCCTCATTATCAAAACAAACATCAAATCTTTAATCACATCGCTCAGAGTGAAAGATCAAACCTGGTCGACGACGCTGCTCTAAAAACAAACCAAAGAAGAAGAAGACAGAGAGAAGGTGACTCACCGAGGAGGAAGCTGCAAAGCACAGCGGTGGGAAGGGTCATGCTGTCCCATGATGCTTCACTTAAGAAGTCAGAGGCGGCCAGCAGCAGCGTGGCGTTCTCTATGAGCATGAACTGAAGGAGAGGAGAAGGTCACAGCGTCACTAAATACGCAGACGTGAGGACAACCGTGCAAACTACCTCCTCTCTGCGCACGTCAACGAGACTGTCAATCAAACTCAAGATCGTTTCTGTTCGTGTCTTACTGCATAAAAACTGGCCATGCGGAAGCGCGAGGGTCCGTCTTTAACGTTGAGGAAGAGGAAGACGTGGACGAGGCCCATGATGGCGTTGAAGGCTCGCCAACACCAGGGGCCGGTGCAGATGTCAGGCTGCTGTGAAACCAGCCAGAAGGAGGCGGTGAGCCAGTGGAAACCTGGAGGTCGACGTAGAAATAGATGTGGAGTCAACATAAAGCAGGATACGAGGACACGCTGCATCACTGAGGGTCATCACGACACCACGGGAATTTACATAAAGAGTGCATTAATTTATTATTATTATTATTATTATTATTATTATTATTATTATTATTATTATTATTATTATTATTAATAATAATAATAATAATAATAATAATAATAATAATAATAATAATAATAATAATAATAATAATGATACATTTTATTTATAAGGACACTTAACAGGATAAAAACAACAGAGATAAAAGCAACAGAGAAAACAAAAATATATGTAAATATAAATAAAGTAAATAAAAACATGCATGAGTTACAGAATGATTCACATCAGTGGTTCTCAACTGGTGGGTCCCGACCCAAAAGTGGGTCACAGACACATTCTGAATGGGTCGCCAACAGCTGGTCAAAAAAGTAAAGATTTAATGCTCATCTGATGTTTGACGTGTCTTTTATTTTGAAAGGAACGTTTATTTGATATTTGATGTTTTCTGTATAAGTAGTTGTCGTCCTCAGTTCATGTTCTCTGAAATCCACTTTACTCGGGTGTAAAACGGGTGTATTAATGTTAAAGATTTGAGTCTTTAAAGTTTACTACATTTACTTGGTTTGGATTCTTTAACAGTGGGTCAGGACTGAAGGACCGTGAGAAAAATGTGGGTCCCAGAGTGAGACCAGTTGAGAACCACTGATCTACGCCCTCTGTCTTCTTCTCTGAGTCTCACCTGCTACTCCACAGACCCACCAGTTGAAGACCCTGGCGAAGAACATGAGGCAGGTCACCCTGGCACCCAGCATCCCAGCCCTCCACACCAGCTGACACAGCAGGGCGGCCGGCGGCATGGCCAGGTGACCCGGTCGAATCAGACAGCAAGCTCTGCTGTACAACACCAGCGCCCAGGAGATGGACAGCACACACAGACCGCAGCAGTACGCCACTGAGCGAGGAGGAGGAAATAGACGTTATTCCTCATCCAGACACTTCCTACAACAACAGACACAAACTTCATCTGATTATCGACGCTGAAATCAGGTTACCAGGAGACATGACGCCCACATCGGTGGACACCACCACATACGCCTGCAGCAGACTCTGGGGCAGCGTGAGGACCAGGGCCTCCAGCAGCCACAGAGCAGCAACATCTGCCTGCTGCATGACTGCGACTCCCAGATCAGCCACAGAGTCCTGCATGCGGAACACAGCCCTCATGCAGTCCCACAACCTGCCAGGAGAGGGAGACAAAGACAGGAGCAGTGAGACACACTGTCACCTCCTGATGAAGGTTTCAATGACACCAGGATGATGAAACCTCAGTGTTCAAGTCTCACCTTTTGAATATCCCCAAGTGCAGGATGTGAATCACAGAGAGGTAACAGCGCCTGTCATCGCCGTCGTCATAGTACCACTTCACACTCAGCAGCTGGACCGCCGTACCCGGGAGGAAGAGGCCCAGAGTGAGGCCCGCCCACTGCGTCTCCTCGTTCCAGAGGTAAAAGCCTATACAGTAGATCACTAACACACAAACACACACAAATAAAGACACACAGCTGTCAGTATTAAGTCTACTAATGTTTGTTTTTCATTAACCCCAGAAGACTGTCGCTAAAATTAGAAACACCGTCACTATCGCCTGAAATAATAAACCCAAGAAAAAGACCTTGTCATCAAAATAGGACAAAACATGAGAAATTAAGTCTTTTATTTTAACTGTTTAATGTCCAAAGGGAGGAAAAAGAGCCATGAAGGGACCAGATAAAAATGCATCAAAATAACTGAAATTAGGCATTCATCAACAAAAAATCCTAAAAATATATATATAAACTGTTAAGTCATTTTCTTTTCCATGTGAGTCTTCTCTGGTTCAGACTCAGGGTCCTCGGCACAATAACAGGAGAGAGAACCAGAATCTGTCAGATTATGAGTAAAAATGATTAAAGCTGACTCCAATATTTCTGATCTCCACCTGAATTCTCTTAAGAATCACGACTTTGTGATAGTTATTCATAACCACTGCGCTAAATAAAGATAACATGTAAACTCCAGGACCACTCTGACTGACCTTACAGAACAAACAGACTCAAAAACAGCAATAACTGCCCTCAATGCTTTATGAATAACCTGTAACACAGTGTATAGATGTAGTGGAATTGTTCAATACCAACTGACAGGATGTCTGGTAGATGTGCACGTGTGTGTTTTATTATTGCAGTATTTATTACTGTAGTGTTAATATTTTATTTATGCACTGACCGTCTGGCACTTTTAAATGTCGTTGTACGAGTTACAATGACAATAAAGGACGATTCTACTATTCTACATGCAGCTGTCAAATCCACCCAAACCCACTTTCATCATGAACATCACCCAGAGATCGTCTTCTAGGGTTTATAATCTATCCTATTAAGTGAGGAAATCAATCCACGTGCACACTCACTCCACCGTGCACACTGACTCCAGCTGACTGTCCTTCAGTTTCAGAGATGCTGATCCAGCTCTGTTTGTAATTCAGGCTTTAATGAAGCTAACACTTGTCTGTAATAACACACTGATGATGATGATGATGATGATGGTTTGTGAGTCCACCCCGTCACTAAACTGAACGTTTCTATAACGTCCTCTTTTCTCTGTTACAGCCTGACTCCACTGTGGGGTCCGTGGCGCAGGAAACAGTATTTTGGTCCTGAGGGAATGATAGAGCAGCCGGAGGTAAAGTCACACTTTGTTCTCATCCTGTCCTTGGCCCATTGATCTGCTTAGTCAGGTACACATCACACCTGAGAGAGAGAGAGAGCTGCACACCTGTTCAGATCAGCGTTTATTACTCTATATTAACACTTTTAGTGCTGATGGTGGTAAAAAATATCTATTTAAAATATTTACTTTGGAGGGTAAATGCACAGAGGTGTACATGTCCACAGGTTAACGGTCATTTTCTGCAGGGGTTAATGGTTGTAGTTATCACGTGACCCTGCGGAATGACCCTCAGAGGTCCTGGGCCCCCCCCCAGCCTGACAAACAGAATAGTATTTGTATTTGCATACAGCAGAGTGGACACAGAGTCACCGTGGGTAACAGCAGCACGATCATCTCCGTGTTGATGGTGTCTAACCTGCTCGGTCTGCACGAGGCATCATGGCTGATCAACATTCATTCACTACAGCCGACCAAAACACCCCCACCCACCCCTCCAAAACAACACCCCCACCCTCTGTATCCATGCCCCCCTCCACCTCTGCCCCGCTCCGAGCTCATTTCTCTGCCCACTTACGAGCGCTCCGTTCGGCCACGATCACCAGCGCCGACACGCCGAGCAGCACCGCCTGACACCAGGCGATCCAACATCCGCTCCGCCGGGCCGCCGAGGGCATCCTGCGGACGACCGCCGCCGCCGCAGCGTTCATCATGACCGGGAGGAGAGGAGCGGAAACACCCGAGACATGGTGATCATCCTGGGCTTCAGCAGCAGCAGCAGCAGCAGCGCCCCGGGAACAGAACCGGGTTCAGATCCGCTCCGTCTTCTTCTCCCCCCTCACCCCACCCCCCCCTCCAAAATACATGACGTCACTGCGCGCGCGGTGTTAAAGGGGCATCAGTTTACTGCGCTCGTGCCTGTAAACACAGCTCACCTTCCGGCTCACCTTGGCCCGTCTCCTCCTCGTGAACACCTCTGTAGATCACTGACGGACCTTTAAATTAAACAGGTTATAGGGGAGACCGGGGCTTGTTGTCACACTTTTTACACTCTTCTATATTTTTTTTAAATCAATCCGTCAGATATAATCAAAATATGAACCAGACTAAAGACCAAAGTCTCAGGTTTATATTTCATATTCATGTCATTTTAATATCATGTGTCAGTGCAGAGTTATAACCAATCAAACAGAGAGTGGGATCATGTGACATGTTGCGCCACCATCAGGTAAGTTGTCTCACTACATGGGGTAAGATGTCACAGTGGATCTTAGAGCTAATAAAACAAGAACAAAATTATTCTTGTTCTTATATTTTTACCTGAAAGTGAAAATTAAAGTCAGACAAACGTAATTAACAAACGTTACACAACAGTCCTCCTGACCTCCTGCACAAAATCTGAACAAAGACCCTGTTATAACGAGCTCGGGTTAAAGACCCCTAATGCTCCTGTTGTGTTGAATCTGGCGCCCCCTGTGGACAAAGTAGGTATGCAGATTTTGTCCTGTTATGTACGTCTGTAGAGTTAGTATCATGTCCCATGTAGAAGGTAACTGATGCTGTGTTTAAGTTACCTCAGAAGTCCAAGATCTTGTCTGTCCAGGATTTATCGTCTTCATTATTAAAGGTCTGGTTTTACTTTGGTGGGTCATAGAGACATCAGTATGAATCACAGTCTGTCTCCTCACAGGAGCTTTAACTGTACCTGCGCTCTCCTTCATCCTCTGATATATTTACTAAACTCTTTAATTCGACACCGTTAACTCGTGTTTTATTCACAGATTCATGAAGACAGCTCTACAGTGCGTAGTTTGGTCTTGGTCACGTCTGTATCCCATCATAACAGGATGCTTATTTGCAGACTAAACAGAGAAAATCAAGTGTCTGAGGTTTTCCTCTCAACACTTAGCTCACCTTCACGTCGTCATGCATGAGCACTAATGTTCACTTTAGGAAACAGAGTCAGACGTCAGATCACACATAAAGAGAGAGACGCAGTTTTCTCATGTCGAGTTTATAAAGATGTTCCAGTGATACAAAATAAAGTCAAACATGTTTATAAATTTAGTTTAAAATTAGAAAAAGAATAAGTTAGAAAATACAGAATTTAAAGCCTGCTTTAAACCAAGTCCCTGGTTCTGGTTCTGGTCCTGGACCACACTGGTGAAGTCTTGACTCTTCACACGCTTAAGTCTCTGGAGAGTAAAGGCAAGGCAATCCATGATTAAGATTAGGGTCTTCAAATAGGGCAGGAAGAGACAGCTGCTGAGTTGACCTGTAAGGATTATATGCTGGGATTAGACGGCTGTCTCAGGGCTCTGATATGCAGCCGCTCTCCTGCTTGATGTTAGCTGCATGCAGAGGTAGAGGCGGCCTGCCGTGTTGCAGCACTTCTCTGCTCTTTGAGGGCTTGTAGAGGTTCAGCTCTTCCTCCTCTCTGAGCTCCTTTTTATGTCCTGATGTCTCCATCGTCTTTATTAATCCAAGCATGTCTCCTTTGTCCTCCTCTGCTTCTGCAGCCATGGCCTCCAGCTGCTCCGCTGTCTCGCTGATATCAAACCTCTCGATCTCAGAGTTGACTCTGTGCAGCTCCTCCAGCGTGTGTCTCCGGGAGGCCGAGGGGGAGAGCGGGCAGAAGCCCTGGAGATGCACCTGGAGGCTGCAGTGGTGGAGGTAGGCGCAGGGGCAGCGAGGACAGCGGTGAGGTCGCTCGCCGCTGTGGAGGCGTTTGTGGAGCTTGAGGTGGACGAACTGCGTGAAGCGGGCCGAGCAGAGTTTGCACTGATAGGGCCGTTCTCCAGAGTGGAGCCTCTGGTGGGTCTTCAGGTTACTAGTGCTGCTGAATCGTTTATGGCAGACCTGCAACGAAACAGAAACAACGTTTAGGAACCTGGACCTTCAGCTTTGAGGGACAGGAGGACTTTAGATCTTCTACACCATCAGACCGTCACTGAGAAGGTCAAGAAATAACCTTTGAGGAACTTGTTGAATCGTGGTTTTTCACACTTTGGTTCTTATATTTAGAGAAAGAGAAAGAGAAAGATTTGTCATGTCCGTTCGCTCTGAGGTGTGTCATGTGGTTTTCAGCTGTTCGCTGTTTTTCCTGTCTTTTGTCGAGCTGCAAGTTTGCATGAAAGTTGTGAAAATGTCCAGAAACGATACCGAAACGTTTGTCTGACTCGCTGCTTCACCTTGCATTCATGTGGTTTCTCTCCTGTGTGAACCAGGTAGTGTTTCTGCAGGTGGGCCAGCTGGGTGAAGTTCTTGTTGCAGGTCTGACACCTGAAGGGGCGCTCCCCGCTGTGAACACGCAGGTGAACCTGAGAGACAGAGAGAGATATTCTGTGAGAAACACGTCAGCTTTCTGTATTCATGTCAACAATCCATTCAACCTTTTATCAGCCGAGTTTGTTTTTTAATGATTTCAGGTGTTCAGAGGGTTTTTATTTAAAGGGATATTCCGGCTAAAATTAATTCAGGGTTATTTGGTTTTCTTAACCATCAGTTCCTGTTAATTTGAAGCTCCATCCAGCCTCCTTTGCCCCCAAAACGGACATGCAGAAAAGTGTTCATAAAAAAATAATTTTAAAATTTTTTTTCTTACTTTTTTCGACTCATATCTCTTAAACAACTTCAGCCCTGACCATTAAAAAACAATAATAATAATGTTTTAGCCTTTTTATGACAGTTATTTTGCACCATGTCATTGTTACTTTTAACGGTAAAAAACACAAAATCCCAATATTTCCCATATAAATGACCTAGATGATTTATTTTCTAATAAATAGATATTGGCCATGTCAATGATGAGAAGTAAAACAGATTTTGTTGCATTTAGATTCTTTCTGTCGGGCCGATTTCCGTATTTTAGCTCCATCCAGCCCCAAAAATAGACATGCAGAAAAGTGTTCATAAATATTAAAATATAAATCATTTTTAAACCTTTTTTTTAAATATAAAACATATATTTTACTCATAAATATTGATTGAAAAGTTGCTCTTTAGTGAAGTTGTTGATGGCTCTTAAATCTTCATTAAATCTTCAGACCAGCTGTGATCACTTCCTGTCCGCTCACAGCCTTAAACCGCGTCATCTGTCACCTTTCTGATTTTTAAGGTTATGCGTTCTCTGAGGACGGGGAGTACCTGGCGTACGGCACCAGAGCCAGTAGAAACTATAACTAGAGAAGTAAGCGGTCGACAACATCCATCTCTGCACTCATACACAGTCGAACCTCTGTCTCTGATCCCCCTCAGACCGTGTCTCAGTCTCTGCAGAATCCTCTAAATTCCTGATTTTATAAAAAGATAAAAACTGAAGAGTTGAAACGTTTCTGCTGCTCTCTGTGTGGGAAACTCAGATTTCTGTGATTCTCAGGCGGCTGTCAGTGTTGAGTAAGAGCGCCGCGGTGAAGGAACTAACCTTGAGGTTGGACAGCTGCCCAAAGACCTTCCCACAGACGTTGCACTCATAGCGGATCTTCCCGTTCTGCCTGGCGAGGGGGTAGGACAGGGTCTTGTAGCCGATCATCTGTCCCCCTTGTTTGGTCTTCCTGAGGTCCACTGCATGATCTGTGTTGCTCCGAGTGGCGGGGGTGGGTTTGGAAGGACGGGGGTCCGAAAAGGCGGGTCTGCCCACCGGTGGTGAACATCCTCCAGGCGACAGAGAGGGCAGCGCTCTGTGACTCTGTAAGGCGATCATGGATGACGCTCCGGATGTTGCAGGTACATCAGGGTCTGTGGGCTTGAACGCTCCGAGGTCATCTGAGGGGACCCTGAGGTAGTTTGTTCGTTCCAGTATGAGGTCTTTGTGGTCTTTGTGGTCTCTGTGGTCTTTGTGGTCCCTGGTCGGTGAAAAAACGGGGTCTTGTTTGGTGTTGGAGAGTACAAGTGTCAGGTCTTTGTATCTGCTGGTCAGAGGATGGAGGAAAGTGGCGTAATGACTGAACGGCAGCAGAGGAGACGAGAACGCCGCCAAGTTGGGTTTGAGTCCCTCGCCGTAGAGAGGGTACGAGTGAGGTAGAAGGCCGAGGGAGTAGTGAGGCGACAGGTAGGGAGGACGCCTCAGGGCGGGATGGACCCGGTCAGGACCAGAGGGTTCTTGGTAAGGTTTGGGATGAACCGCTCCCTGACTGTGCTGGAAGTTGAAGTGCAAACTGGAGGGGACAGGACTGCTGAGAGACGGTCTTTTGGCGGCTGGAGGACTGCAGGACTGCAGGGACGGTAGAGAGACATATCTGGGCTCTGAGCGGGTCTGGATCGGGTAGACGACACGGGGACACAGAGGGAAAACTGGAGGGAGGTCCACACGTGTGGCGGTAGTCGTCGGAGGTTTGCTGAGTTCATCTCGGAGGATTTCAGAGACGCTGTGTCCTCGTTTCCCCGCGGTCTTCTCAGCTGGACTCTGATCTGTGGAGGAAAGAAACTCATCAGAACCAGAAGAGGAACCGTGTTTAAACTGAGAGCAGAAGGGACGGTCCCAGAGACTCAGACACATGAGGAGACATCGGTGCTACTGTAGATGCCAACAGACTACCAGCAAACACAATGTTTGCAGGACTTCTACAACGAGGATAAAGTGACATAGTCCAGGACCCGAGGGAGGACAGTTTAGCGATGGCGCTACAACACGCTACAGCAGGTCCGTTTGACAAGAAACACTTCTGTTACAGACACTTGTCTTACTTTGTTAAAGCGGTTTACCTGTCCAGCAGAAAGGTTACAGGGTCACCAAGATCCCCAAGCGTCCCCCATCGTTTATGTTGACCCGGCTTTTTAGCTCTTGTCCGGTCTACCTCCGTTTTAAGCGCCCGTTATTCCTCCAGAGTCTCCGGTATTTACTTTGTTTTCTTGCTTGTGTCGGCACTGTTTTCTTGTTGACTGATTATGGTTGACTGTTTTCTTGCTGACTGTTTTCTTGCTGACTGTTTTCTTGTTGACTGTTTTCTTGCTGACTGTTTTCTTGTTGACTGTTTTCTTGTTGACTGTTTTCTTGCTAACTTTGTTTGGGCTCCTGAACGACACGGGGGAGCACTGTTTTCTTGTTGACTGTTTTCTTGTTGACTGTTTTCTTGTTGACTGTTTTCTTGCTGACTGTTTTCTTGTTGACTGATTATGGTTGACTGTTTTCTTGCTGACTGTTTTCTTGTTGACTGATTATAGTTGACGTTTTCTTGCTGACTGTTTTCTTGTTGACTGTTTTCTTGTTGACTGTTTTCTTGCTGACTGTTTTCTTGTTGACTCTTTTCTTGCTGACTGTTTTCTTGTTGACTGTTTTCTTGCTGACTGTTTTCTTGCTGACCGTTTTGGTGTTGACTTTTTTCTTTTTGACTGTTTTCTTGTTGACTGTTTTGGTGTTGACTTTTTTCTTTTTGACTGTTTTCTTGCTGACTGTTTTCTTGCTGACTGTTTTCTTGTTGACTGTTTTCTTGTTGACTGTTTTTTTTGACTGTTTTGGTGTTGACCGTTTTCCTGTTGATTGTTTTCTTGTTGACTGTTTTCTTGCTGACTGTTTATGTTTGACTGTTTTCTTGCTTGTGTCGGCAGTCGTGGCCAAAGGAGGATTCAGACAATTTTCCGAACTTTCTGGTTGGTTTCTACTGTCCGATATTGTAGCACGCTAACTTTGTTTGGGCTCCTGAACGACACGGGGGAGCAGCGTCTGCCTCACAACCAATCAGGTTAGAGGAGGTGGAGAACGGCTTTGTTTACAGTCAGAAAGAGCGGACCGCTCAAAAATGTTCAAATGTTGACGACACAGACATAAGAGAACACAGAGATATCGATATATTACCAAATAATCAATAACTAATAACTATTGACTGATATTAGAAGAGTTTTTGTATTAAAACCACAAGATAAAAAGCTTCTTTAACGTTTTCCTGCCTTCTCCACCTTTAAGGGGAAGTTGTTTTACGTCGTAAGCAGGCAGGATGCAAACGTGTCAAAAATAAACGTACATATGTGTGTTTTTATCTGACAGGAAGTGATTCACCACAGATCACAACCACACGGTCGTGAATCATCCCAGGAGCCGCACATCGACCTTCACATTCACGTCTTTGTGCTCAGGTCACAGACTCGAAACGTAGACCTGAATCTGGACTTTACTGTGGAGCATCCTTCAACTCTCATCATGGGGGGGTCAGCTTCACAGGAAGTCAAACTACAGGGGTGTGCATGTTCACCTCACCCACACTCACTCACTCACACCCACCCTTATCTCCCCCCTCAGCTCTCACAAACAAACACGGACTCTCAGTGAGATCTCCGTCTGTCAGCGGGTCGCCTCCTCAGGAAGTTGAAGTAGTCACTGGAGCGCTTCCCACCTCTCTTCCTCCTTAAGAGCCGAATAAATAAGAGGACCGGTGCCAGAATACTGTCAGCACCCCGGGCCGCCTCTCGCGAGTGAGCGCGTGCAGGAGCGTGTGCATGAATGAGCGTTGTGGTGCGTGTGTGAGGGCTCGGCCTCTTTGTGTTTGTGAATGAAAGCCGAATGCTTTGTGTGTCAGAGAGCTGCTGGCTGTGTTAGAGAAAAGGGAAACGTGGCCCGCAGTCCTGGGAACGGGCTCGTCTTCCTCAGGTACTATGGTTCTACCCGGAGTCAGACCCGGTCTGATTTCAGGACTCAACCGCTCTCCATTGTGTCCTCTTCAAACAAAAGGACTGTGGGTGTGACCGAGAGACTTCTTAAAGACCGGGACAAAGGGACTGTCAGACGGTCTGGGCTTTGATTAGGAGCCTTCAGCTGCTTTTCTACCAGACAGTTTACCGGATCACCTGTCCGCCTCGCTCTGACAGGTGGAGCTGATGGGGGACTATAGGGGAGTCAGGGCCGGTCTAATCAGAGAGGGACCATGTTTCAAAGGACGCCAGCTCAGAGAAATATTTCCCACAATCCAACAGTAAACAGTATATCTTAGCTGCAGCGTTGCACAGAAACAAGTGACAGAAAGGACCGATCATGCTTTTATTTTGAAAGGAACTGTATTTGTATCCGTATCTACTAAAAGGTCGTATCCTCCGATCGTAGCTGATCGTAACCATTCAAGTTAACGTGTCAATTTACACCGACTTCTTTCCGTTCCTCTGAGGATCGCCGGACTCCAGATAAATTCAGCACAGATTAACCCGTGCTGGAAAGGAAGTCGGGCACAGACACAAAATAAAACATCCGGCTTCTTTTCAAAATAAAACACTCCGTGTTTCAGGAGGATCGTATTTCACACCATGCAAACGGGCGGAGACGAACAAGTGAAAGGTTTTTAGACGTCATTTCACCCCGATGACACCATGGATGAGGAGATGCTGATTCTAGAAGTCTAGAAGTAGATTTCCTCCTCTGGAAGGACACAATCTACTGCTTATATGTCTATGTGTCTGTCTTTAGAGAGACAACTTGTTATCGCGTGATTGAACGTGAATCTGCAGGTTCTTGTGAGTTCTTGCGATTCCTGCTGTCTGTAATCCACCATGAAATTCGCCTCACAAATGGATCCGGTAGGAATTGGCGGACGGCGAAAATCGGCACCGTTTTAAATGCGGTGGAAATCCCAGGTTAGTCATGCTTGTGACATGAATCCAAATCCAGCTCTCCAACAATAATCTCACAATAATTCAGACCTAATGTCTCCTGAACTCCCACAAAAATCAAACTAAAAACTTCCTGAATTTCTGAGCTGCATGTGTGAACACAAACAGCCGACATGTTCCTCCTGATTTTGACGGGACTTTTTCCTGTCATCACCAGAGTTTGACGGAGAACATCATCTGCTCTCGCTAATACAAATGCAAAAGTCGTCATCATGGCGAAGGTCTCTGTATGAAACTGATCCTCCATCTTTAACTTCATGTGTGAACTAAGAACTCCAGAAAACTTGGATAAATTTCGGACATTTTCAGGCGTGCAGGTTCAGGACAGAGACTCACCTGGACCGTCCATGGCCAGTTGTCCCAGCGGGGGGTAGTTACAGCGCTGGGCGAACTCATGGCAGTACCACACCAGGAGCTCCTGACCCGGCTGAAGAGCTTTAACGGTGTAGAAGTAGATCTCCAGACCGTTCTGACAGGCCACCAGGTTCTGCTCCTCCACGGTTCGGGCCGGGTTCACAAACCGCATCCAGTTGCTGCGCTCCTCGTTCAGACCGTCCAGGATGTGGTGAAAAAACCCTCCAGAGAAGACCTAGAGAAGAGAGCGGTGAGGCGCCTGAATTAGATCTGTGATCTGGATCTGAAACCGTGATCTCACTCTTGATGATGGGAACTCGTGTATGTTCTTTCAGCTGACATAACAAGAGTCAGCCACAGCTGCCAGAGCGCGTCTCTCTCTGTATGACTGGACTGTAGTACTGGTTATAAACCATCACGCCCACTGAGCCTCTCTGCAGAAGAATCATCTCTGCATCTGCTGACCTTTAAAACCCTCTTTAACACTGAGAACCTCTCTGACGACTCTCAAGAAACGGGATCAACTCACAAAACCTACACCTGGAGAAAAGTACCTGATGGGAAAATAAAATAGAGAGGGAGAAAAAACAATAATTTACAAAATATAAACAACAAACTCTTATTATCTATGGATCCAAATAACTCTTTAAAAACAAAGGAGAGAAGGGAGGTGGAGGCCAACATCCACGTTTCTGAGGAGGATCGGTACAGAGTATTTACTGAAGCACATCAGGTTATAAACTGGAATACATGGAGGGAATTCAGATGGAAAATAATAACTCGATATTTCAGAACAGCAGAGATAGAGTCAAAGATGGGTCCACAATATCCCAGTTCATGTTGGAGAAACTGCAGAGCCCAAATAGATAACCACACCCACATATTTAGGCTCCGCCCTAAATCAAGAGTGTTTTAGACGGAGGTTTTTAAAATGAAGATCCCTCGATACAGGGAGTAATGTCTGAAGGTTTGGACAGGAGGTCAGAAAAATAAAACATCTTCAACATCTTATTGAGTCTAGAACCATCAGAACCGACTGAATGGTCGTCTGTTTCGGCTCCTCGCTCCTCTCGGGGTTTGTAACCTTTGGCGTTGCGCGTGCTCTGCGGCGTGGCGCTGCTTCAGGTGGTGAAAAAGATTTGAGGTATTCCCCGACTTTGTGAGAACATGTACTCGACATAATTTACAGTCCACATTACTCTGCTTCATGTCCGACCTCCAAAAACCAAAATACCTCCACACCACCGACGTTTTCCTAACGCCAGTGTTGTGGTTGACATTGATGTGGTCATCTGTTGAGCCTTCATGGTCATTTCTGTCGGGGGTAGCACTCATTTTCTTTGTTTCTCACCTTCTAATTCAGAACATGATTGGTTCAGACCCGGAGAAACTCCCCTTTTCATTGGCTGTTCATATAGTCGACCAAAACATGTCAGAATGACGACTATTGAAAAGGATATTGATCATGTTTTTTATCGATATTAAGGTAAATTAATTTTTTGATATATATCGTTATCGTTTACACTTTTTTGTTGTGCTTAAAAATGTAATAAAAATTAAGTAAAAAAAAAAAATAAAATTTTTAGCTGACTCAGCTTTTTCTGACTGTCAGCTCCTTCTCTCTCTGCGGTTCGAGTCTCGGCTGTAAATCTAACAGGCCGTCTGTGTTTTTATGGTTGCAGGATTTTCTCCAAACTGAAGAATCTCACAGACGTCTGAGTGTCATGGAAGAAGATGTCCTGATGGTGACGATGTTTCTTCTTCGTACCCGAGCCGCTCTCAGGCTCAAAGCCACTTCCTCGCTCGCTTAGTCAGCGTGAGAGTTTGTGAGTCTGGAGAAGTGCGGACATGTGTACGTATGCTTTATTTACTGGCAGCGATACCACGGCGAGAGAGAGGAGAAACGCTGCGTCACTGAAACCAAACAGCTGTGTGTGTGTGTGTGTGTGTGTGTATGTGTGTGTGTGTGTGTGTGTGTGTGTGTGTGTGTGTGTGTGTGTGTGTGTGTGTGTGTGTGTGTGTGTGTATGTGTGACCTCAGAAAGCCACACAGAGAACTGGCAAGCATCCATCTACTTTGTGATCTGGTTGCATTTTGAAAAGTCATACTTTCACAGGATGTCAGACGTTGACCACAGCTGCTAACTCGTGCCACAGCGACGCCCCTAAATGAAGGTACAGGATGTGAACCGTTTCAAACACACACACACACACACACACGCAAGAACAGGATCCAGAGACCCACTTCGATACCCACGGCTCTCTTACCCTCCAGAAATACTTCCTGTTGGCGTCTCTCAGCAGAGTCTCATTGGAGTAGATCTCTCCAATCAGAGGGCCGAAGCGTGTCCCTTTAGGGATCAGCTCCCTGCTGGTCACCCCGAGGACCTGTGGGACAGAGACGACACGAAAAACTCTCAGATTAGAGACCTGAGGGTGTTCAGTGATGGGCACGGCAGTTCTTTAAGATGGACTGAATCACTAAATAGATTCGTTTAAAAGATTCGTTCATCAAATCAACAAATCATTTAGCGGGAAGAGCCTGCGACTCTGACCTCCTGAACTGAAACACAGCTGAACGTTCAGGATTCAGCTTCTGGGACCAAGAGACGAGAGTGTTTGTCTGTGTTTCTTTGACAAACAGGTTTGTAAAAATGAACTTGTTTATTAGTCATGATGTTTTAAGTGTCCTATGGTCTGATATTTACCAGGTCTGCTAAAATAATTGGAGTCAGTGAGAGATTCACACTGAACATGCACCTTTCCCTCCCAACTGAAGTGAGAAACGAACAAATCACCCAAGGAAGTGATTCGGTTCAGTACGTTCACTTAAAAGATTCGGTTCTTTTGAGCGAATCGTTCACAAACGACACAACACTAATGATGTTTAACCTCCTCCTGTGTTCGTAAATGCTTAAAAGAACCACTTAACCCTTTAATACCTGAAAACACAAATTATGACCAAAAAATTCAATTTTTTTTGAGCTGAAATGTTTATTTCATTTACTACTAAAAAACAAAATCAAAATGTCCTTAAAATTTAACAAATATATTTATTTATCTGGTTTGATTCATTAGATGTTTCTGGAAACTGATAAACTACAAGAGTATATTTTTATCATTTATCAGACTGTATTCAGGTGTTTTTTTTTTTTGGTAATTTGTTGATCATATTGATTTGATGGAAGTTTATAAAAGTATCAAGTATGATAGAAAAAGGCATTAAAGGGTTAAATTAGTTTTTTTGCATCAACTCTTTGACTTTGTCAGGAATCTGTTTCAATGAAATAAAAAAATAATTAAATTGACTAAATTATAAAATGCTCTTATTAAGATTATGTCACTTGTCGTGTTCGAGTCGCTGTTGACCCGCTTAGATCGGACAGTGACAGTCAGATCAATAGTCAGATCCTTTTCCAATCATCGTTTTTTCATGATTTTCCTGCACAAAAAACAACATCAGACATGTCCAGACATGTGAGATCAGTTCAGTACAGATGTCTGTATGAGGACCACAACAAAAAAATATTATAATCAATATTTTCATGGATAATGAGGCCGAACAAGGTAACCTAGAGATGAGAACCAAAGTGGATGATAGAGAACTGTTTTGAATTTACAGCTGATTTTAGACCCGGGTCAAACACGGACCCTGAACATGGAGGAAGAAGGTGAATAAAAACAGTCTAAAGTCGTCTCTCTGGAAAACTGTCCCCTGAAAACGTCTCCAGAGGCCCGAACGACCACAGACAGGTTATTGAGCGCTGTGACAGGATGAGTCCCGCTCTTCACATGCTGAATATTTCATAAACCGATCATCTAAGTTATCTTGAGTTTCTCTGCCGTATTAAAATTTCACCAGCGCTCTTGTTCTGCTCTCTGCAGGTGTGAAACTCAGCCCTGAGAGTGTGGAGCCTTCAGGGTGTGGAGGAGAGGATAAGGTGTCACCGGCACACCCAGGCCGCTCAGATCTGTCTTTAAAACCCCCTGAAGCTATGCCGACATGCTAACGTCCTCTCTCTCTCAAACAGACCCTGAACCCCTGATCCTCAGTCCTGAAGTTTGTCCTCTGACTGTCCCTGTCTGAGCTCTCTGGGGCTGCAGACGACCTGAACTCCTCCTGCTCTTCCTCCAGACGGAGGTCATCAGAAGGTTAAAGTGGTGGCTCAGGTATCTCACCTGCTTCCTCTGATCTCTATCTCTCATCTGCACAAGTTCAACTCTAATCTTGTTTCCGCTCCACAAACAAACAAACCGCAGAGTTAATCTTTCACCGAGAAGTCACCACATCACCGACCAGTTAGACCTCAGAGATCCTCCTCTTTGAACCCCTGTCCCTCCTCATGGTGGGCCTCATTACAGACCCCGGACTGAGGGGTCTTGTCTGATCATAGAGACCCCAGGCTGTGTGCTTCTCTTCGCTTTGCCTAAACACATCCGCCGTAGCGAGGAGGAAAGGCCAAATTTAGACAACAACATGTCAAGTACTTCCTGTCTGAGGATGGATGAGTGGAGCGGAGGATGTTTGTGTGACGCACAGAAACATCAGCTGCATCTTTAATCCACTTTAAAATAAAAAAAACAGGTGGTCTTCACCGCGTACCTCCTCGGAGTCCTGTGAGCGTTTCAGGACCAGGTTTCTGGGTAAGGATCTCTGGGCTCGGGTCCCGCTCTTGTTGTCCGGCTCCTCTTCAAGAGGCTGGTCCTTCACCATGTAAGTGCACTGTTCCTCAAAGTCCTCCTCTCTCCACGACGCCATGTCGCCGTCTCGAGGCTCTGGCGTCGCCGCTGTGATGACCCCTGAGCTTTGAGGCGACCTTCCTGAGGTGAACATGGCGGTGGAGCTCTGAGAGGAGGAGGAGGAGGAGGAGGAGGAGGAGGCCTGTGGAGGAGACAGAGATGTTGGGAGTGAGGTCTGATCGTTGATTATTTTCCATTTTCCTCCTAAAATCTCGATTTAACCCTTTAATGCCTTTTTATCATATTTGATTCACACTTTTATTCACTTTTATCAAATCAATATGATCAATAAATGACTGAAAAACACCTGAATACAGTCTGATAAACGATCAAAACGTCCTCCTGTAGTTTATCTCATGTATCAAACCAGAGAAATAAATATATTTGTTAAATTTTAAGGACATTTTGATTTTTTTGGTTTTCAGTCGTAAATGAAATAAACATTTCAGCTCCAAAAAACCTGAATTTTTTGTCCATAATTTGTGTTTTCAGTCATTAAAGGGTTACAGACGTAGATTCAGGCTGAGGGAGTAAAGTCTGATTGTTGATTATTTTTATTTTCCTCCTAAAATCTGAAGAACAGAAACAGCTGATCTCTAAAGATGACAGAGGAGACGACAGCGGCGGCGGCGGCAGCAGAGAGTCGGGATGTTTTGGACAAAGACACTCAGAGGAAATTCTTACTTTCCCATCGACTGGTTCTACCGGACAAACAAACTTCAAAGTGGACCTCTCCTGCTCGCCGTCCCGTCCCCCCCCCTCCTGTCCCACACATCCTGTGACTCTCTGAATCACGGCCCCCGGGCTATAAGAGGGGTTCCTGTTCACGTCATCCCTAAAGCAGGACCACTTTCACGAGGAAATCAGCGCTCTGAGTGAATCGAGCAGACTTCCTCTGAAGTGACGGAGACCTGGCCCCAAGCCACTTCAGGACCTCCTCTCTGTCTGTCTTTGAGATTATCCCAGAGTCTCCTCCTCCTCCTCCTCCTCCTCACTCAGGTGGATCCTCTGACAAAGTCTGAAGTCCTGGACTGAAGTGATGAAACAGTGAAATAGAGAAAGACGACCTGTGATTGAAAGACAATGCTCAGACTTCCTCTCATCAGTTCTCCGCTCTGATAGTGACAGATAAGGCGCTAATATATTTCTGTGAACACCTGTGTCACTCTGACACAGTCACCCACAAACTGGTCTGAACTTCTGATGAGTCTGAAGAAAGTCCTCTCCTCATTGACGGAGTTCAAACATGCAGATTAAAGGAGCAGAGGTGAGATTTACAAATGTTATTTCATCCTCTTTTCTCTGAAGTCCGACCACAGCGGCTCTGAAATGACTGTGAGGCAGAGACAGCGTCTCAGTGTGAAACCCTCAACCTGGTGACACAGCAGTAAATATACTCTGGAAATCAAGACATGAGTCAAAGACGCACAGCTGGGGCTCCTCCAGCACCTCCTCCTCCTCCTCCTCCTCCTCACCTCACTGAATTTAGAGAGCGCTCTCTGATTGACTCCTCTCACCTGCAGGACGACCGTGTCACTCAGAAATACAGAGTTTAAAAACCTTCAGAGTCGTTATAAAACGGTGAATTAAACTCACCGTGAAGCCTTGAGAGGAGCCACACATAAGGCAGGTTTGGGTGTCCTCCTTCACAGCTGCTGAAGTGTCTCTGAGCAGCCGCTGCGTCTGCTCGCTCGCTCGCTCGCTCGCCGTCTCTCAGCCTCTGACTCGACCTCAGTATCCTGTGAACCTGTTGACTGAGCGAGCGACTGATCACTCGAGTGTCTGACTCTTCGCTTTGAGAGAGAGAGACAAAAACACTCCCTTTCCTCTCCTGCTCCCTCCTCCCTTTGGCCCTCTGACTCCTCCTCAGTCACCGTCTGTGTGTGTGTGTGTGTGTGTGTGTGTATACGTGTGTGTGTGTGTGTGTTGCCCCCAGGCGTGAGGCTTTCTCCAGGCGAGGTGTGTGTGTGTGTGGGGGGGTGGCTGTCACACAGCTATGTCCGGATCAGACAAATACGTCTTCATTTTCTGACAACTACCTGTGCTGCTGTGGAGATGAGATCATGAGTGTGTGTGTGTGTGTGTGTGTGTGTGTGTGTTAGAGCGACTATTGTTGTTGTTGTTGAGACACATGAAGTTGTAGAATTGAAGAGTTTAAACTCGTGTTTTTGTCACTTAATTAGAAATAAAAGAGTTAAATTATGAGTAAGTTGTTGAAGTTTTTCTGATTCATTTTAACTCTCTCAGTTAATTTATGTTTGTAGAAGTTTTCAGAATCAGAAATACTTCAATAATCCCCAGGGGTATATCGCTTTTTGTCACAGTAACTCCAGTACAAATAAAGTAGAAAGAAGAGATAAATAAAAGATAAAATAAGAAGATTAAGTAAAAATAAAGAGATGAATAGATAAAATAAATAAAAAAGTAAAAAATATGTGAAAATAAAGAGATAGATAGAAAAAACAAGTAAAAAAAAATAAGTAAAAAATAAAGAGATGAATAGATTAAATAAAAAGATAGTTAGATTTAAAAAAAAAATGAAATTAGTACAAAAATAAAAAAAAGGAGAAATGGGTAAAATAAATAAAATAAGTAAAAAAGGTTAAAAAATAAATAGATAAATAGATAAAATAAATTAAAAAAATAAGTAAAAAAATTAAGAGATAAAATAAATAAAATAAGTAAAATAAGTAAAAAATAAGTAAAAATAAATAAAGAAATAACTAGATAAAATAAGCAAAATAAGTAAAAATAAAGAGATAATATACAAGTATTTACACTATATACAACACAAAATAGTAAAGTAGTATGCATGTAAAACAGTGAGCAGAGTCCAGGTAAGGATGACTGACTGACGGTGTCCGAGACTCTGAGGGAGGAGTTAAAAAGTCTGATGACCACCTGCAGGAAAGATCTCCTGTGGCGCTCTGTGGTTCATCGTGGAGCGAGGAGTCTTCCTGCTGAAGGTGCTCCTCCTCTGTAGGACCAGTTCACTGTGGAGAGGGTGGGAGACATGGTCCAGTTTGGAGTGGAGCTTGGACAGCAGGGAGTCCAGCTCCACCCCCACAACATCCCCCTGCTGCTGCTGTAGAAACCTGGTGAAGTGACCCTGAATTTAGATCAGACCTGAACTGGAGTCCCTTTACTGACCAGTCTGTTTTCCCAGACTCCTCCTCGAACCCTGGTTTTCTCTGCTCATCGAAGGCCGACACAAACATGAATCAAACCTCCGAGTTATCGTTCAGAAACGTGAGTTTAAATCTGTAAACAGAGTGAATCACAGTGAAGAGTGAAAGATGATGTGACTCAATTATAACCACAGATGAGAAGTGAGAGGAGCGGACTGAGGTTCGACTTCTGCAGAGATCAACGTCCAGAAACTTTAGTGGATCTGCAGCCTGGAGTTCACCTCGCTCTGCTCTGAAGGAAACATTTGACTTGGCTGACTGCCAGTCGTCTGGATTTTCAGACTCGTCATCCACGGGTTTGACAGGCGGCGTGCTGTGAGTGTGTGTGTGTGAGTGTGTGTGTGTGTGTGTGCAGGTATTTCATAGGTGAAGGTTTAGCCGTGCAGAGCTCTCCTTCACTTCTCTTCTTCTTCTTCTCTTTCTTGGTGGGAGTTCATGTCTCGTTGCCGTGTGTTGTCACGTAGATCCTGTGGCCTCCTCGTCCCTGCGGTGTTTCGTCCTTCTCCTCCTGCTTCCTGTCCAACTCATCACACCTGACCAAACTACTAATTATGGCGGCCGACATGAGCCAGCATGTCATTTCAAACCCACATCTCGCTCTCTCTCTCGGTGCCTTCAGTCATCTCACTCAACACCTCCTTTTCAGCTCTCCTCTTCCTCTCCTCCTCTCCCTCGCTCATGCCTCTCCATCTGAACCTTTTCTTCACCTCATCCACTCATACGTGTCCTCTGACTAATTCTCAAAAGCAGATCTTCTCATCTGAGCTCTGACATTGAACTCTGGAGTTTGGTTTTGCGTGGGCGGTGTGGTTACTCGGTCTACCTGATATTTGACATGACAGTCTTTGAATGACAGGACGGCGAGAGTTGGACGAGAAGAGCGCGCTCACTGACCGTTATTATTATAATCGAGACGTTCGTGAAATTAGAAGAATTTAGGCCTCAGCAGAAAATAACCTGCCAGCCCGATAATGTCGTTTGGGTTTGACTTCACACTTTCCTGCATACATTGACCTTAAAGTTCGTTGTGTTTGTGGTGTTTGTGTGGTCGGCGTAGCTGCTGTTTTTTAGTCTGTTTTAAAATGAGCGTTAATAAAGAAAGGAGAGTCTAAACTCCGTCAGGGTGTCTACGTTTGTTTCATACCTGCTAAAGTTTGTCTAATACAGTAAATCTGAGAAGAAACGAGTTGTTTTTATGAGAGAAGTGACTCAGTAATGAAGTAAGAACAGTCAGAGAACTGAACACGACTCCAGAGCTGCCGAACGTCACGCTTTGAGTGTGACAGTCACGCCATTTGACCCGTCCTCACACGCCATACTTGACATTTCTTACGCTTAATTTTCCCCGTTCATCACTGATCAGTCCTTTGTGCCTAATCCTGCATTCGACTTTCCTCAGAAGTCAGATGTCGGAGCTGAAAATGACGTCACACCCGAGTTTCCGGCGTTTCAGTAACCGAGTTAAAAAAAAGCGAAATCGGAGGCCTGAAACAAGATGGCTACCTCTTGTGTCAGGCCTCCGATTTTTCTTTTTTCTGACTTCCTGGAAATGAGAACAGTCTCACTCTTGTTATTTTCTGAAACTTGGCAGCCCTGATTAGTCATTAACCTCTTGATTACCTCTTATAACTGTCCAGATTTTGTCGTCTTCATTGTTAAAGGTCTGGTTTTACTTTTGTGGGTCATAAAGAGACATCAGTGTGAATCACAGTCTGTTTCATGTCAAAAAGCGAAATCGGAGGCTGAAGCAAGATGGCTACCTCTACGAAAGTTATTTTAGCACTTGCCTTGTCCGAACATAAGGCTAGCGCTAAAATAACTTTCGTAGATGAAGCCATCTTGTTTCAGCCTCTGATTTCGCTTTTTTCCGACTTGGTAACTGAAACGCCGATATTTCAAACCCACTCGACGTGACGCAATATTGACTAAAAATGTATTTTGTCAAAATTCTTGTTACAATTTTCATTTCTAATTTCTGGTTCATTAAGACGAGCATCAGGGAGAGCAGCAGGCGTGGAGGTGAGGACGTCGGTCTGAAGGTATAAATCAACGTAAAAAAGGCACAAAAAAAATTCGCCTTCGACGCTTCAGTCTCACTCTTGTCATTATCTGAAACTCGGCAGCCCTGCGACTCCGTGTCACTCCTGAATCCTGATTGATTATTTCTAACAGAATCTTGAACGTGGACCCGGCTGATGATTTACAGAGGAGGACGTGTTCACCGTCGTAGTTCCTGTTTCTCCTGAACTCTATCACACTGAAGTGAGTTTATTCGATCTTTCTCACATTAATCAGAACTTTAACTCTCAGATGTTTAATTTGTTTATTTCTAACTGAAAGAATATCACTGAACATTCCGGAACATCAAGGACATTCTAAAAAATCAATAACATTCTGTAACATCAAAGACATTCTAAAAAATCAATAACATTCTGTAACATCAAGGACATTCTAAAAAATCAACGACGTTCCGGAAAGTTTGAGAAAATTTTGGACTTTTGGAAACATTCTGGAACAGTCCGGGAAACATCTGTGACATTCTGGTTTGAATGAATCCTGGACCTCAGACTCAGCAGGTCTGAAGAACTCTTCGGTGGACTGTTCAGGGTTCAGGTCATATTTCTAAGACTCTGGACTGAAAACGCCTCCCCTGCTCCCTTGCTCGCCCCTCCAGCTGCTGAGGTTCTATGAGACGGTGGCCTTGGAGGTCCAAAAACGTGTGTGAAGCCTGATAAACATCTTCCAACTGTCCGGTTTTGACCCATAAAAACTTTAATCAATCATATTTTTTTGCACACATTAATACAAACCGTTATCTTTTCTTCATTTTCGGTTTCCTTTAGTTTTCTAATTCTGCAACTTTAAAAACGAGGAGGGGAAAGATGGCGGTTCCCCTTTGAGTCAACGAGAGCGACCTGGAATTTCCCAGGTTCATGTCACAAACGTCGTCTCTTCCCAATTCTTCAGTGAAGTTTCCTGAATCTTTCCTGCTGTGAAGAAACTCCTGATGGCGTCGGTCTGAAGACGCTCATGTTCATGTTTGAGACATGAATCTTGTTGGCGAAGGTTGAGGAGCAGTAAAGCTCCGTACAGTAAACTCTGAGGGTTTCTTTGAGGGATCTGAAGACCTGTAATTTCCATGCTTGGGTCTGTACCTGCCTGGGGTCATTTCTCGCAGCGGCGCTTAAAGATGGCCTCGCCTCTTTTGTCGCCTCCCCCGTGGACGAGGACAATGGTCTGTGGTCGACATGCCTGCGACTGAGCGTGTTTTATAACCCATTAGAGCTGACATGTTGGAGGCGGCCTCTCCTGAAGGTTTTATGGTCGACTGGAGGAGAAATAATTCACATCTTAACTCTTTGGGACTCTCACATATGTCAGCCTCACTTTTCCCGCCGTGCTGCGTCTGTAATCAGCCTGTCAGCCCGTCAATGTCTTCTTACTTTCTGTGATTTCTTTGACCGTCCATCACTGTCTCTCTGCTCATTTCCTGAAGGAGGTCAAGTGTGCTTTTCTGACATCTCTGAAAAATAGATGTTTAATTCGTCTTTCTCCTCCTGTTTTCCATCTCAGGTGTGAATAAATGTCAGCGCTGCTCCGGAGTCACCACCCACCGAGTCGTCCTCTCAGCCCGTGGATGATCTCCTGTTGACATGTGGAGGGTTATTATCCTGGGTTCAGGACTAACAGGAATGCTACCGGGCTTCACAACAGATGTCTTTTCAAATCTCCACGAAACCACCCACCGAGATCTCCGCTCTCAGCTGACCTGCAGCGTAGACGTGTGTGTGACAGATCTCTGATGACAAAGTAAAGATGTGTGTTGGTTTTTGGACTCTAGATTAAGAGTTTTGAGAATCTAAAAGTCCTGACAGTTCGATTATCTAACTGCAGTATTTTTCTTCTACCTGGTCATCAGGCTGCTCAGTATGAGAAATATGACCTGTGTATCTGGACTGTTTGTTATAAAATATTTTAAATGATTCCACATTTTGAAATAGAGAATAATGCATACATTACCAACATGATAAAGATAATTGAGATTACTGCTGGGGCGGTTCACGGCCGAGTGTGAAGCAGCTGGGATGTGAATCAGCACCTCCAAGTCCGAGGCCATGGTCCTCAGTCAGAAAAAGGTAGATCACCTTCTCCAGGTCGGAGGGGCGGTCCTGCCTCAAGTGGAGGAGTCCAAGTATCTCGGGATCTTGTTCAGGAGTGAGGGTAGGATGGAGCGTGGTGAAGAAAGAGCTGAGCCGTAAGGAGAGACTCTGGATTTACCGGTCGATCTACGTGCCGATCCTCACCTATGGTCATGAACTTTGGGTAATGACCGAAAGAACAAGATCGCAGATACAAGCGGCTGAAATGGGTTTCCTCCTCAGGGTGTCCGGGCTCAGCCTTAGAGATAGGGGAAGGAGCTCGGACACTCGGGAGGCGCTCAGAGGAGAACCGCTGCTCCTCCACGTCCAGAGGAGTCAGCTGAGGTGGCTCGGGCGTCTGGTTAGGACGCCTTCTGGACGCCTCCCGTTAGAGGACTTGGACCCGGATGAAGCAGAAGAAAATGACGACGATGACGATTGTTTAGAAACTCTCGTCCCCATCAGAACATTCTGAACATGAGTTTGTGATTCAACAAGAATTACAGACATTAAAGTCTGAATTAGTGAGAGAAAAATACACAAACTTTCATGCATCTGAACATGTTCTCCAGATTTCTGTCTAACATCATCCAACCTGCAGCTCCCTGAGGTTTTTACAGGATCAAAAATCTGATCGTTCACTCTGACCCCTCAGATTCTCCTCCAGGTGTCCGCTGAGACCCGGATGGTGGTTTTGAGTCACTGACTGCTCCACCAAAATCAAGTCTTACAGTAAAAGGTTATCTTTATATCCTGTCTGACTTCATTTGAGGCTGTTGAGTAAATCTGAGAGCAGGATGTAAAACTTCATTTCAAGAAACCAGAACTGCTCTGACTCTCATTTGGACTCTGTCTAAATCACTCAGTCTTTGTTTTTTAACCCTAGAAGACGATCTCTGGGTGATTTTGACCCTCTTAAACCTGTTTTTAGGTGATCTTCATGATGTTGTGTTTGTCTGAGTATCTTCAGTGTTTCCTTTGACATCTTTGAAGACATATTTGTTTCTCTGATCCAAACCTGTTTTTTCCTACAGACTCGTGTTCACAGGCTGATGTTAGTGATGGAGGGTAAAGTAGGTTTGACAGCTGCATGTAGAGAATAAGGTCAGTCAGAGTGGTCCTGGAGTTTACATGTTATCTTTATTTAGCACAGTGGTTATGAATAACTATCACAAAGTCGTGATTTTAAGTGAATTCAGATGGAGATCAGAAATATTGGAGTCAGCTTTAATCATTTTTACTCCAAATCTGACAGATTCTGGAAAACTACTTTAATTTCTCATGTTTTGTCCTGTTTTGATCTGTTTTGATGACAAGGCCTTTTTCTTGGGTTTATTATTTCAGGTAAAAATCACCTGATAGTGATGGTGATGGTGTTACTGATTTTAGTGATATCATGAAGCAGACCTAAAAACCCCACACTGGTCTTGTCAGCTGGTCTGAGTCCTGGTCTGAGACCTCAGCCCTCGGTGGTTGAGCCTCGGTTTCATCATCTGGTCAAAGAAAACATCCTTTCTGAGTATTTGGTCTCCGCTGAAGTGCTTCCTTTTTCCCACGCTCGCTTTATCAGCGCCTCTCAAAGATCTCAGATACTGATATCAAACTAAACTTCAACCTTAAACTGACCCCACAGGGACCAGGACTGCAGAAAAACCTGGATCTGGACTGTCAGGACTGATCATCAGTTAAAGCAGCAGCAGCTCAGCTGGTCTGTAAACTCAGACTCACACAAACACGTCTGTGTTGTGGATTAAAAATAGACATAAACAGATGAATCGGCCTCTTAATGTGGATGGTAGTGAAGAGGAGGAAGTCTCAGACCCTCAGGACCC
>OY660880.1:917500-922500 GCA_962446985.1 Xyrichtys novacula | reverse complement strand
CCGCACTGACAAGTCCGACCAGGAAGGAAACCGAGTGTTTTGACAGCGAGATAAAGATCCTTGTTCAGACGGTGACATCAGTGCGGCCCGCTCTCCTCGAACCTCCAACCCTGTTTGGTTTATTATAGGAGGATATAAATACACTCTGATGTTTGTCTCTTTTATCTCCAGCTCTGTCACCAGGTCGGCTCTGGGTAACCTGAGCGCTCTTTTCCTCTTTTCAACATGATCACCATAAACAATGACGAGCTTCCCTCCTCGTCAGGCTCTTACTTTAAGTTTGTCATGTTGACAGAAGAGCGAAGTGTAAGTCTGTAAGAGAGCGAGAGAGTCTGAGAGGACACAAAAACACAGGTTTAGATTCATCTGGAGGTCTGACATGAACCGCAGGACGACATCCTGCTGTCTGAGGAGGACACCTGAGGGGCTGGACAGGTTACACACACACACACACACACACACACACACACACACACACACACACACACACTATCATCCTGGCTCTGCTAATGACAGGAAGTGGTCCCCTGTGATCTTGGCGTCCCCCTCTTTGCCTGAGTGTTTTCTTTTGTTTTGTTCCATCAGGATCTTTTCTGACGACTGTTATTAGGCGCACTGACGCTGACTCGGCGGCGGCGGCGTTACAGTTTAAGCTGAATGATCATTAAAGGACATGTGGACCTGTGGTTCTGCCCGTGGTTTCATGTCAGACTGAATTTGTTGTTCTGTCCTGCTGGTTCTGAAGATGCTCACGTGTGATGAGACAAACAAAGACGACTGTTAAAGTCCTGGTTGACGATCTGAGAAGTAGTTAATAAAACTGAACCGTTGAGGCAGATTTGAAAAAAGCGTCCAACCCCACACACACAAACCCCTCCCCTCTGTATCGCCCTCCCCCTGACACGCCCCCTCTGGCAGAAGATCCTACGCTAGCTTCAAATAGGATTCACCATGTAAGATTGTTAGTAACTAGCGGCAGTAAACGCCAGCTCTGCTAGCCAGCGCCGTCTGCAGCTGCCTGGACGCGAATTTTTTTTTTCGTAGCATGGTAGGGGAAGGTCCCGCCCTCCTTCGCCTCTGATTGGCTAGAAGTGCTGGGCTTTGATTGGTTATTGCTAATGGCTGTGAAACGTCATCGTCTGTCGGGTTAGGAGATTCAGAAGTGCGATAATGTTCTGTTCGATGTTCAGAGCCGACAGCTCGTGTTTGGATTGAGCGTGTGACGACGTTTCCATCTCTACTAGCCAATCAGAGGCGAAGGAGGCGGGACTTTCCCCTACCGTCCTACAAAAGAAATATCTCATCCAGGACCGATGGCTCCCATTGGTCAATGTTTCTGCAGCCCTGAACGGATTTTTTCCGATCTTTTTTCTCTTCACTTTGTGGAGATCGCACTATAGGACCATGATCGCCATAGAAACCAGGTCCATAATAATCACCGATCTCTACAGTTGTCAACCATGACTTTAAGGATCAGGTTTTGAGTTGCCTGATGGTCTCAGAGTGGATGTGACTGAAGTCTGATGGACGTCAGAGTCTCCTGAAATATGATGAGGTTGATGAAGACGTCTGTGCCTTTAAGAGAAACAGCTGATTCCTCCTGGACTGTCATAAAACAGTCATTCACACGTTCATCCTCATCAGTTCATCAGAATCTACATCTACAGACTGAAAGACCTCGTCTCAGAGCAGGTCTGGGTCATTTTTCACCGACCTTCTGACCCCACATGTGCAGTAAACCCAGCAGGTGGTCCTCCTCCTCGTCTGTGGGCCGCAGGGACAGGTGCTTCCGACTGTGGAGGACTGATCACTGTTGACTCTGAACAAAGGAGGACAGCAGGTCGAAATCCTGCACGCTCACTTCCTCTCACAGACGCATAAATCTCTGCGTCTCTATGAGCGTCAAAAGTCCGTATTTCAGAGCAAAGACAAACCTCCTCGTTCAAACAGACGGCGTGTTTTTGTTTTAGAGGAGGAGGAGGAGGCGTCAGAGGAGGATGGATCTGTGAGCGTATCTGAGACGGACTAAAGGCAAACAGGATGTGATCCCTGTTGAAATGAGGGGTATTCCTGACTCCAGCTGAAGGAAGGAAAGAAGAATAGAGTGAAAAGGGGGAAGGGAGAGCGTCCACAAAAACATCCACCTCAAACGTTTCCTCCACCTGAGGTCAGAAAGAGGATCAACTTAAAAACACAGACTTTTACAGATGCAGATTTTATTTTTTACTCCACTTTCCCTCAGCCTGACAAACGCTCTCGTCTTCCTGTAAAATGTGGCCTGATGGCGTGGCGGTGGGGCGGTGTGGCGGCTCAGACTCGCCTCATGTTGAATGTGAAAGTAACACGACTTTGGAATCTCCTGGTGAAGATCTGAGAGTGTGATCAGCTGTGGTATCTGAATTATGCTTCAGTTTCCTCTCTGAGTGAGTAACTGTCAGGTAATTACACCTGTCTGCTGTCGCTCACCTGCATAACTTTACTGTGACATCACAGCAGCAGCACATATTTGGACGTATTTCAACATTCAGACAGATGAACTCCTGATTCTCCCCTTTAATAGACTAATCATTAACCGCACTGACTCCGCCCATTTCCTGTTGAGCCTTATCTGCTGCCATCAGTCACTCTGTGTCAGAAGGTGCCGGTGATAATGACGGTCACATCAGGACTGATTGATTAAGTGAGGAGAGGAAGGAAGGAGGGAGGATGATGAGCAGAAAGAAAGAAGAGTGAAGGTTTGACCCTCCACCTCTTTCTGTCACACAGATAAGAACGGTGATTGAGACCCTCAGTGGACTCAGGTAACCTTTAACTGAAGAGTCTTCACGGTGAACTCGGCTAATACTGTAGTTCAGCTTCTTTTTCACAACACTCTAGTCATGAAACTCAGTATTTTTTAAAAATGTGCAAAAACAACAAATCTTCTGTTAAACTGGAACATTTTATTGTTTTACAGACATTATCTGGTCATTTAAAACTTGATCATCATCAAATTAGTTGACGAACATTTTCATACTAATTAGGTTCATTTGTAATCTGACAGGTAAACAAATGTCATTTAAGAGAAAATAAACTGAGGTAGGGATTAAAAATACAGAGATGTAATCAGTCTTTTTTAAAAATTGAGGATGTAGATCGGTGTCAGATTCATTTCCATTTTTAGCCGTTATGAATTTGTAGTGAAGTTTCTGCAGCTTGATTTCTCAGAGTCAGTGGTCAAATATAAATGTGATTTTAGGGTGAGTGGAACATCATGTGAAATATTTATTTGTTGATCTTTTGATTTGTTAATTTGTTCAGGAGTAAGTGTATAACCGGTAAAATGGTGACAATAATATTTTCCAGTGGTTTCCCATGAATATCATACAGTCCAAAACCAGCCAACTTAAAGGGATATTCCACCGTAAAATGAATTTAGGCCACTCTATAGCCACAAATAATGCTCAGAACAGCACCTAACTTCATCAACAGGACATATAGGGTCACAGACATAGTACTAGACACCGAACATCTTTTTAACTTTGACTCATTTCTTTAGCAAAGAGACTAAACACAACTCACCTACTCTCTTCCAGCAGCTGCTTGTTTGTAGAGAGACCTCAGGCCAGTCCATTATGGACTACAGCGGGGTGACGCAGCTCAAGGAAGAACATTTATGATCATTTCTTTATCATTTTCTTGAAGTAATAATCACCATATTAATCATTTGCACTGCAGAACGGTAGTTCTTCTGCCTTAGCGTCTTGGTCTGATAGAAGAAATGATCATAAATGTTCTTACTTGAGCTGCGTCACCCCGCTGTAGTCCGTAATGTTTCGGGCTTCACACTCGTGTGTTTTAATGACTTTTCTAATCCGAGTCGTAATTATCTGACAAACACAGTTCTCTTTTCTGTCACTAGAGGGCGATCTGATATTTCGTGGTTCTTGTCCCGGCCTCTCGGACCCTCTTTAAGTCCGTCCTTGTCTGTGTGTGAGCAGGGTCCTGTTTCTGCTAAAGCCTGAAGTTGATGTTTTTCAGGCTCCACGGAGTCTCTTTAAAGCCGCTCTTTCGCTCCCTGACTCATCTTCTTCTGACCCGGAGATCCAGAAAACTGACCCCCAGAATGGCCTTCCAGTACCCGCAGGCTTACCGCGACGGAGCGGTGGTGAGTGGACGGAGTTAGCTCTGTTAGCCTCGCCCTGTTAACCTAGCTTTATTAGCCTAGCTGTGTTAGCCTAGCTCCATTAGCCTAGCCCTGTTGGCCTGGCTCTGTTAGCCTAGCTTTGTTAGCCTAGCTCTATTAGCCTAGCTCTGTTAGCCTAGCTTAATCCTGATCTTCATTCATTGGCAGCAGCTTCTGCTTTGTTAGCATGCTAGGTAGCTTAGCCGGGTTTGACAACACAGACAGATTCGGAACTTTGGACCGGGTTTATCTGAAGACAAGGTTTATATCAGCTGTGAACAGAGCTGAAGGGGGTCCAGTTTAACACCAGCAGGTTCTGGTTCTGGTTCAGGTTCTGAGTCGTTGCTGACTCAGTGTTTTCTTCCTTCCTGTCTCACCTGTCTCAGGTGGACGACTACCATGGATGTAAAGTCCCGGATCCTTACAGCTGGCTGGAGGACCCTGACAGTGAGAAGACTCAGGTAAACATGGGTCCATGTCAGACCTGGTCCCTCAGATGTTGGACCTGAAAGGTTCTGGTGGTTCTCCTGCTTTGACTAATCAAACTGACACATGTGGACAAAATTGTTGGTACCCTTCAATTAATGTAAGAAAAACTCCCAATGGTCACAGAAATCATTTAAATCTGACAAAAGTAAAAATAAATAAAAATTCTAAAAAAAAATGAACAAATGAAAATCTGACATTGATTTTGAACCGTGCTTCAACAGAATTATAAAAAAAAAAAAATAAACTCATTAAACAGGTCTGGACAAAAATGATGGTACCCCCAGAAAAGATTGAAAATAATGAAGCGAAGGAAGGAATGCGTTGTCTCAAGAGGTTAGAAATAAAA
>OY660880.1:842500-910000 GCA_962446985.1 Xyrichtys novacula | reverse complement strand
AACTCAAAAACATGAGAGAGAGAGAGTGAGAGAGTGCGAGTCCAAAATCAGTCCCCACAGTTCTTTGACTGATGATGATGATTTCTACCTCTTGACATGTGCTGATTGTTTACCTTAAAAAAGGGAACAAAACACAATGCCACAACTACAATAAACGACTTTTTAAACAGTGACCGATCACGCACTTTTCTTCTGACGCAGGATTACGATCAAAATGAGAGACTGAAGACAGAATAAAATCAGATTTAATGTTTTTAGTGAGAACAGAGGAGTTAAATCAGAGTCATAGAGTGAAATCAAACCTAAGAGCAGCTCCTGTGTGAGGACGCCACTTCACCACCAGGGGGCAGCCTCTCTGAAAATCACCAACACGTGCTGCAAATGAGGGTGGTCTGACAGAGGGCCCCATGTGGATTACTCAACATACATGTTCCCTGTTCAGGACCTTCTCTTTCATGTTCATGTGGGACATTATGGAGAGACTGAAACAGCTACTGAGAAACTCTGTGACGGTCATCATCACAGCGTTTAACGCTCACTGCTGTCCGTTTCCTTTAAAGGTTTAAAATTAAAATCAGAAAAAAACAAAGAAAAACAACATTTAGACTCTGTGTTTATTCAGACTGAGGAGGAGAACATTTTATTTAATTTGATTTAATCAGTTTAACTTTGAAATTAGGAGAAAAAGATGAAACTGAAACATTTACAGCAAAACAGAAAACAGCTTTAAGAGATCATTTATTTGTTCTTCACAGTTACTCAGTTTTTATTCTGATTTTTACCGTCATAAAGAAAAACTAAAATATCCTAATCCCCTGAGACTGAAAACAGTGAAGAAAAGAGTTTAAAGAAGCTGAAAACGATGATTTTAACTTTAACTAAAGACACAAATGTTCATTCTTCATCCTGTAATTAATCTTTTTGTTTTTATGGGCCGCTGTAAATAAGGAATTTACCCCTCATCTCATCTTATCTTAGTTTAGTTGTTATTCGTCGTAAACTGAAAATCAAAATCTAAAGATCCTAAAATCAGCACAAAAATACCCTGACTGTCTCTGACTGAGGATGACGAATAAATTTAATACAACTAAACATTTACAGACTTTCCAGGACAGTTTGACATAAAAACAAAAACATTTAAACTTCATTAGAAAGAATTCAAACTGAGAACTTTTCCCTCTGCACAGAGAAAATAAAATAAACTCCCAAGTTTAATTTCAGAAATCTTTATTAAAACTCTCATCAGTTCACATGTTTGGATGTTTATTTATTCCACAAATCTGAATCACATTTTCATTTATTTATAACTATATTAAACCTTTAAAAAGATTAGATGTTCCTTTAATAGTCCCAAATTAACAGCAGCATACGGTCATACAAAGAGAAATTAAAGAATAAAGCAACTTAGAGTTAAGAAAAACAAAAAGATATAGGATATGAACATGAGTCAAATTTACACGTGTACAGAGTATAAATAATTATATGGTTTATTTCACGGTTTTCAAAAGATTTTTTATTCATTAAAATTTTCATCTTTACTTTCAAATATTTTAGTTTAAACCTCCTGATGAATCTAAAAGTTCATTTTTTTATTTACGTCTTCTGACAGAAAGTTTCTGTCCTGAAGACTCGATAACACAGACGTCCAAGTTTACTGTTTAATTTTATATTTTTGTTAAAGTTCAAGGATTTAAGGAACTTTATTCGTCATACCCCACACCTTTGACCGTCTGTGGTATCAAATTAGTGCTCGGGTCTGTTTCCAAAATAAAATACAATAAATAAAATATAACACAATAGCTAAGGTAAGATACAATGAAGAGCAAAATGTAAACAAAAGTAAATTTAAGTCGGCTGAAATTAACCCTGTCAAACTAAAGTTTGGTGTGAAAGAAGCACCTTGGCTTTTGTACAGTGTAGTGAAGGTTAGTTGTAGTAGTCTGTAAGTTTCCTTCACACAAACCAGAGAAGATTAACATCAACTTTAAACAATTCAGAGAGATTAATGACTTTATTAAAATCACAGACAAACTTTCCCAGATAAAGAATAAAATCACAGAAACCAACATGAGATAAGAGAGTATAAATCTGAAATAAAAGAAACAGAAAAGATAATAATTCAGGCCTGAACATGACAGTTAAGTTTAAGTCTGAGGAGTTTTAATGTTTGTCAGTTTCCTGAAGACTCGATAACAGCAGACGTCCAAGTTTACTGCTTAGTTTCATGTTTTTGTTAAAGTAGTCTGTAAGTTTCCCTCACACGAAGATTAACATCAACTTTAAACATTATATTTTAATAATTCAGGACGATTTATGACTTTGTTTAAATCTTTAGATTCACACACAAACTTTCCAAGAATAAAGACTAAAGTCACTTTATTAACGTGAGATAAAAGAGAATAAAACTTCAATAAAAGAAACAGAAATGAGAATAATTCAGGTCTGATTAAGACGGTTTAGTTTAAGTCAAAGAACTTTTAATGTTTGTCGGTTTAAAGAAGAGAAGAGAACTTTAATTTACAGGAAATCAGAGAGACTGTAGGTCAGATAATCTCACAGATTAAACACTCAGAGTTCTGAAGGTTTTCAGATTCTCAAATGTTCAGTTCTTATTTGCTCTGTAGTGTGAGGAAACATATAAACTCAGTTTATAATCAGAATCACTTTAATGATCCTCAGGAGGGAAAAACTGTTTCTGTCAAAGTCCAGAGGAAATAAAGAAAAGATAAAATAAGTAAAAATAAAGAGATAAAGTACAAGTTTGTATTAATGCTGACTGTGTGTGTGTGTGTGTGTGTGTGTGTGTGTGTGTGTGTGTGTGTACGTGCACGTGCACGCTGAGCTGACTGAAACAGCAGAGGGCGCCTCTCGGTCCCGGATCTGAACCCGGGTCTGCAGACTGAGGTGTGGAAACTGTTGAAAAGGCCCCAGATCCACTCAGAGGAGGGACCTGATCCAGAACCCCCCCACCAGGACCAGGACCCTGCAGCCGCGGAGGGATCCAGACAGGCCGGCCTGTTTTCGTTCGTTAGAGGGTCCGTCCGTGTTTCTGGGAAAAGTTCTCCTGTCAGAGGAAAATCCCTCTTTCTTTCTTTCTCTCTTTTCTTCTTCTCTTCTTTCTTTCACGTGTTTACCTCAAAGTCCTCCAACCGCCTCCTGAACGGACGGACGGACCTCTCTGATCTGATTGGCTGACACGTTTGAAGACGTTCTGAAACACCCAATGAGAGCACACCTGTGGGGGCTCGAGAGTATCCCTGCGCCATCCGGAAAACCGCCGCCCAGTACTGCGGAGGGACTATTTAACTCCGCGGAGGAACAACGAATAATTCGATTAAACTCAGTTTATTTTTAATCGGTTAGAATTTGATGTTTGTTTGTTTGATTTAATCGAACAAGTTTCCTCTTTGTTAAAAGTAGATAAATCTTTAAAAAAGGAGGTAAAGTTTGTTTTTCTTCTTTAGTTCGACCGAAGAGCAGCTGAAATAACTGAGGAGGGAACTATGAAACTGACCTGAGGTTAGACCTGTCTGAGTGAGGTTAATGAGAATACTTTTATATGTTTAAGTGATCAGTGTGATTTTGTTTTATTTTAGAAAAATAACTCAACAGATTAAAGAGTTTTAATCTGAACAGTATTGTTTTAATAATAGTAAATCACTTTCTGATTGGTTGTTTTAATCTCATCTGTTTAAAAAAATAAAAATTTACTCCTACATTAAATTAATATTATATTATCCACTGTTGTAGATGTTAACTTTAACATCACATTCAGAATAACAGTATGACCATCCCATAATAATATCAACTCTTTACTTTATTTATTGTGTATTTAGTGACAGAGAAGTATCTCAGGTCAGTCCTGCAGCTGTTAGACTCCACAACAGGAACCTCAATGTGCAATAAACCCTATTTTTATTATTATTATTATTATTATGTAAATACTGTAAATATGACACATGCATTTATCTTACTTTAACTCAAAGTTTCTTTATTTTTTAACGTTTGTCTTTTTTGTATCTATAATCTGCTGCTTTGAATGTTTTGTATCTTTGCTGCTGTAATTTGGGAATTCAGAATCACCTTTATTTTTATTGTACATAGTACAGGGTAATTTAAGCGCCACTTAAATACTAAAATGAAAACCATTTTAAAACACAAAGATAAGGTAAGAATAAGAAAAAGGATCTTCCCCCTGTGGAAATATTTAAGTAACATTTTTACTTTATCTTTAGACTTTAATAGAAAAGAGACAAAAACAGAAAATGACTCTTTAGTCTTTAAATCTGTTTCTGTTGTTATCAGAGTTTCCTGTTTTCCTGTTTCCTTACAGGTGAGGACAGAAGGATGATGATTGGACAGCTGATGTCAGGTCAGTTATTATTATTATTATTATTATTAAAATGATGTTAAAGTTTTTCTGTATGATCACAAACATGATGGTTAGGAGGCCCTCCTCTAGAGGAGACCCTTCTTCTTTTCCTCCTTCAGGGTCTCTGAGGGTCTCTGGGTGGGGGTTGTGAAGTCTGGATCCTTCTCCTTGGAGGGAAGGAGGTGGGGGAGGCTCAGAGGATGGTGGTGGTGGTGATGGAGGAGGAGGACATGGGTGCCACATGGTGTGAGGAGGAGCCATGATAGAGCTGTGACATGAGGGAGGGGGGGAGACTGGAGACTGGACTTTGACTCACCTGGACTCTTTCCTCTGATTTTACAGCTGGACCAGAACTGAGGACTGGACCAGGACCTGGAGGTGAAGACTGTCCCTGAGCTGAGGACCTGTGAGGAGATGAGTCTCCAGATGTCTTCTTCTTCAGTCCTGAGGAGCCCTCTCCTGACTCTGCTGTCCCTCTGCAGCCTGCAGCAGCTCCAGCTTGAGTTACATTGACTATAAAATATTCATCCATGGAACAAAAATCTCTTTATTCCAGCCGCTCAGTCCTCCTCATGCTGCCGGGTTAGACTCAACCCTCCTCAGCATGTAACTCCGAGCAGAGCGTCAACCACACCACCACCACCACCATCATCATCTTCATCATTTCAGAGGAGACAAACTCTTCATCATCTTCATCTTCATCTTCTGCTGTCTGTGCCACCTCACTCACCCAGAGCAGGAGGATGTCTGCTCCTCCTGATGAAGGTCAGTCTGAGCTTTTACTTTCTTAAATCGGCAGAAATGTGACTGGGGTTTGGTGTGAACTGAGCTCACCCCTGCAGCGGTCGGACCTGCTTTTCATTGACCTGAAATGACCGCCTTTAACAACATGACACCGTGATGGATCGACTCTTTTATTCCAGACTCTCAATAAACTCTGGAAGTTTCTGATAGACGCTCTTAACTCACACACAGACTCTGGATTAGGGATTTAAACTCTAGATTAGGATTAAAGAGTTAAAGTAAAGTAGAAACTCTCGGGGGGAAACAGGAGAATTAAAAAAGTCTCTAAAAGCAGCAGCTCTCGGTCACTTTCGACTCTTTAATCGAACATTGGAGGAAGATCTTCGCCGAATTTCGTTCCGGTTGATAATCGATCGATCATTGCATCAGAAACTACCGGCTGCGTTTCTGATCACATGGGAGGAAACATGAAAAAAACCTCTTAGAAACGAGAAAAACTTCAGATTTACCTGCTGAAGCTGCTGCAGAAAAATCCAGAGAGGACAGAAACAGTCGGAGAGGACATAAAAAAGGACAAATCCACAGTTTTTTCGATTATTGCGCGAAAATTTTTGGCGCAGCAGCTTCACCCCCCACCCCCCATCTCTGACGTCATCGACCCTGTATTCAGAGCCTGTTTACTGGTTTACAGACCAGTCCACCCAGTATATTAAAAACCGACCTGGACCCCCCAATCAAAACCAAAAACCGGGTTTTAGTTCTTCTTTATTTTCGTCTCGTTTCCCCAAAAAGAAAAACCGACAGAGAAAAAACAGAGTGAGTCTGAGATCCAGAGAGGAGGGGGGGACAGGGTCAGGGGTCCGAAAATAAAAGAAGATCTGAGAGTTTAATAAAAGAGAGTTAGAGAGTCTGTTCAGGGGAATTAAATCTGATTTTAATGAACATGAAGATAAACTTTTTTCTCCTCCAAACTGAAGAACTGAAGCTCTGCTCTCTCTGACATGTTTCCTCTCTGCTCTGAATTAACATCACGTGACTTTAGTGAGTTTTTCTCTGGAAATTTAGTGAATTTTCGTTCATTCAAAAATATTTCTCAACGAAATTTCAACAAACTTTCAGACAGAATCAGAAAATAATCCAAAACTGACTGAATTTGTCTTTTCTGGAGTTAGAAAATGAATCTTCAGATTAATGTGAATTTAATCTGAACTCATGTTTGTGAGCTGGAGTCACAAAAGTCTGAATTATAAAGTGAAATGATTCATAAATCCATGAGGAACTCAGACCTGCTCACAGCTTCAGTTTCTGAGGAGATGATCATGTTCACTCTGAGAAACCAGGAGAAGAGCTGGAGAGAGAGAGAGAGAGAGAGAGAGGGATGAAGGAAGGAAAGAAAGACAGAAAAATAAGAGTAAAAGAGGAGGAGAACTCTGTGAACCCTCTGAACTGACAGCAGCGGGTAAAAACACATTTCCTCTGGGAGCCTGTGAGGGTGAATGAATGAGTGAGTGAGTGGGTGAGTGAGTGGGGGTTGGGTGGGGTTAGCTGGGGTGAGAGAGTCCAAAGTCTGCTCAGAAAAGTTGGTTTAGTATTCAGAGAGTTCAGGAATCTGCTGCAAACTCAGAGAGAGGGTTTCTGTTTCTGTTTCTGTTTAAGGAGATGATCAGAGTCTGAAACAGTGAAGCTGCAAACTTCTCTGAAACTCTTTTACTCTAAAGTTTCATAAAAATGAGGAGAAAAAAACAAGAGTTTGTTTTATAAAGAGTTCAGTTTGTGATCTTCATACTGAGTCCTGATGTTACTGTTACACACAGGAGAGAAAATCCTGTTTAAAAGGAGAAAACATGTTTTTATTTTCATCATTTCTCCTGAACATGATGAGAGTTTAACAAAAGTGAAGGATCTGAATCTAATCAATGTTCAAATAAATCTATAAAAACAGGATAATTTACTTTGATAGAAACATTCAGACTGAACTTTAAATCATTTTCATTTCCATCATCAGGCCCTGAAGGTTCAGAAGTTTAACAGAGTTTATATAAAAAAACACACGAATTAAAGGTCAAAGAAAAATTCTCAGGCTGAACATAAAAGAAAAAAACCTTATTTAACTATTTTTAACAAAAGTTCATCATCGATCCTCGAACCGACCTCAGTCAGCAGAGGTAGAAATCACAGATCATCACAGAAACTGTCTCAACAAACCAACTTCATTCAGGATTATTATTCAGGCTTTTTCAGATTTATTCAGGTTTATTATTCAGGTTTATTCTGGATTATTCTGGTTTATCATTCAGGACTTTAAAAAGTTCTCCTCTTTTCTATCAACGTTTTAAACAAAGAAAAGTTCATTCTCTCCCAAAAGTTCAGACAGTTTAAACTCTCTTATTCTGAAGTAAAAGTTACTGATGTCAATAAAAATGAAGTTTATCTTCTTACAGATCAAAAAACTTTAACTTTAAAATAATCATTGGAGAAACAGTCTCTTTAAAAAACACCAAAATGATTTAGATTTAACTAAAAACTACGGACAAATAAAACTTTAACAGGTTTAAAAAGAAGTTTTCAAAGTTGAAGTTTGAAATCTGTTAAGATGGATAAACCTCCTTTAGATGTCCCACCTAGTTTTTGAAACAAATACAGTCCACAAGACAAACAGAGAGATCACATGATCAACACCAACAAAACAAGAACAACACGTAACAAAGACGACAAAAAACAAAGACGACAAAAACCAAAGACGACAAAAAACAAACTTCACCTCCACAGAGAAGAAGAAAAGTCCGTCTATCAGCTGAGAAACATCAAACTTCTGTATATCTACAAAGTTAAGAGTGGAATAAATCAGACTTTTAAAGTGATTCAGTTATAAAGTTAGATTTTCCTCTTTCTCTCCTTTTCTGTTCGTTTTCCTAACGTTGAGTTTTTTTCACACAGATGAGAGAAAAATGATATTTGGACGTTTTTCAGGTTGAGAAAACCAACAAACGAAAATAAACGAGACTTTAGTGAGATCTTTGAAAACACGGTGAAAACACAGACGTAAATCAGAGACGCTGGAGTTACAGGACGGTTCAGTTTTTAGCTGTAAAGTTTCTTCTTCTTCTGAATCTGTTATTGATCATTTTTAATGTTGATCAGTTTTGTTGTTTCATAAAAGCAGAAAAACAGAAGCTGAAGTTTTTAGTGCTGAAGATGCAAACAGATAAAAATAATCAGGATAAAATCACAAATCTTCATTTCTGAGGCCTTTTCATTCATGTGTTCATTTGTTCATGTGTTCATGGAGGTTTTCTGTCCTTCACCTCATCATCAATATCTCCTTTTTTTCATCTTTCGCTCTCAGACCCTGAAGTTAATCTCTCTTTTGGTATTTCAGGCTTTTCCTTAGACTAACAGTCCCACCCTAAACACCACCTCTGTTGTCCTCACACACTCTCACACTCACACACACTCACGCTCACACACACACACTCACGCTCACACACACACACACGGTCGTGTCCTGATTCCTCCTGACGTGTCCTAATCAGAAAGGTCCTGTCAGGATATGAGTGAGTGGAGAACATCTGACGCTGCTCTCCAACCCTCTGACCCAAACAGTAATTCTGTGGCCACGGCGAGGCCTCCTCCTCTGCAAGCATCTTCAAAAACAGGCCTGAGCGAGCGAGCGAGCGAGCGAGCGAGGGCGGGCGCAGGAGGAGGAGGAGGGATGGATGGGGGGCAGGGGGAAAGCTCGTGAATTCCGGAGGGTGGGCTCTTTAGCCCCGGTGGGTGGAGATGGGCTTGTTGTTGTTTCATTCCTCCAACCTGTTTTTCCTCTTTTCCTCGTTCTCGGGAATAACCCCTCCGAGAAACCAGGGTGGGTGTCAGATCAGAGGAAGTTTGTGAATGAAGGTGGAGGTGTTTTTCAGACTTGGTATTGATCTGCTGGGTGGCCTCAAGTAACCGCAGCCCCCTCCTCCCACCCTCCTTCCCTCCCTCCGTCAGTCAGTCAGTCAGACCTGCTCTTCCTGCTCTGAACTTCAGCGAGAGACTGATGGACAAAAACTCTCAACTAAAGACGAGAGAGCAGAAGTGGAGGCTGAGAAACAACACACTCACTCTCTGTCTTCTCCTCTGCTTTTCTGTCTTTTTAGGAGCAGATTTGATCAAACACATGTAAAGAAAAATCAGCCTGTTGAAGCGTAAACAAAACTGAGAGAATCAAACTAATAAAGTCATAGTTAGATATTTCATTCACTGTTTCTAGACTTTAAAAACACTTCATGTTAAAATAAGAACCTCTCTGAAAAACGAGTTTTTATTCTTGGCTGTGAAGTTTGGAGATGAGATGTTCCTTTATTAGTCCCACAGGAGGAAAATCAAGAATAGTTTAGTTACAAAAGGAGAAAAATTAAAAGATAAAGAAACTTTAAGTTAAAACAAGATATGTGCACGCCTTGTATTTACATCTGTACAGAACTGACATAATAATAATGTTAACATGGTTAGGTGGAAACTTTGTGTTCAGGAGAAAAGTCGTTGTTTATGGGTAGATTGATTTAACGTAATCATATTTCTTTATTTATGAAAACCAAACCCAATTTTTAAGACCCCATTATCGGCACATTTATTAATTTCAGACCAGTTTGGAATGAAAACACAAAAATAAGATTTCTGTATTTGTGGATCAGTTTGTAAAGTTTTCATCAAACTTTTACTTTCATTAAATAAGTTTAAAGACTTTAATCCAGTCAGGTTATAGAAGGAAAAATAAATCAATACAGACAGAGGAAAGTTTTTCTTTTTATAAAACATTATCATAGTTTTCAAATCTAACATGGACAAAGTTCTTTAAAGAGGATAAAAGTGTTTTTTTTTTAAGTTTTTAGACGTTTACAGACTTTATAACAGTTATATAAATCTAACCATCACAGGTTACATCCAAACAAACATAATAATTAAAGTTCATGTTCGGTTTAGTTTTAAACTTTATCAAACCTTATAAAACGTTACCTTAAAGTGTTTAAAAGAGGCTGAACGTGTCGGCAGGTTTTAAGAAAGAAAGGAAGTCCGATTATAACTCTGATAATTGTGAAAGTTTAACTCCAAATCTTTTAATTCTTATTTTTAAAGTTTTTAAACACTTAGAGAGTTTAATAAAGTTATATAAATCTAACCGTCTCAGGTTACGTCCAAACATACATAAAAATAAAAGTTCATGTTCAGTTTAGTTTTAAACTTTATAAAACTTTTTATAAAACCTTTAAGTGTTTAAAAGAGAATGAAAGTGTTGGTGGTTTTAAGAAAGAAAAGAACTTTGATATTTGTGAAATCCTAACTTAAAATCTTTTGAATCATTTGTATTTCTAAAGTGTAATCTGTTAGTTAAAGTTCCCTCTGACACATAAAAGCTCCATAAAAAAAAAAGATTAAAGTTTGAATTTGAAATATGTATAAACTTTACTTAAGTCTTTCTCACGTTAGTAAGTAAGTAAGTAAAGTTTGTTTATAGAGTGATTTTAACAGATCAAAATCACAAAGTGCTGTAGATAAAATAAGTACAATTAGATAAACATAAACAGTATAAAAGAAAAGTACAAATACAAACACAAATATGTTAAAAACGTCTTCACATATCAAACTTTGCTGTGAAGGTCATCATGAGTGAACATATTTTTATCTTTATAATTAAATTTTCAAAAACATTGAATACAAATAATAAAGTCAACTGGACAAATATGATGAGGACAGTCAAGTTTTTAATGAGTTTTAAACTTATTTTCTCTCTCCTGTGTTTTCAGTTTATGAACTTAAATCAGTTTTACACTCTTCTCTGTTTTCTGTAATTCGCTCACTAAAAACACTTAAAGCTGACTCCCTTTCCTTCTTATTTAAAATGATTTAAATCTATTTTAAGTCTTTTTTTTAAAAACACCCTCTCTGAGTGTTTTTTCCTCCCTCTCGGTCTGATTATCTCCTGACAGCTGCAGATCAGGGACTGAAAACATCAGTTTGCAGGTTTGTTTTTCTGGGTTTTTCTCTCACATTCCTAAGCTGTGAGTTCAGCTCTCCTCTGGTGCCCAGTATATGATACTGGGAGGTAACTGGTCGTGTGTTAGGAACATGAGCTCCACCACAACAGCATGTCCATGCATGGACAGCATGGACATGAAAACTTTACACCTTTATTTCTTTCTACTAAAGTCTGAAAGGTAAAGGGAGAGTTTTCCTGTCACACAGACCCGGTTTGAGTCCGCTCAGGTTCTGCTCTTCAGAACCTGAAATACTTCAATAATCCTCAGAAGGGAAGTTGGTTTCTGTTGCAGTAACTCCAAACAAAGTCGAAAGAGAGGATCAATAATCAATAAAATAAGTAAAAATTGGTGTTTTAAACTCTTTTCGAGTATCGGGTCTGAGACACTAACATTATGCTCCGTGTTTGTCTTCATGTTTGTTTGTATCTCAGGGTGACTCTGTGTTTGATAAACTGATTTAATCTTTTCTTTAATATGATTCATTATTCTGTTTTCCTTTCAGACATGAGTCTGAATTTTACATTTAGGTCTGTTAGTAGAGATTAAAAATAAAAAGAAGCTGCACGTGTTTATCGACAGTGAGTGTTTTTAGGTGAACCATGTTTGTCTAAAGAAACTCTTATTTATTCTGCGTTTCCTCTGTCGTTGACCTTCTGGTCTGTTTTAAAGGAGAATTGCTGACTTCATACGTGAAAGTGAAAGTAGTTTGATTATTTTCTTTCTCTTTCTTTCTTTCTTTCTTTCTTTCTTTCTTTCTTTCTTTCTTTCTTTCTTTCTTTCTCTCTCTATTCCAGCCTCGGTGATTTCTCACTTTGACAATCTCATGTCACATACAAACATTTCTTATCCATTAGTTGGAAGGAAGAAGAAACATCTTATATTAGCTGACCCCTCACTTAAAGTCTAATAGTTTATTAATCGATCACTGAGCAACATTCAGACCACAAAACTAAAACAACAAAACAAAAACAAACAGATCAGAGTTTCAAATGGACTTATGGGTCACTGAGCTAGACTCTAGTCACACCATGAAGTAAACAAAACAAAAACAAAACAAAACAAAACAAAACTAAACTAGTCTAAACTAAAGTAAAACAAAAACCAAAAACATATTTTCTGTCTGACTTATTGGTCACTGATCTCTACTGTAGTCACACCGTGAAGTAAATAAAACAAACATAATAATAAATATGAATAAAAACAACATTTCAGTCTGACTTTCCTACTAGAATCATCAGTTACTTTTTACTTTATTTTCTTGTCTTGTTACAGATTTGTTCAGGTCTTCACTTCACTACTTTAACAGCTTAAAATGTTAAATGTTCTATAGATCATTTAATATGTTGTCTTACTAACAAAACTGAACATATACTAAACAGACTGTAAACAAACCTACATTAATACTCTAACTGATAATACTCTCATTTCTTTGCTTTAGTTGAATTTTGTTCCTATCTTTCTGCTCTGATGTTTATTGTTTTTCTGCTGCTATGACAACAACCCCCCCCCCCCAAAGGAATCATTAAAATTTAATTGAATCCTTTCTAATCAAATCTGCTTGTATAACAGCTTCATGAGGACACACCAACAGTTCCAGCTCCAACATCTCACTGTGTGTGTGTTTGTGTTTATATACAGCAGCAGACTTAGACTCCATTTTCTAAACTACACATGAAGGATGAACACATGAAGGATGAACACATGAAAGTTGCGGGTCCGATTCCCCCCTCGTACCCTGCAGAAATTAGCAGCAAGAAAGCATGTAATTGACAAAGTCACGTGTTCTCACTACGGGAACGGGCACAGCCAGCTCGCGAGCGAATGAGAGCGAAGGAGAGAGAGAGGCAGAGAGAGAGAGGGAGAGGGAGAGAGAGAGAGAGAGAGAGCTGTAGTACAGAGGTGGTGTGAGTGAGGAAGGGATCGAAGGGAAGAAAGAGAGACATGACAAAAATATCAAAAGGCAGAAAGCACGCCGTACCATGCGAGCTCAATTTGTGACCGCTGGGATCGAGGATGTCGGATTAATGGTGACGACCGCAGCCCGTTTTCGCAGAGGAAGCTTCTCTATCGCAACTTGGGCGCAGAGGGTCCGCGGGGAAACATGGCCGAAGGTTATTCTGCAATTATTTTCCCATTTTCTGCCTTAGTTTCTGCCTCTGGAGCCGAGCGGAGGGGGCGGAGAGGGGGGGGCGGCAAGGTGCAGCGAGACCCGCGAAATCTTCCAAAAGCTGAAAATAAGAAGAACCGACTCGAACCGCCCCTGAGCGCGAGCGACACATCCAAGCAAGCACGCGCTCACATATAAAGCATTGTTCGCGTGGAGAGTGTGTCCACAAGTGAAGCTCGAGGAAACCATGTGTACACCTGCCTGCAGGAGACAACTCTACACGCGCACACACACACACACACATATACACACGCACACGCTGCAGATGCACGAGACAAATCCTCCACAAGTTCCACTACTGAGCATACCTGTGCACGAGACAGAGCCGTGCATCTGTCACGGGGGTGTGGGGTGGTGTGGGGGGGCAAATAACTTTTTAATGCGTGGATGGGCACGCGCCAAACAGTTGTAGTAGTTTCTTCGTGAACTTCCCACAGCCCGTGTTCGTGTTCGTGAGTGGAGGGGATTCCCCCCACGCTGCTGCTGCTTCTTCAAGAAGTTTTTACGCAACCTCGCGGCGCATTAAACTTATATAAACCCGGTGTGCGCGAGGGGAAACGGCCTTCCGGTGGCGTGAAGAAGGTTTTAACTTGTTTCTCCCATGTCCCCCCCACCATCCCCACCCCCTCCACCATGACTCGTTTCAGGAGGGCCGGTTAGAGGTGGCGGAGAAGACCCCGCCAAGTCCACCACCGAGCAGGAGGACCGGACTCGACCCCCCCAGGTCCTGACGGGATCGGGATTCTGTAAGTGGTTCAACGTCCGGATGGGTTTTGGATTTATCTCGATGACCGGCAGCGAAGGGAGCCCCGTAGACCCCCCCCTGGATGTTTTCGTCCACCAAGTAAGTCCAGAAAATGTCCCCCCCCCACACACACACACACACATCTGTCCTCTCTGAGTGATTGATCAGTTTAATTTCCTCCACTGTCTCTTTTTCTCCCTCTGCTCCATCTTCACACACCCCCATTACACCACCACCCCCCACTTTGTACCATCCGGATGTTTTGTTTCTGCCAACATGTTGGAGTTTTATCACAAAAACACCTTTAAGTTTCCTCCTCTTTCTCTCTCCCTCTCTCTCCCCCTTTTTCCTCCCCCTCTGACTGTAAAGGGGGGAGACATGTCGTGTGTCTGTGACTCGGTTAGTTTCACACTTGCCTCTCCAACATGTCGGAGGAGGAAGCCCCCTTTTCTGCTCCTTCAGGGTCTTTGGTCCAGAACATCTCAGGAGGACCAGACTAGAACTGGGCGATAAGGACCCAAAGTCAGATCACGATATTTTTAGATTAAATATCGATAGATGATAAATATCTTGATATTGTTATTGCAGATGTCAAAAGTATTTCTATTTAAGAAGAATAAAACATAAACATAAATACTCTATAACCACAGGAGGACCTTTGTTTCCATAAGGCGCACAATTAAACGAAAAATATATCTTTAATTTAAAAATAACCCATGAAGTAAAATAGACTGATCTTTATCTGAAATAAATGTATTTATAAGAGAAAAGCATCAACATTTTGACAAATATAAATAACAGATTAAAATCAAATGACACATTTTCTTCTTCTCTCTAATAAACGACAAACACTAAATGACCTTCCACTGGTTTATAAATCTCTAAATGGTTTTGGTCCAGAATATATAAAAGAATTGGAAAATAATTCAACTTTATTGTTATTGCACAAGTACACAAGTTTACATCCATCCAGAAGTGCTGAGTGAGTATAAATATATTTACAAATGTACACAGTATGAAGGGATATATTCATGAGTGTGTCATGGAGTATAAAAGAGAATATCAGTATGTTAGTGTGATATGTTAGAGGAGTATAAACCCAGTCGAGCTCTGAGATCGACTGGCTCAGGTCAGATAGTGGAGCACAGAGTTTGAACCCGACATGGTGAAGCAGGATTTAACTGATATTATTATTCTGCTGCTTCACACGAGTGGAACAAAAACGACCAGCAGAACTAAAATCAGACCAAACAGTTTAAATCCAGGTTTTAAACATTTCTCTGTTCATGTGTTTACAGCTGAGCTCTTTTTAGTAATTTTAAATTTATCTACAGCTCCTGCTTTAAACTGTTTTTTTTGTTTTGATGCTGCTCTTTAAAAAAAAAGTTGTATTTTTCTGTAAAGCACATGGAGTTGCCTTGGTGTGAAATGAACTATATAAATAAAGAATAAAATCTGACAAACCCACTAAGTAAGGGCAGCATTTACATGTATAAAGACAGAACAAAATAAAGAGCTCAGTTTAAGAAAATAGTTTTTAATCATCATTTTAAGATTATTTATCCGTCTTTATCTTCTGAACAGTTTAAAACAAGATTATAAACTCCGTAAACATTTCCTCCTCTTCTTTCTTTCTTACTTTGATAAACAGTTAATGTTTTCTTCAGGTCGACATTAGAGGACAGACAAGTGTGTCCTTCTTAACAGAATCTGATATCTGTAGATCTATATATATGATATGGTCCAATTCCAAATCTCATTTAAAAATATACCGATTTATTTCTCACATCGATATATCGCCCAGTTCTAGTCCCCACTCTGTGTTTTGCGTGTCCGGGCTGATTTATTGCACACAGAGTTAATTTCTGACTCCTTATTTTCACGTTTCTCTGCAGAAAACAAAGAGTAGTCGACCACAATCCTCCTTCTCTTAAAGGTTTAGTCTCCCCGTTTACAGACCAATAAAGAGGCTCGAAAATAGTCTGGGAGGACGAGGACAGGCATTTTCACTGGTGTTCATTTGACACCCTCTCCTTGAGGAGGTGTCTTTATTGTGGGCTCACAGGATGTTGGGAAGGAGGGGAGCCCATGAGGGGTCAGAGGTCAGCGCTGATGTAGTGGTGAATAAAAAGATGAGTCCGCTCTTCATTATCATAGAAATGAGGATTAGTTTTAAAAAAAAAAGAGCTGACTGGACCAGCTGTTTGTTCTGGATTATAATCCTTTAATTTGGATTTATTTAATTTAAACACAGAATCTGTTTTTTTTCTGCTTTCATATTAATGAACATAACGAGTTAAATTAACTCTGTTTGTATTAGTGTCTACATTTATTCATGGATTTAGCTGCTTTCTTCCTTAAACTGATTTAGTGTCGTATTTTTATTGTTGAGAATTTTTATATATTTTCTGATAATGAGATAAAAGATGAAGCTGAGCAGCAGGAAGTCTCTGTAGAAGAAGTGATTTTGTTTAACTAAAGAGTAGTTCAGTTTGTCCTTTTTAATTTGATCTTTTCTGTATTTCTCGTTTGTGAAAATTTAGTTTCTGTGATTTTAAATAGAGATGATCAGAAAAGTGCATTCAGTGGTGAGTCATTATCTGTTATTGTGTTGGATATTTTCACATCCTATATCCCTGAACATGTTTAAACACGTGCGTCTGTATCTGTGGTTCTGCTCACATCCTCTCTGAGTTCAGATGTTAGTGAGGTGGAGCTTCAGTTTGGGAAAGAGGCTGAAAGTCAAATCGATGGTTTCTGTCTCAGCAGTTTGTTTGAGCTGCTGCAGTAATGGAGTCTGAGGGAATATTTTTCAGATTAGATTAGATTAAACTTTATTGTCATTAAACTTGTTCAGAAAAATGCAACGAAATGCAGTTTAGCATCAAACCAGAGGAGCAATAGCACAAGTATCAGATCATATTTACAGCATATATAAATATATATGCATACCTAGATATATGTGTGTGTATATTTACACATACATAAGAGCCGGTATGAAGTTGCTAATGTCAATATTTACATTATTTACATCATTTTACATTTAACAAAGAGCCATTAGTGTGAGAGTTTAACTGCATGATGTGATTTTAGAGGCTGATCTGAGTGAAGAGAGGAGGAATAAATCTTTAAACTCTGACCAGTTTGTTTAAAATCCACAAACTGATTTCTATTTATTTCTATTTCTATTTATTTATTTATCACAGATTAAAAACAGAGCAAGGAGGGAATGAAGCTGATAGGGTAATACAGAGGTCCACTCCAGTCAGGGCAGTGAAGGCGTAAGTAATGAGGACATAGACAGGTTATAAATATAAAGGTCAAAACAACAGAGAGACAATATAAGTATAAATAAAAAGAAACACAAACATAACAGATAATGACGTGATTAGATGAGATTTTAATGATATTTTAAAGGATTTGAAGGATAATATTGATTTATCCAAATCATTCTATAGTTTCGGTCTAAAAGTGATAAGAAGTTCCACAGAGAGGTGACTGAAGATGGTCTTTTTGTCTTCAAAACGGTTGAATTTATTTCACCATAAATCAAATGTTTACAGTTAAATTCAGCCCCAGTGTCTCCAGCTGCGTGTTCACAACAATATAACTGTCATTTGGCACAAAAGTGGAAACCAAACGCAGTCACAGGCTTATTGTCATGTTGTATGTAGAAGATCCCACTCCTCTGCATGTCTGTGTTCGCCCTCATTAATAAAGCAGTCAGTCATTCTCTCTGTTAGCTTCCTCCTCTGTTTGATTCTGTTTCTTTTAGTCGTTCTCATTAAAATCCAACATTTAAATCAGTGTAAGCGTGTATCTGAAGACCCTGCAGACCTGTGTGAAAGAAGAGTTATTTAGGTGAAAGATCTCCCACCTCTCTGCCTGTAATTTCCGAGGTGGAGAGGAGACTATCTCACGTTTCCTGCACAATTCTCATCCTGTACGTTGAAGAAAGAGAAGAGCGGTGGGGAGTGGAAGAGGGAGCGTGAGGACAGGAGGAAAAAAGGAGGGAGAAGAAGAAGAAGAAGAGGAGGAGGAGGAGGAGTTTTCCTAGGAGAGGGAAAGAGGAGGGATGTGGGAAAAAATAAGTGTTGGTGAGAGTCGGGGGGTGGGGGTGGGGGGAGGCGGCGGAGGAGGAAAACATAAGCGCGAGGTTTGAAAAAGAGGAGCGAGTGGAGGAGCAGGAGGTGAGAGAGGGAGGGTGAGAGTGTGTATGAGTCAGCGAGAGGGTCTCTTCCTGGGAGGCCTCTTCATCAGGGCTCCTATCTGATCACTTCCTTTTTGAAGGTGTGTGTGTGTGTGTGTGTGTGTGCGTGAGTGAGAGAGAGAGAGAGAGAGAGAGAGAGAGAGAGAGAGAGAGAGAGTAATTAAGCTTCTTCACCCGCTGTACCTCTCTGCTTCGCCGTTCCACGCACAAAGCCATTTCATTATCTCTGTTTGTTAACCTCTTCTCTACCTGCACTGAGCGATTCTTTTTTTTCTGTGTGTGTGTGTGTGTGTGTGTGTGTGTGTGTGTGTGTGTGTGTGTGTGAGAGTGTGTGTGTGTGTGTGTGAGAGAGAAAGTGTGTGTGTGAGAGTTCCTGCTGGGACACGGGGGGTGCTCTCTCCTCGGGCATTCTTTTAAAAAGAGGAATTTCTTTAAAGACAAAAAGGCAGGAGGGTTGGGTGGGTGTGTGGGGTGAGGGGGGTGAGGGGGTGTGTGGGGTGAGGGGGTGTGTGGGGTGAGGGGGTGAGGGGGTGTGTGTGGTGGCTGAGGTGGGGGGCTGCTTGCCCTTTGTCGGTAATCAGTTTGAAATGTTGAACAGTTTGCTTCTGCTGCTGCTGCTGCTGCTATTCTCCTGAGTGTGTGTTCAATTTATGGAGCCCCTGTGAGTGTGTGTGTGTGTGTGTGTGTGTGAGAGTGTGTGTGTGTGAGGGTGTGTGTGTGATTCCTACTCTCCCTCATATCCACCAGGTTGTTGATGTCTACATGTGAACCGTTGTAAGATGTTTTAGGTTTTGTATGTGTGTGTGTGCGTGCGTGCAAGTGTGTGTGTGTGTGTGTGTGTGTGTGTGTGTGTGTTTTGTGTAGCGAGGTTAAAGTGGGCCCCTAGTGAGATTAACCTCTGGTCCGTGTCACCGTTTGGCATGCAGGCCCCACCCATCTCTGCCTTCAGATAGCCAGTATCAGGCTTTGTCTCTCCTGCAGCCACACTGCCCCCCCCACCCCCCCCCCCACCCTCCACCCTCCTACACCCCCACCCCCACCCCCCGCTCCTCCTCCTCCACCAACCCACCCTTCTCTTCTGCACATCAAAAAACACTAAAGAAGAAGAAAGGCTAGTCATGTGACTTCCTTTTGAGGAGCTGGCCACATAGAGCGGAGATGATTGGTAATTGGAAAGGTGGCCGAGTAGAAAGCAGAGCAGGACGCCAAACGAGACGCAGTTCACCTGAAACACAGAGAGAGAGAGAGGAGAGAGAGAGAGAGAGAGGAAGGAGAGAGAGAGAGAGAGAGAGAGAGAGAGAGAGAGGAAGGAGAGAGAGAGAGAGAGAGAGAGAGAGAGAGAAGGAGAGAGAGAGAGAGAGAGAGAGAGAGAGAGAGTGTGTTTGCACCTCTGACTCTAAATTAATTTAATTTAGTTTGAATAAAGTCAGAAACACTGAAACAGTCACAATAAAAATAAAAACACAGAGGTGAAGGTGAAGACGGCTCATTTCTTCTTCTTCTTCTGCACTTTGATTAATCCGTCTTTAACATGTTTATTCTGCAGAGACTCAAACCTCTCTGAGTGTGTCTGTCTCATTACGACAACGACTGATAAATCTCATTTTAAATCTCATTTTAAATCTTATTTCATCAAACAGAGGATAAACACTTCATCCATCAAACCACGTAAACCAGGGCGAGAGCGTCCTTTTAGAGAAGAGTCACGTCCTGAAAATCTGCGTTTACTACGACAGCAGCCATCTTTACTCAGTCCAGTCAGTTCAGTCTTTATCTTTGTTTGTAATATCTGATTTAACATTTATATGTCAGGAGGAAGTGAGTGTTTTAATCAGGATCAGAAGGGGTTTTATTGCTGTTGTCGATGAACAGGATTCACAGACTAGGAATTTTTTACGGCGTGATGATGCAACATTAAACAGAGAAAAATATATAAAATACTAGAATAAAAACTAATAAGAGCATGCAGGAGATATATAAAGTATAAAAGTATAACAGGCTATAGACAACTACACAATACAGAACAACAGTGCAGTAGGAGGAGTTAATTAAAAAACCGAAGAACATTAAACTAAAGTGAGCAGAGATAAAGTGACGGAGTTTGACTAGAAAGATAAGATGTTCCTTCAATAGTCTTAAAATTACAGCAGCGTAGTTTAGAAACAAAAGATAAAAATTAAAAGAAACTTTGAGTTAAAACAAGATCTATGCTGTGGTCATATTCACATCTGTACAGAAGTCACATGATAACAGGGTTTATTGCACATCAACGTTCCTGTTGTTGAAATGAGACAAACACAGTTAGATTCTCGTCCCTGTGTTTGTGATCATTAATATAATGAAGCTGTTTGATATTATTTATGAATCCATATTTTTCATCAGGCTGTTGGAAAATACTTTAAACGTATATCTACACTAAACTGAAATTTAAGAGATTTTAACTAAAATAATCCTGAATTACAGAGCGCTGAGATTTCTGCCTTCAATGATAAGAACAGATATTTGTTTATTCTTCCCATAAAAGTAAATTCTAAAATTTACAGCAGCGATAAAAACAGAAATTAAAGAAACTTAAAAGATGTAAAAAAGATAAATACATGAATGTTATTTACATGTTCATGTTAATTTATTACAGTTAAAAATGGAGATATTTGTATGTATGACTTTGATCACCTGATCAATCAAACACTGATTTAGTATTTGACTCTAAGGCTACGTTCACAATCCCGATTTTTCGTTAAATCCGATCTTTTTGTGCGATCGTTCAAATTACAACAACGATCATCTAATGTGAACAGAACGCGTCCGTGAAGTGACCCTCATGCTCACAAAACACAAATTACTCTCCCCTCCTGTTCGTGTCGTTGAACAACGGTGACGTTTGTCTCATATTGATGACGTAAAGATCGGATAAATGCGACCTGAGCGTCCACACAGCAGTCACAAACCAATCAGAACTGACCTGTTCACACTTGGATGAAAATTCAGATATGAGTCACAGATGGTTAAAACATCAGACCTGACCTGCAGTTTGAACACAGACTAATTATCAGGAGACTTAAAATTACAATCATTTTAACATGTGAAACATGAGAGGGTCTGACTGTGAGAGGATTGGATTAGTTTTTAAGAATCTTCATTAAAACATAAAGACCTAAAGTGTGATCTAGTGTGAGTTTGTCTATATTAACAGTTGAATGTGTTTTTAATCCACTTTATCTGACCCGCTCTCAGCTCCTTTATGATCTCCTCTGTGTGAGTAAACAGTCGACACACACAGCTGCTGGTTTCCCTCATTAAAGGTTAATGATTTAATTAAAGGGGAGGATCTTTGTTCACTGAATATTCTCACATTTCTCAGGTTGTTAGTTTTTAAAATCAAACCCTTTCGTGTAAATCTGATCTGTTTTCCTCCTCTTTGTGTTTCTCGTCGTCGTAGTGAAACCGCCGCGGCTCCTCTCGTGTCGTAAAAAGCCGCTCTTATTAGCTGGCGTCGTGTGTTTTATCAGCGCTCACCTCGGCGAGGTTCATTTCCCCTCTCCTCCTGATAAACGTGGCGAGATGATCTAGTGCTTCCTCCCCCAGATCAAATATTTGCCCCCGTCATAATCAGGGCTGTTGGATGTTGTTAATTTGAGGCGGGGGGAAACATGGAGGCTTTTAAGTGTTTGATGGGGGTTGGGCAGGGGTCAGGGGTCAGGGCCACTAATGACAACGTGTTGAGGAGGGCTTGGGTGTCAGCGGCGTCAGAGGAGCGGCTCTGTTGGTGGTTTAGCTCGGCGTGTTTTTGCTTTTCTTCTTCTTCTTCTCCTCTCCTGTCCGTCTGAACTGATCCGGCGCAGCTTTGTCCACTTAGCATTTCCTGTGTGTAAAAAGCTACTTAATGGCACAACGCCACATTGTGACCACCATCTCTGTCACGCTCAGAGGCGCGCCCCCTTTTTCCTCCTTAACTCAAGTACGATCCAGCGTGGGCCACCTCTGATTTAAAGCATCCCATAATTAGCCCTTCAGTAGCTGGTGGTCGCCACGGGGAAGGAGGGAGGGAGAGAAAGAAAGCGAGGCTAGGAGAGGACGGTGGTCTCCTCGCTCTCTCTCTCTCTCTCTCTCTTTGCCGCTTCCCCTCACGTTACAGCTTCCTGTATCGATTGCTGGGCCTGGCGATGACGAGGGCCCGGCTGATGAAAAGGAGCGCTATTTCTATCCAGGATGTTGGGAGTGTGTATTGATCGCCGGCTCCATCCTACACACAGTCGCACACATGTGGCGCAAAAGGAAGATATTTATTACATGTACGGGAGCCGGGAGCCGGGGTCCATTTTAAGGCTCCGCTCCGTCTGTTTTGAGGTGCTGTTGGCTCTGAGGAGAGAGAGAGAGAGCGAGAGAGAGAGAGCGTGTGAGCTGGTGTGGTCCGCCACTTTGGGTAGGGGGTGGTGCTGGGATGGTTATACCGCTGACCCCCGGATTTCTGCTGCTGACCTGTGGGGCTCCTGATCAAATGGGGGTTTTGTTCCTGGGCTCCCCCCAGGTCCAGCCACTGATCAGCAGTTGCTCCTCCATTGGAGCTGAACAGAATGCGCTGGAGGCATTTCCATGAAACCCCCACCTCCTCCTGTACTCCCTCCCTTATCCACCACCCCCTGCTTCAGGCCACTCCTCCATTTTGTGATCGCCCTCCTCACACTCTCTCTCTCTCTGTGACGCTCGTCCGCTCTCTCTCTCTCTCTCTCTCTCTCTCCTCGGCCGTGCCCTTTCTTGACCTCTGTGCGTAAACTGAAACGGGTCAAGACACCCGCCAGGTCACTTGAGAGGAGCCGACTCGGGTTGCAGGTTCTGATTTGTGGAGTTTTTTTGTTGACAAATGTACACATGGAGACACACACACACACACACACACACACACACACACACACACATGGAAGTTCACATGCTGCCTTTCATTACGTAACTGTGAGGAGTCTGAGCTCCTGCAGAATTAAACTCAGAGACAGAAGGGAGTCAGAGACCTCGTCCTACACGGAGGACATCTATGTGTGTGTGTGTGTGTGTGTGTGTGTTTTCCTGCGTTTCTGCAGAACAAAAGGGGTTGTGTGGTTTCCTCACTGGTGCATTGTGGGCATTGACGGGGTTGGAGAGGGGGTAGGGTGCTGAGACAAACCACTCAACTTTGACCTGGAGAGACAAGCTGCTTGTGGTCTGAAGACAGGAGAGGAAGAGGAAGGACTCGTGTGCCGCCGCAGAGTTTCAGAGCGCCGAGCCGTCCATGGTTATTCATCATTATTCAGAGGGTCTTTGGTTCTGTGGGGGGGGGCTGGATTTTAATTAGATTATTACAGGTTTTTGCTGCTGCAGGATTTTCTCTGAATGATCGAAAAAAAATCAGAAAATTAATCTGAGTTTAAATTTGAGAGCTGGTCTCTAAAAGCTCCATTTTCCTGTCGTGTGTGTGTGTGTGTGTGTGCATGTGTGTGTGCGCGCTCACAGCTTTAACTCACACGTTAGTAAAGTCCTGACTGATGAATCCTGTCGTTCCTGCAGATCTTCCTCTTCATATCAATCCTGCTCAAAGCCACAAACTCTCCTCTTTGTTTCTCACCTCCTTCCCCACTCCTCCTCACTCCTCCTCACTCCTCCTCACTCCTCCTCACTCCTCCACTTTTACTCCACCTTTACCTGCCTCCAAAACCTCGCTCTCGTTCCTCTCCGTTCCCTGATCCTCATCGTTTCCTCAAAGCCAAATCCGATACCTGAACTCGTCCTCCATCAGCTGAGAATCGAAGAAGACGAGGAGAGAGAAAAAAACACTCAGACTGTTTTTTACTAAATTAATTAATTAATAATTTAATTCAACATGAGCAGCTTTATGATAAAATAATCTTAAATATTAAAGGTGAAGAAGACAGGAGTGAGAGCTTCAGATACGTTTATAGAGGTAATAAACAAAAAGTCGTTTTAATCTTATTTTCTTAATTTAAAGTATAATTCGCTCCTTCCTGACTGATATTCTCTGTTTTACATTAAAACTTGAAATGATTGGTATTTATTATTTATTCTAATTAAAGTTCTGTTAAATTAAAAGTCTGTGAATTTCTCATAAAATCACGTCGGCGTCTATTTCTGTGTTTTCTTTCATTTGATCATTAAATACCTGCTCGTTTATGTCCGCTGACAGAAATAAGAGGTACATAAAAACTCTAAATTTGTAAAAGTTTAAAACTTTAATCTGAGATATTTTTAGAAAACAAAAGTGAAAACTTGAGAGATTTCCTGCTGTGATTAAATGTTCATATCCTGACAGTTTATCCTGCGTTCTGTGGTGATCTTGGCCTGATCCGGATTATTTAACTCCATCATGTTTTTGTCCTTAAATAAAGTAAATGTCATTTAAAAGGATTTTATTAAAAGCTTTAGGAGAAAAACTCTTCAGTCAGTTTTTAAAAATCGGTGTTTGAACATTTCTGTGATTTGAAAACAAAAATTCATTCAAAGAATATTTTTTAAAAGTTTTTATTATTTCATTTTAATTTTATTTAAAATCTGAATTAAAGGTTATTAATGTAAGAGTGGAGCTCTGGTGTAAATGTGTAAATTAATCCAGTATTTTTTTTTAAAGCATCTCTGCTCTGAGCGCTGACCTCGCTCTAACATCAGTGTGTGTGTGTGTGTGTGTGTGTGTGTTTGTGGTATTACACTTTCTTAGGTTTACACGTGTGTGTGTGTGCTGAGCTCTTAGTTTTTAATTAATTCACACTTCCTTTGTCACATTCCCACTCCTCTCTTTACCCACTTCTTCTGCTCTCTTCCATATTCATCTCCATCTATGAATAGACCTCGTATAGAGCACCTTCAGCTTCCTGTAAGTGCTGTCGTCCACAGACATTATAGAAAAAATGCTGCCGAGCGCTTTTTCCCTCCTTCCTCTCTGGTTTCACGTTTGATTCCCTCTGCTCATTTGCTCCTTTCTCTTCCTGTCTCCTACACATCTGCTGCTCCGGCGGGCGCTGAATTTTCTGATCGCCTGCATTGTTATTTTTAGGCCCTGGATGTATAGTAGGTAGTGGGTTTGCTCTGCTCGCTCACTCGCTGCGTGTTCGTGTGGGCGTGTTTACCTATGCCCGGATCTGCAGGGCTCCCTTCGATTCATGAAGGTCACAGATGCGGCGCGGTTCAGGCGTCCGTTCTGTGCCACGGCGGAGACATAAATCATCGTCCGGTGGTTATGTAGTAACCGAATCAATAATGGCGATCATGTAGATAAGATGGATGTGCTGAGAGACAAAGATTGCACGTTTGTGAGCGCCTCCTCGCCGTCTTCTCTCTGCTGGAGGAAAAGGAGGATGTGGTGTTTCTGGGTAAAGTAGATAAAGGGTGTAAAGCAGGGACGCGGCAGCGGCGGCGGCGGCGTCGGCGGCGTTGTGTGTGAGATAAGTCCCTCTGTGCACAGACTGTCATGGCAGTTGGAGCAAACAGTCGATCCAAAACATTCAAACCGGCGTGTTCATCATGTCGTGTTTGCCGCAGTGCTCACAGAGCTCACCGCCGCCGTGGTTAACTTGTGTATCCTGGAGATCACACATGACGATGATGATGATGATGATGCTGAAGTGTTATCTAAGGTTAGGGTTCTGTGCAGAGAGATTCAGACGAGTCCTTTCATTGAAAAAATGAGGTTTACCTTAAAGACAGAGACTCTCCTCACACCTGAGAAAAGAACTCAGTGAGTCTTTGTTCGGTCCAGTCAAGGTGAAACTCTCTGAGACTGACTCAGACTCAGGGAGGAGACGTCTCTCTGCTGTCTGTCTGTGAGCACTGAAGGTACCAACCCGACCCAACTCCACACACACACACACACACACACACACACACACGGCCTGCCACAGTGTGTACCTCCTCTGTCTTGAACACACACCCTCGTGTATTGCAGACATCATCATTATGAATTCATCGAGCTATAAGCGCCAGCCGCTTTTAAATGGATAATTGCTTTTTTCCTCCCAACAGAGCAAACTGGTGATGGAGGGCTTCCGCAGCTTAAAGGAGGGTGAGCAGGTGGAGTTCACCTATAAGAAGTCCTCCAAGGGCCTGGAGTCCCTCCGGGTGACGGGACCCGGTGGGGGACCCTGTGCAGGCAGCGAGAGACGACCCAAAGGGAAGGTCCCACTCCAGAAACGCAAACCAAAGGGAGACCGGTGAGTGAGAGAGAGAGAGAGAGAGAGAGAGATCCAGGAAACATCAGCTCTGTCTTTTTCGTTTCTGCGGGGATGTAATGACTCATGTATGCATTTATATCCCATGAGTCTTTGCTTCACCCAAAACAACCCTTAATGTGTTTGCGTTTGGAGAGCTGCCTACAGTGGAGGGAGACATATGTTATATACGTACATGTGAACGCGGCGAGCGATTTCTGAGTGGGCTGAGATTATAGATTAGATCTATTCAATCTGCCAGACTACATGCCTGTTGCTATGGTTATTGTGCACCATAACAAGGAACTGAATAGGGCACTTTGCCCGCCATCGCCGCTATTTTAAATCAATTTACTAGCTTTTACATTAGAGACAGCATTAGCAGACGAAGGGAAGGAAGGGAAGGATTGGGTTTATATGCATCTCAATGCGGCAGTCGCTCAATCAATCGTTTTGTCTGCAGTGAAATCCTGAAGGGTGCTCTGCTCGAATCTGTCCGAAGGAAACAACCATACAGAGCTCGGAGTTAAGAGCAGAGGAGACAGAGAAGGACGAGGAGAATTATTCGAGTGTATCTCACAGGGCGAGCGACAGGGATCCATTAAGACGAGAAAGTCCAGCTCTCCTCCGGGTTTGAGTGTGAAGAGGAGAGCTGGTGTGAGGAATGAGGAAACAGGATCTGAGGCAGGAGGCTGATTGGTTTACACAGCTGAATAATTCAGGTGATTTGGGATAATTGATCCAGTGTTAGGTCAAGTGTCGCTGCCTTCTCCTGAGGTGGGAGCGAGGCGGCGTTGGCTTCAGACATGGCAGGTAGACAGCTGTGATGTAATCTGTCACTGTGAGCGCGCTCAGTGTGAGCAGTAGTTTCGCTGCTCTGACCCCTGCTGGTCACTCCGTTATGCAACCGAGCGTTGTGACATTTCTTCTTCTTCTGCTGCTGCTGCTGCTGCTGCGGTTTGAAGGTGTTTGAACCAAGAGTGGGTTCATTTGTTCCTCTGAGTGGAAACTGTGGAGGTTCTCCGCCGTGATGACGCTCCACAAACATCTCTGCTCCGGTATGTGATGAGTTGTGTCTCAAATATTTTCAGCCATCTTGTCTTCATTAGGCCGGGATCTAATGTGGTTCCTGGTACTTAAAAAACAACATAGTTCACCAGTTAGTCACTGAATAAATCCACCCAACTATTTTATAACAGTTCTTATGAATAACCGTGTTTTATCCTCTCACACACGCTTCAAACAGTCGATCAGACTTTATTTGTAAAGAACGTTTCATACATATAATGTAGAACAAGGTTCTGTCCATTCAAGCAGGATATTAAAAACAATGAAATAAAATAAATAAAAATACAAATACCAAACAACACCCACCCTCCCAACCGCCATTCAACACACACACACACACACACACACACGCACGCACGCACGCACGCACGCACGCACGCACGCACACACACACACACACACACACACACACACACACACACACACACACACACACACACAGATGCGTCAGATCAGGTGAGGATTCTTCAACTTGAGTTAAAAGAAATGAGGAAACTCTGGATCTCGGACTAAAACGATAAAACTATAATAAAATATAATAAAGGTGATAAAGATTTAAAAGTTACTGAAATAAAAGAGTCTTAAAATCAAACAATAACAGGAGGTAAATTAAAAAGAGGTAATAAAACACATAATAGTCACTCTAGGTCTAAAGTCGGATAAAATCACATCATGCAGAGAATAAAAACAAAATTTAACTCAAAGACTAAAAAGGTCTTTAGTTTACTTTTAAAGATCTGAACAGTAGGTGTCGCTCTCAGGTCTGCAGGTAGGCTGTGATGATTCACCGCATGTTTTAGTTTTTACTTTGGGAAAAATGAAAAGACCTGAAGACCTGAGGGCTCGACCGGGATCATACGATAAATCAGACAAATAAGAAGGACCATTAAGAGCTTTAAAAACTAATGAAAGAACCTTAAAATCATCTTTAAAATTAGACACAGCTAGCCAACACAGAGATTTTAAAAGTTTAGGAGCTTTTTCATGTCAGAAACTGTTTTAAAAATCTTTATTTTCTCCGTTCTTGTTGCTGAAGATGTTTGTTAAATAAATAAAATTTTTTAATAAGTTTGTATTTAAAATGTTTTTAAATACCTTTTTTACATCAACATGGATGAATTCATAATTCCTGACAGTTAAATTAAATGTAACTATTTACTGTGAGGAGATTTCTGCTGTTTATTAAAAACCGTTTAAATTGTTGGAAATAATCTTAGAGGTTTAAAGATTTTCCTCAGTTCTGGATCTTTACAGTCCAGTTTTGATCCAGTTACAGAAACTCATCAGGGATTAAATCATTCTGATGGATTATTGAAAACTCCTCTGAGGAGCTTTAAGATGGTTCATACTGATGTCTCTTTATGTTCTACAGAAACAAACTAGACTATAAATAAAACTTATGTTTAATCTCTCCCTCTGTTGGTTAAACAGCATGCTGTCAAAAGGCCTTTATTTACAAAAATTCAATAATACACGAGGGCGTACATGTGGGTATCATAAAGAAGGAGGAGAAAGAAATAAGTTACTGAGAGCATTTTCTTCAAGTTTGTATATTTTAGATTCAACCAGGTGTAGTTGTCTATCAGTTTAATGTTTTATTATTATTATTATCATTATTATTATTATTATTATTATTATTATTTCTGGTGTAAAAGTTGAGACTTAAATGTTCTCTGGAGTCATTATTTTAGTCCAGCTCGGTGATCTTCAGGAGAACCTGTCAGGTCTGGTCTCCTCCTCTGGTCTCTGGTTTGTTAGTTTGATGGTCTGCTGTCTTTATTTATGCTCTCTGATGTGTCCTCCATATTTACTGTACTTACTGTCTCTGTTTTGAACTTTAGTTTGATGCGTCTGGTTGTTAATTCTCCACAAAGACACAGTTTGGGCCTCAGATAAAACCACCATGATTCACTCTCATGTGTTTCAGTGGAAAATGTCTCATCAGTGAATGAATGAGTGAATCAGGTCTGAGGAGTGTCGAGCTTTGTACAGCAGATTCATGAATTCACTCAGTTTGTCGGTTTGATTTGATTCGAGCTCAGATCTTTGAGGCGTCCTGATCAGCTGATTTTGGTCACATGTGTCTGCAGCATTTTCAGACTCTTTAATCGGCCAATTGCTTCATGTCAAATATGATAACACAATGAAAGGCACGGTTCTGCTCACATTAGAGCCACTGTCATATCATGTGTCGTAGCACCATCTAGTGGAAAATCTGAGTTACAGCACCTATTATCTTGGATGTTTTCTGTGGGGTTGGTTTTTTCCTTACCCTTAATCTCATGACAGTTTTTAATCTGGACTCTGTAATACAGACATGTCAGCATATTTCAGCTGAACAGACGTGGACGAAAATGTTAAGATGAGATTAAAATGTTTAAAGACTGTTACGGAAAAAAGGATAAAGTGAGTCAAACAGAGCTGCTCCTCAGAAATAAACCCGACCCCTGAGAGATTTAAAAATGTAATAAAATAAAAAAAGGAATGTGTTTTTCATTGTGAATAGAAAAAAAAACATAGAATTAAATTAAAAATTAAATTAAAACACATGTTAATGTCTGACAGTGAAGTGACCATTTGATGTGTTTGTTTGAGGTAAAAATGTGGATTTTCCTTCTTTTTCTTTTTGTAAATTACTCTGAAAAATTAAAGTCAACTTAGAAATTGTGCTTCTGGCTACAGAACAAAAATAGTTTAATGTATTAATTATCAATGTCTAGTTATTTAATGTAACACCTTTGTTACAGCAGGCTCACCAGACCTTTAATTAGTTAAAGACTAATTTAAGTGAAACCAGTGACAAAATTCTGATTTCCAAAAAGAACTGGATAAATATCTACGCACAATAAACAAAAATTAAAAACTCTAACATTTCTTTGCTCTAGCCTGTTATACGTTGATGGTGTTTGTCAGGATTTTTCCTGTCATGTCGTCCTTCACTGTAAAGTCGTTACACATCGGTGAATTAGCGAAGTGAATCATTTGCTTTTTTTAAAATCCTCATTAAGTCAACGCGAGCTTCCACAGCGGCTACGAACTTCTGCAGAGCGGAAAAGAGACTGTAATTTTTTCATGCTCTGGATCAGTCGGCTCTCTGTAGTTTGTCCTCCCCCCCTGACGTGGAGTCAGCTGATGGAGCAGCTCTTTCTGAAGTATTGTCAGAATTTCTCAGGATATAATTTTAGCTCCTGAATCGTTTTGTGGAGCTCCTCCTTCTCCTGTCTAAGGTCAGTGTTGGACGGACTCAGACACTTTGATTCTTCTTTTTTCTTTTTGTTATTTAATCGTCTCACAACCATGACCAGGTCGTCACCACTTGAGGAGGTTGTAGTCGACATTTTTTCTCCTCCTTCCCTCGCCCTCTCTGTTCTCCTGTGGCGTATTTTTATGTGAATTTTATTCCCTCTTGCTCCAGGTGTGTAGAGGAAAAGGTGTAAGCTGAATATTTTGTGCTGCTTTTTCACGTCACTTTGCTAATTCGCCGGTCTGTAACGACCTTCAGAGTCATAATAACAGGACAGAGTCGCCCTGCTGCTGATCTGACGTCAGTTTAACAGTCAGAGGCCTAACAGGAGCGAGCCGAGCCGGAGTGTGGAGCAGAGATGTGATAAAAACTTGTTTCTGAATGGTTGAGACACTGGAGTAGAAGTGAAGTTGTTGTTTGTTTTCTTGGGTCTCCTGAGCGCAGAGTCTAAACATCATCATGAAACGAGGCGTTCAGTCCGTCACCGCCTCCTCTGTATGGCACCGCCTCCTCCTCATGTCCCTGTGTCATCCCCTCTGTCTCTCCTCTGTCCCCTCTAGCTGTTATAACTGTGGAGGTCTGGACCACCATGCCAAGGAGTGTGGCCTGCCCCCCCAGCCAAAGAAATGCCACTACTGCCAGAGCATCACGCACATGGTGGCTCAGTGTCCCCACAAGGCACTGGTGCCCGCCACAGGCTCTCAGGACCAACATGCGTCTACCTCGACCTCGGCCTTCAGCCCAGGGACCGGGCCCTACCTCTGCCCCCCCGAGGAGGAGGAGCGCTCCGGCTCGTCTCCCCTGGAGGGCTCCTCATCCTCCCCTGAGGAGCCTCACACGCGCGGCCCCCGGACCCAGAGGTGGAGGAAATCCTGAAAAACAGCTGGTGGAGGTGAACCGTTCGCCGCGAACCCCCCGACCCTCATGTCTCCTCTCAATCAAGGATACCTGGAGTCCCGCCCCCTTCCCCTCCAACCCAACCCCCCCTCATCTACCTCACACACGTGAAAAATGGGAGGTCTTGGTTTCTTTCCTTTTAGTTTACTCGTTTTTATTTTTCTAACCAGCGCAGCTATGGCAACGATCACCGGGGTACGGACATGTGTGAGTGCGTGTGACTGTCTCGCAGTCGTCTGATGCAGCTATGGCAACCGCCGCTGGAGAGGTGACTGCAGGGAACGACTGTTTTTCTTGTTTCAATCAGTGCAGCTCCAGAGTGAAACAGCATGGTATGAATCTTGGTCTGATGATTCTCTCCCTGTCTTTTCTTTACGATGATCGCTCTCGGCCCGAGCGTCCGCCGCTCTGATGGCGTTTTTTATTACAGTCGCCGCAGATGAATTTTACGCTTTAGGCCTAATCATTCCAAAAATCTCGATGCATCCTTTTAGCGCGCACAGTAGCTCATTTTAAGAAGGATTAGAAGAAGACTTTTAAAAGCTCAAGACCCTCTAAGTGATAATCCCGACTCGGAGGATTGTTAGTTTGGTTTTAGACGCTCCGTCGTGGATCCAGAGGGAGTTTTTCTAAAGACGATGGGCTGCTAAACACACTCTCTGTAATCTTGAAACACTCACTACATACCTCTCTCTTCCAAGAAATAGACTGGACCAACTGATTGTCAAAGAGCGTGTGTGTGTGTGTGTGTGCGTGCGTGCGTGTGCGTGCGTGTGTGAGAGAGAGAGAGAGAGAGAGCATAATCAGAAAGAACTCAAGACTGAGGTGGACACTCTAATCGCTCAGTTTCCTCAGAGATCAGCGATAATCACGCCGTAGAGAAGACTTCCTTTAATCCTGATAGTTTAGACTCCGAGTCCTGGACTGATTATTAGACTTCCACTTTGGTTGTTACAGACTTAGTTGAAAATAACATTGCAGTTTATAAAATCATAGTAGAAGTCATTAATATATATGTAAAGTCACAAGATATAATTGAAATTCTATTAACTTTAAGTAATGCGTATATAAGGAGTTAGCTGACGTAGGTGGATAGCCCTGTATATTGCATGGGATTCTTTGTTGTCGTGTGAAATCTTGTAGCTCTCTCTCTATTTAACCTCAAATCAGTTTTTTACTCCATGCCTTCGATCACCTACGATGACCCAGCACAAACCCAACACTCACCTCGTTAGATTCAAAGTGTGCTCTCAGACCGCCCACTGTGTGTAAAGATGGACCGCCGTCTCCGCCTCTCTGCTGTTCAAGAGTGAGGCTCCGTGAAGAGAGATCTTCATTTATGCATTTGGAGTCTGTGCGGCGGGAAACAGCTGATGTAGCCGATCACCTTAACCCCAATTTTCACCGCGTCCAGGAGGGCTCCGATCAGCGATTTCTGCGGAAGCAGGAACAACATGAATAGATGATCATTTTCAGCCGCGGTAAACAACCAGATGAACAGATGCGTCTATTTTTGTAGTCATCTCTCAGTGAGAGACGACACTCTTGACCGCGCTAGCAACATGAAAGAACTACAACAGTGGTTTGACTTCCTGTCGCCACCGGAAGTGAAAAGTGGACAAGAGTGGGAGTAATTTTGAGTGGGAGTGGGACGGGACAGGAGTGAAAATCTGCTCCTGTGTCATTCTCTAGTCCTTTCACACCGGGACTATTTTTATCGTGCGATTATTTCAAACGTCAGTATTTTTTTTCAAACCCGTATCCTGTCAATACAAGCGTTCACATCAGGGACGTTTTCCCGTCCTGCAATATTGCAGCATTTATTTTTATTTACATGTCGGAGAACAGAGTGATTTTTGATAAAAGACACAAATATTACAAAGATAACGACCTGAAGGACGACTTGTGGAGAGTCATAGTGTCGGATTTCTCATCTGACGATGGTTTGTGAGCTTTAACAGTTTGATAAACGTCTTTGTTTGAACTTTCATCTGTGCTAAGTAACTTTAGCTCTAAGCTAACCTGTTCAGATACAACAGACCATCTGTATTTTCACTGTAAACTCAGTCACAGCACCATCAGGTCTCTGTTGTTCCCTTATGTTTATGGATTATAGTTTAATGTGCGAAAGGACCAGTAGATTGTGTCCTTCCAGAGGAGGAAATCTACTTCTAGACTTCTAGAATCAGCATCTCCTCATCCATGGTGTCATCGGGGTGAAATGACGTCTAAAAACCTTTCACTTGTTCGTCTCCGAAAAGAAGCCGGATGTTTTATTTTGTGTCTGTGCCCGACTTCCTTTCCAGCACGGGTTAATCTGTGCTGAATTTATCCGCCATGCTCCGGCGTCCAGAAAAAATAGAACTCTTGTGATCAGCTGAGGAGTCCGGCGATCCGCAGAGGAACGGAAAGAAGTCGGTGTAAATTGACACGTTAACTTGAATGGTTACGATCAGCTACGATCGGAGGATACGACCTTTTCGTCGCTGTTCCGGTTGCGGTGGAAATTGGTGGTTAGTTTCCTGATAACATGAAAAAGATCCCAGTCAGCCGCACAGACACCAACTTAATAACGACGAACAAACAGACTAAAGAACTTCTGAATATGTTCCATCTTAGTCTACGCTCACACTGCAGGTCAATCTGATGTTTTAACCATCTGTGACTCATATCTGATGTTTTCATCTAAGTGTGAACAGGTCAATTCTGATTGGTTCTAATCCGACCCAGGCCTCTTCTGTATGTGGATATAAGTCAGATATGTATCTGATGTGACTGCAGTGTGACGCTCAGGTCGCGTTCATCAATATGTGACAAACGTTGTTCGACACAGTTCTCGTTGTTCGATTGTACTTCTGCAAACACACTCTGTCACGTCCTGCTTTGTGCTCATGCGGTCCACTTCATGGACAAAAAGATCGGATTGAACAAAAGTCTGAATTGTGGATCAGAACCTGCGGTGTGAACGTAGCCTCTGACCTTTACTGCTGCCAAGGTTTGTCTCCACTCACGGGGAGCTGTCACGTCGTCCATCTTTTCACACAGTGGGTTTCGGTATCATCACAGCTGCTCTACTTACCGAATACCTCACCTATTCTTCCTCTCGAAGATGAATGTCGCAGAATGTCAAGCTGTTATTTTGCTCTCCCAGCAGTGAGATCCAACCACCTGTCCCTCTTCCATCTGTGCCTACTTGGTCTTAGTCAGCACCAGCCAGGTACCGCTCACTTCTGTTCAGGGTGAAGCGTCACTTCTGCTGCTGCTCTAGACTCACTGAAAACAGAGAGAGAGAAAGAGAGAGAGAAAGAAAGTGCTGCTTTTGGTATAACTTGACTCCCAAGCATGGCTTTAGTGGCACTTATTTGTGACCTTAAAACTCTTCTCTGACCATATTGAATGTGAAAAGAGCTTATCTGAAGTCGACACCTCACAAAAGTTCACTTCAGAGTTGTATCTTAAGTGTTCTGACAAATCAAAATAACTTTGTATGATAATATGAAACTAGCTCGTGTTTTTTTAAAGCTCTAAGTAGACAACCAACTTTTTTTGGTATATTCCTATACCAAAGAGTTTGGCTTTATTTCTTGAAGGCATTTAAAAGTTGAGACTTGCTGAAGTGCTTGCTATTCTTGCCCTTTCACAATAAGAGTCTTATTGCTGAAAGTGCAACACTGCAGTTGTTATTGTTTTTTTTTTTTAATGTACAGCTTTTTGAATGTGTGCGAGTGTTTGAAATCAAATCTCAACAATGCAGCATGACAGGAGATAAAAAGAAGTGAATGACCAAACCACATGAGGAGCACAGCCCATGCTCAGATCTTTATGGAAGCAACATCTTTTTGTATGATGATGTATTTTTACATTTTTACACACAATTCCTCTCAGGATGATGAACTGTTCTCAGGGAATTAACCAAAAAAGTGTATTTTATTCTTTTGGGAATCATCCACTGACTGACTCAACAAACTCTGTAAAGCAACTCTGAAGAGACATATGTAACTGATCATGTACTGATATTAGCAACTACCTCTTGAGTTATACATAGTTGTGCATTTCTTTTTGTTTTGTATATTTTTTGATGAGCTTGTATGATTAACTTTAGGTCTCTGTTGTACTGAGGTGTTGTGTGAGAAGTTCCCTTGTGTTGCCACAGACTCCCTGGTCTTCCTTCCCATTTTTAGGAGTTAATTTTTTCCCCTTTTTCTGCATTTTTTTCTCTTTCTTCTTTTCTTTTTTTTTTCGTTTACAGCAAAAGCCTACCTCATATGTGCTGTTCCTCCACAAACTCCTTACCTCCTTCCAGCCCCCTCTACCTCCTCCATGCAGTCGTTCTTTTTAATAAATCGCCATTTGTCGCACTAGAGTCACACGGCATTTTCAATGAATCGGCCCTGAAACGGCTCCTCACTCGTGACTCCAAATATCTCTTACAATCAACGCTCTTTTTGAAGGTTTTTACACAGGTTTTCAGACGTCTCAGATCATGACAGACATCCGGCTGGTTTACCTCAGTGTGACGGGCTAGCTGATGAGAAATATGAGAAATTCCACATTTTGAAGAGACTTGGATTGTTGTTTTGAGTTTGTTCGTATTTTATCATACCTGTTTTGTAACCACTTGATATGACGGGCTGAAGGTGGAGAAGAATTGGATTGTACTTCGCACAAAGGGGTGCTTATCTCTGTGTTTTGTTCGTCTGACCCTGTTACCAAATCGATCTTTTCCTCTTCTCCGGCTCCATGGCGACGGCCTTTGTCGGCCATTTTTACAGCCTCAGATAATCAGAAGTCGTGCGGTTTGGAGATGGCCCCTCTCGTTGCAGACTACAGTTGTAGTTGAATGTGGCAACAGTTAACCTTAAATCAGTAGATTTTGTACTAATGGTGACATTACCTAGACGACGTCATTCTAAAAACATGTTTATTACGATGATATTGTTATCAGTACCTTTTTTTTTTTTTCCTAACTAACTCATGAGATCAAAGATATTGATTTTGCATGTGACAACAGTATTACACCTCGAACTCAGCTGGGAATCACTTTGTTGGGGACACGTGAAAATTAATGCTTTTAATGCCAGTTATGAACAAAAATAAACCACCTTAAAATAGTGATATTATTGTTGTTGTTAGCTTTATTTTTTCCAATCAATGTAACTACTGATTGATCTCCTCTCTAAAGTCTGTTCAGTATTGGCCACACCCCCTCTCTCTGGCTGGTCGTGTTTACTCTGGTGTTGTTTTAACAAGGCTGCATATAGGACAACAAAACGATCACCTGTTTCTGATCGAGTTAATGATCACGCAGACACGAGAAACGGCTGCAGAGTCTCTCACTGAGGGTTTCACTCAGAACAGGCTGAAATATTTGGATCTGAAATCAGGTTTCGTTTCAGTCGCAGGTTCAGCTCGAGTCAAAATGAACCAAGAATTCACACAGTATTTTATTCAGCAGAAATAAACACGTACAAATCTAGCGTGTGGTCGCAGTTATTTCAAATAAAATACTTAAACCAGAGACGATAGTGAGGCGTTTCTGCCACACGGTGGTTTAAATGGTGAAATAATAAAACGTAAGAGCAGTAAGATGATTTTATGATTGTGTTCAAATGAATAATCGGCCACTAATAACATCAACTATAACAGGTATTTATTGACAAACTGAAAATCAGCTGAACTTTTAGAAACGTCTGTTCGGGCCTTTCTGTCAGTATTTTATTTTTATGTGGAGGTGAAGAAGAGAAGAGGATAAATCGGGTTTATGGTCTTTTTCTTTAGTTTTTCATTAAAGTAGAAAATAAATCACATCTTTAGTCAGTTATCCCACTAAGTTAAAGTATCCTTAAATCAATTTATCCAAAACTGAACGTTAGTTTATGGAAACAGCAGCAGAGATCACAGCTGAAAAACCAACCACCGTTCATCGTTTTATAAGATCCAGAATAATGTGAGTTTGTACGGAAACTTCATGTACGGACGAGATAATGTCTTCATGCTCATGTTTCTATCAGGGGAAGTTTTCAGGTATTTTCAGTTTCATATCTGTCCAGTTAAAACGCTGCAGTCCTGCTGTTTTCCAAAGAAAATCTAAAGTTAATATTCAATAAACGACTACGAAAAATTAGTAATTTCAACATATCTGCCGTCCTTGTCCAATATTTGTACGAAAGTCAAAGACTGTAGAGAAATACTCGATTTTAAGGCTGTTTTTTTAAGTTGAATTAATTTTAATTACAAACAGGGATTTGGAGAAAACTGGTGGTCGAGCAGAACCAGGAAGTTCTGATTTAAATTCAGACTTTTAGGAGAGAAAACTGAATTTTAGTTTGAATGAAACCATCAATTTTTATCACTTTTACTGACTTAAAAGTTTTAAGGAGGAACAAAAAGACCAGTTTAAATTATATTTAAGTTAGTCTTTATTTTTCTCCTTCTAATTTTGTGCTGGGGTGTCACACCGTCCAGCTTTAGCAGTTATAACTCTCCAAATTATCGATCATTCAGACGGAAACTTTGTCAAACTATATTTTTGGTTTAAACGCAGTAAAATATGTGAAGTTTTGCAAGTTTTTCCTCCCACTGGAAAGAAGTAGAACATTTATTAATTAGGACTGTTTTTCAAAACTGTTGTAGGCGATTAAATCTCTAATTTTCAGAGTTAGATTTGCTTTTATCCTCGTATCCAGGCCGAACTGAAGTTACACAGAGTAAGCACATTTCCTTAAAGTGGAATAAAAGGCTGATATAAAGCACACCGGGTTTTGACGTACTGTCCAAACCCACATTTCGGTTTCCATAAGAAGACCATAAAACCCTGACTTATCCTCCATCTTTAGTCGTGGTCGAACTCTCTCCTGTTGACGAAGGCGGGACCCCTCCCTCCTCAGTCTGAACTACTGCTCCCTCTCTCCCTCCTGTGGTCGATCAACAGACGTGTAGACTGAATGAAGTACAAATACCTCAACTGCTGCCTTCATCAGCTGCTCTTTGCCTTGGCTGGAGAGACAATGTATGATAGGGACGATCATTAATGATGTCTATTTTTTTAACTGAATTATTGTGTTGATGAATATGAGATCATACTGGAACATTTGACCTCTGAGGGGCCGTTTTATCCAACCAAGGCAGTTGAAGTGCAGATACCTCCTCGTGTCGACAGATGACCTCTGTTTCTCATGTTCGGTCTTGTTTTTACTCTCTCCTGCTCTCTGGTTCTCTGGAGCTCTCAGAGCCGAGCACTGACTGCTTCTGAGTGGAACAAATGTTCTAATGTGCATATCACTCATTGTTTTATTTTAGCCTCAATAAAAGTGTACTGCCTTTTTTTATTTCTGTGAATCTTGGATTGGATTTTTGAATATGTCTGAAATGGTTTACTTGATTGGAAAATAAACATATATTGGCATTAAAGTGAGTATTATTTCCTGTTTGGTACCCAGGTTGTTTATGGATTACTTCTATTTTACTCTAAAATTTGAACGATAAAACACATTTTGGGTCAGCTGTAGTTTAGGAGATAGAGCGGTCGACCAATAACTGGAAGGTTGGCGGTTCGATTCCCCCCTATCCTGAGTCTGTCTGTTGGGTCTTTGGGCAAGACATTTAACCCTTCCTTGCTCCCAGTGTGTGTGTCCTCTACTGGTGTGTGTGATTGTGAGTGTTGTGTGGTGGTAGGAAAGGCTGTAGGCACAAACTGGGAGCCATGTTTCCGTCAGTCTGCCCCAGAGCAGCTGTGACTACTAAAGTAGTTTACCACCACAGAAGTGTGACTGTGTGAGCGAATGAATGAATGAATGAATGAATGAATGAATGAATGAATGGATGAATGATGGATCCAATGGAAAGGGCTTTGAGGGTCTCTTATTATTATTATTATTTTTTTTTTTTTACTATTATTAGTATTATTATTATTAAAACTATTAAACTTTTATGATGATGATGATGAGGGTTATTCTTATTATTCTGATTTCCATAATAATAATAATAATAATAATTATTATTATTATTATTAACCATTTTATCACTTATCACCATTTTATTATTATTATTATTATTTTTTTTTTATTACCATTTTATTGGTAATGTTTTATTATTACATTATTTTTACCATTTATTTTCCATTTTTAAACTATTATTATTATTATTATTATTATTAATAAAACTATTATTACTTTTATGATGATGATTATTATTATTCTTATTTCCATAATAATAATAATAATAATAATAATAATAATAATAATAATAATAATAATAAGTATTATTATTATTATTATTATTAACCATTTTATAACCATTTTATTATCATTATTATTATTTTTATTAATTTTTATTACCATTTTATTGGTAATTTTTTATTATTACATTATTTTTACATTTATTATTTTCCCATTTTTAAATTATTATTATTATTATTATTATTATTATTATTATTATTATTATTATTATTATTATTATATTTGCTTACTTTACTTTTTAGGTGAGTATGCACATGCTTTACACTTAGAAAGAAGCAGTTAATAAGTCAGTTAGGGATGTATTTTCATGTACTGAAAAATACATCCCTACAAAAACACAAACTAACAGACAGCTGTTCTGAATTTTGTTATTTGGCACTTATATTATATTTACTTGGACAGGTTTGAGTTTCCTTTTTTCTTAGAGTGAATTTGAAGAGAAAAAAAAGAAGATGACCCAAACAAAGATTATTGGTGTCGATAAAAACTGTGATTTTTCAATAAGGAATCCTAAATTTAAGGTCTGACCGTCAGCGGTGCCTCCAGAACAAGAAATATCTCAGACTCTATAGTCTGAGATATGAAATGTGAGTATTGTTCTCCTTTAACAAGTTTTGAAATAAAAAATACAATTATAATTATAAAAGAATAAATGAGAAAATAATGACTGAATTTTTGATTCTTGTTAAATATTTACTTCTATTCAGAATATCCATAGAGCATGTAATGAAAATGTCACTGTTTGGGGTTTCTGTAACTTCTCTCTAACTCTAACTCTGATTTTTTTCTCCTCTTCACTGAAACTCAAAGAAAGTGATGACCGAGCTCGAAGCGAAGGAAAACAGATGACTCCTTTTTCTTCATCTCCCCCTCTGCTCCACTAGGGGGCAGCCTTGTGTCGCCGTTTCAGCTCTCCGCCTCGGGCCTGTGAAGGACGAAGCCAAAGCAGATTAATCACCTCAACACATCTGAGTCACCGAAGACGCTGGTGCGTCTTCGCAGCCTCTCCCCCCTCTCTGCTCGTCTTTAACGGCCCAGCAGCTCGCCGTTTTATCACCAGCTGTCTCACATCGTGGTTGGAGGGGTCCATTAAAGGAGCACCTTTTTGTTTACTGTTTCCTTTGTCACCTGCCATCACTTACCTTTGCAGTTTCTATTTTTCTCCTCACGTGTATAATCCCTCTCTCAAGGTCAGCTGTTTTTATGATATGAGATATTCGATGATAAGTCCGAGAATCGAGGGCTGAAGACTGCAGGACAGACAGGACTGTGTGTTTCCAGGAGTGGAGTGCATATCTTCACCTCCTTTCTCCCTCTGTCCTATTCCTCATCCCTAAACTGCATGTTGACCTTTGTCGTACCGCCTCCGGGCTGTATGCTTTAACCTTTCCACAGAGATAGAGGGGGCCCCTGCGCTGGGAATACAAGATAAATCACAACTGCTGTCTGTTAATGCGACAGACGACAACACACACCGGCATGTGCGCGCCGCTGAAACCTTTGTCCAAAAAAGCACACACACTCCTGCACATGCACTGGCCTCTTTAAAGCTCTTCCCAGCATTGGTGCGCCGGGTTATTATTTATACGAGTGCGCCCTGAATTATTCATCCTTTATTAAAATGAGGAATGATAGCCAGGAGTGTGTTTTTAGGTATTCTTTCTTCTTGTTTGAGTAAAACACGGGGGTCATTAGGAGTCATTTCTGGTCAATTTTGCATGAACAACCATGCTCCAGAGAAAGACGGAGAAAGAGAGGGAGAGAGAGAGGGAGAGAGAGAAATCCCATTTACTTTCTGTGCATTGGGAATTCATGTTGAGAGAGATCAAAGGGGACAGACAAAGAGATGAGAGAATCGACATCTTCTCGTCTCCATTTGGCTCCCTGTGAGAGGAGGAAAATGACTTTAAAGCTGCAGCCTTGATGAAAGAAAAAGGGCGTTATGGCTGATGTATTCCTCTGGAGGTGGAATCAACAGTATGAATGACTCAAAGGGAGGGGGGGGGGTTACATTTGTTTGAGAGAACCTGAGGAGGGGGGGTTGGTGAGTGCTGTGGTGCAGCAGTGAACAGAACAGAGATCCACTGACAGATGTGACTGCTGCTGCTTCTCCTCTCTGTACGTCTAAAAACAGAGGGCTGCAGGAACCCGCTCTTTAATCCCACTGTAGGGGGCGTGAGTCCGTGTAAAATGAGACGAAAACAACAGATGCACACTGACATCGAGACCATCGAAAACAAAACATCAGATTTATCTCTAAATTTAACTGCACTGTCGAGATCTCAGAGAACGTTTGTCTTTTTTCAGTGAGTCAGTTTTTACCCTCCATGTTTCAGTGAAGTCACTCTTACAGGATCAGAAATACTTTAATGATCCTCAGGGGGAAATTACTTTTGTTACAGTAACTCCAGTGCAAATAAAGTAAAAGAGGAGATAAATAAAAGATAAAATAAGTAAAAATATAGAGATAATATACAAGTTTTTACACTATAAACAACACAAACAGTGAGTGAGCAGAGTCCAGGTAAAGACGACTGACTGACTCCTGTTATGTCGTATTTTCTGTCTGATTTTCCCTTTTTTACATCATCAGTTATTTTAAAGACTCTGCAGATTATGGTTGAGATCCACTCATGACTCAAAATAAATATGAACTTTAGGAGAAAAGCAGAATAAAGGTCATCAGCAGGATGATTGATTATTATCATGTAGTTTTTTTGGATGCAGCAGGAGAAAAGGACGTTTGACTGAGGAGCTTCACTGACTGCCTTTACTTTAGTAACATCATCTGAGGACAGGAGGAGGAGAATCTCATCAGGAACAGTAACTCACACTTATACAGGGAAGAATCAGCAAAGACCTTAGAGCAGGGGAAAGAAATTTTTACACGGGGCCACATGAGACACCTGAACACTGTTGGGGGGCCGAACCAACAATACAGAAACACATACAGCTTAAACAACTACTAGTTAAAAACAAACCCGAAAAAACACACCTGCGACTCACAAGTTTTACAAGCAACTTCTGAGAGAAACAAGCCTAAAGTCATTTATAATAAGCAGACTTGACGACTCTAAGGTGTCTTTGTAAATTTTGCCGATGTTTAAACTTGTTTCTGTTCACAAATGCAGATCCAGGATGTACACACGTGTGTCCAAACGGAAATAAAACAACAAAATAAAAGCAACACACTTGTTTAGCATGTTGATCATTTGTTTGACGGAGCTCATGAAGGGCTGGATGTGGCCCTCAGGTCTGCCTAAGAGGGAACACTTTGTCCACAGGGGGCGCCAAAGTCAACACAAACTTCAGCTCATCACGTAACTCTAAAAAACAGAAGAGACCTCATCTATTACAGACAGGCTCACATACAGGTCAATGTCAGTTAAGGACATTCAGGAGACATTTGAATAAAAGTTTAACTCTGTCAGGAATCAGGAGTTTACTTTAATAAGTCCGGGTGACTGAAGTGACTTTTTGGTTCTGTTTTCACTTCCTGTCACCTGCCCTGTGTAGATACTGGAGTCTGGAGACCCACTGTCTCAGAGATCAGGGTCGTTGACATCGTTGATATCAGCTCATACTGAGCTCATTTGCAGAATCAGTTTCTGATTTGATCAAATTAGCAGGATGTCAAAATGCTTTTTTGTGTCTCTGGAAAAGTTTTTGGGAAAAAAGGGTCATGAAAATTGAAATAGCCTCCAAACATCCCATTAGATTCTCTCTTCCATATGCAACCAGCCTTGTCATTTTTCTGACAGAGCTGTCAAAGCCCATCGTCCTACTTACACGTAAAGTAAATAGAAATGAAAAAAATGTCAGAGAAAAGACTCGTGGGGTAACAGAGGCGCCAGAAGCAGGGTGAATCACTTAGCAAGCTGTATTTCTCTGCTCTGCAGCTGCCACCCACCACAACACATCTGCCACTGAGAAGAAAAACACATCCTAACAGAGAGCAGCATGACACAGAGGATCACGTCTTCAAAATGAAGTTCATCTGCAGGAGGAGTGGGCTTTGTCCTCCTGGGAGCATGTGAGGGTGCAGACACCCACATGCAGACTGTACATGACAAATGCACAAGCTTATGCAGAAGCTACGAACAGTCCAGCGAGAACATCAGATAGTTCTTCCAATACTTCAATGTTTGTACTATGTACTATGAAATTTTGTCATAGTATAGTATCCTACTAAAATATGACATTTTTAACATCCTATACTATGGCATTTTGGTGAGACAATACTATGGCATGTTTTTTCATCCAAAAATCTGAAATTTTCTTTTTACCCCAAAATCTGAAATTTTGGTCATTGTATACTATGACGATTTTTTTCGGACTCAAACATGATTTTTTTTTATCCCTACTAAAATATGACATTTTTAACATCCTATACTATGGCATTTTGTTCAGACACCACCATTGCGTGTTATTTCATCCAAAAATCTGAAAAAAAAATTTCACCCCAAAATCTGAAATTTTGGTCATAGTATACTATGACGATTTTTTTCAGACTCAAATATTATTTTTTTTATTCCTACTAAAATATGACATTTTTAACATTCTAAACTATGGCATTATGATCAGACTACACAATAGCATGTTTTTTCATCCTGAAATCTGAAAAAAAAATTTCACCCTAAATCTGAAATTTTGGTCATAGTATACTATGACGTTTTTTTTTTTTTCAGACTCAAACATGATGGGGTTTTTTTTGTGATAAAATATGACATTTTTAACATCCTATACTATGGTATTTTGATCAGACAATACTATGGCATATTTTTTCATCCTCAAATCTGTTTTTTTTTTCCACCCTAAAATCTGAAATTTTGGTCATAGTATACTATAATTTTTTTGTTTTCAGCCTTAAATATAATTTGTTTCTTCCTGCTAAAATATGACATTTTTAACATCCTAAACTATGGCATTTTGTTCAGACAATACTATGGCATGTTTTTTCATCCCAAAATGTGAAAAAAAGAAATTCACCCTAAAATCTGAAATTTTGGTCATAGTATACTATGACATTTTTTTTCGGACTGAAATATTATTTTTTTTAATTCCTACTAAAATATGACATTTTTAACATTCTATACTATGGCATTTTGTTCAGACACCACCATTCCATTTCTTTTTTCATCAGAAAATCTGAAAAAAAAATTTCACCCTGAAATTTGAAATTTTGGTCATAGTATACTATGACGTTTTTTTTTTTCAGACCCGAATAAGATTTTTTTTATTCCTACTAAAATATGATATTTTATTATTCTATACAATGGCATTTTGTTCAGACACCACTATCGCATGTATTTTTACCCTAAAATCTGAAAAAAAAATTTCACCTAAAATCTGAAATTTTGGTCATAGTATACTATGACGTTTTTTTTTCAGACTCAAACATGATGGGTTTTTTTTTGCGCTAAATTATGACATTTTTAACATTCTAAACTATGGCATTTTGATCAGACTACACTATAGCATGTTTTTTCATCCTGAAATCTGAAAAAAAAATTTCACCCTAAATCTGAAATTTTGGTCATAGTATACTATGACGTTTTTTTTTTTTCAGACTCAAATATGATTTTTTTTTTTGTTCCTAGTAATATATGACATTTTTAACATCCTATACTATGGTATTTTGATCAGACAATACTATGGCATATTTTTTCATCCTCAAATCTGTTTTTTTTTTCCACCCTAAAATCTGAAATTTTGGTCATAGTATACTATAATTTTTTTTTTTCAGCCTTAAATATAATTTGTTTCTTCCTGCTAAAATATGACATTTTTAACATCCTAAACTATGGCATTTTGTTCAGACAATACTATCGCATGTTTTTTTTTACCCTAAAATCTGAAAAAAAATTTTCACCTAAAATCTGAAATTTTGGTCATAGTATACTATGATGTATTTTTTTCAGACTCAAACATGATGGGGGTTTTTTTTCACTAAATTATGACATTTTTAACATCCTAAACCATGGCATTTTGGTTAGACAATACTATCGCAAGTTTTTTTATCTTAAAATCTGAAAAAAAAATTTCACCTAAAATCTGAAATTTTGGTCATAGTATACTATGACTTTTTTTTTTTTCAGACCCGAATAAGATTTTTTTTATTCCTACTAAAATATGATATTTTATTATTCTATACAATGGCATTTTGTTCAGACACCACCATTGCATGTTTTTTCATCCTGAAATCTGAAAAAAAATTTTCACCCTAAAATCTAAAATTTTGGTCATAGTATACTATGACGTTTTTTTTTTTCAGACCCAAATATGATGGGGGCATTTTTGGGCTAAAATATGACATTTTTAACATCATAAACTATGGCATTTTGATCAGACTACACAATAGCATGTTTTTTCATCCTGAAATCAGAAATTTTCTTTTCACCCCAAAATCTGAAATTTTGGTCATAGTAAACTATGACGATTTTTTTCAGACTCAAACATGATTTTTTTTTTGTTCCTACTAAAATATGACATTTTCAACATCATAAACCATGGCATTTTGTTCAGACACCACCATTGCGTGTTTTTTCATCCAAAAATCTGAAAAAAAAAATTCACCCCATAATCTGAAATTTTGGTCATAGTATACTATGACGATTTTTTTTTGGGACTCAAACATGATTTTTTTTATCCCTACTAAAATATGACATTTTCAACATCCTAAACTATGGCATTTTGTTCAGACAATACTATCGCATGTTTTTTTATCCAAAAATCTGAAAAAAAAATTTCACCTAAAATCTGAAATTTTGGTCATAGTATACTATGACGTTTCTTTTTTAACGGACTCAAATAAGATTTTTTTTATTCCTACTAACATATGACATTTTTAACATCCTATACTATGGCATTTTGATCAGACAATACTATGGCATGTTTTTTCATCCTGAAATCTGAAAAATTTTTTTCAACCTAAAATCTGAAATCTTGGTCATAGTATACTATGACTTTTTTTTTTCAGACTTAAATATAATTTGTTTCTTCCTGCTAAAATATGACATTTTATTTTAACATCCTATACTATGGCACTTTGTTTGGACAATATCATGGCAGGCTTTTACATCCTAAAATCTGAAAATAAAATTTCACCCTAAAATCTGAAATTTTGGTCATAGTATACTATGACGTTTATTTTTGGACTAAAATATGATTTTTTTTTTATTTGAGCTTAAATGTTACGACCCAGGAGAATGGATAGGGGGAGATGGGAAGTAACAATAAATTGAACCAGGCAGGGGAGACTAAATGAAGTGTAGGAAACAGGAAATCAGAATAAACGAGTAATTTATTTACAATCAAAAGTTACAACAAGAAGATCAAACAACTAAAGGCGAGCATGAGGCTGATTATCAATACATTATTCAAAAAGCAAAATTCACTGCCAACTATTTAAACAAACAGAGGAAACACCACAGGCTCCTGCCACCGGAAAACCTGGATTCAAGAACACCAAAATGCAAAAGATTGACACACAGTCAACAAATCGGGAGGTCTGCAGCACGAGTGTCGATCACGGGGGCTGAGAGAGAGAATCAGCGCATCTGTGTCTTCTTATATCCGCTCCCACTCATCACACCAAGCAGGTTCACCTGAGACACCTGGGGAGGAACCTACCAGAGAGAGACACACAGCAGAAGACACAGGACACAGGACACACCCACACCCACAGCCCTAACATAAAATATGACATTTTCAACATCCTATATTATGGCATTTTGATCGGACAATACTATGGCATGTTTTTTCATCCTAAAATCAGGAATTCTTTTTCACCATAAGATCTGAAATTTTGATCCTAGGACATTATGACATTTTTTCGGACTCAAATAATCTTTTTTTCCTACTAAAATATGACATTTTTAACATCCTAAACTATGGCATTTTGTTCAGAGAATACTATGGCATGTTTTTTAATCCAAAAATAAAAAAAAAATTTCACCTAAAATCTGAAATTTTGGTCATAGTGTACTATGACGATTTTTTTCAGACTCAAACATTATTTTTTTTATTCCTACTAAAATATGACATTTTCAACATCATAAACTACGGCATTTTGAGCAGATTACACTATAGCATGTTTTTTCATTCTAAAATCTGAAAAAAAATTTTCACCCTAAAATCTGAAATTTTGGTCATAGTATATACGATGACGATTTTTTTTTACGGACTCAAATAAGATTTTTTTTCTTCTTGCTAAAATATGACATTTTTAACATCCTAAACTATGGCATTTTGTTTGGACAATAGAATGGCAGGCTTTTACATCCTAAAATCTGAAAAAAAAATTTCACCTAAAATCTGAAATTTTTGGTCATAGTATACTATGACGATTTTTTTCAGACTCAAACATTATTTTTTTTATTCCTACTAAAATATTACACTTTTAACATTCTAAACTATGGCATTTTGGTCAGACAATACTATGGCATGTTTTTTCATCCTGATATCTGAAAAAAAAATTTCACCCTAAAATCTGAAATTTTGGTCATAGTATACTATGACGTTTTTTTTTCCGACTGAAATATAATTTTTTTTAATTTCTACTAAAATATGACATTTTTAACATTCTTTACAATGGCATTTTGTTCAGACACTACTTTGACATGTTTTTTCATTAGCATCTGAAAAAAAAAAATTCACCCTAAAATCTGAAATTTTGGTCACAGTATACTATGATGATTTTTTTTACGGACTCAAATAAGATTTTTTTTCTTCCTGCTAAAATATGACATTTTTAACATCCTATACTATGGCATTTTGTTTGGACAATATCATGGCAGGCTTTTACACCCTAAAATCTGAAAATAAAATTTCACCCTAAAATCTGAAATTTTGGTCATAGTATACTATGACGTTTTTTTTTCTGACCCAAATATAATTTTTTTTTTTTGGAACTAAAATATGACATTTTAAACATCCTATACAGTGGCATTTTGTTCAGACAATACTATCGCATGTTTTTTTATCCAAAAATCTGAATAAAAATTTTCACATTAAGATATAAAATTTTGGTCATAGTATACTATGATGTTTTTTTTTTTCGGACTCAAATAAGATTTTTTTTATTCCTACTAAAATATGACATTTTTAACATCCTATACAATGGCATTTTGTTCAGACACCACCATTGCATGTTTTTTCATCCAAAAATCAGATTTTTTTTTTTTACCGTAAAATCTGAAATTTTGGTCATAGTATACTATGACATTTTTTTTTCAGACCCAAATATGATGGGGTTTTTTTTGGGCTAAAATATGACATTTTTAACATCATATACAATGGCATTTTGATCAGACTACACAATAGCATGTTTTTTCATCCTGAAATCTGAAATTTTCTTCTCACCCTAAAATCTGAAATTTTGGTCATAGTATACTATGACGTTTTTTTTCCGGCCTGGAATATAATTTTTTGTCATGAATTTAAAGTTACAGTGTCGCTAAAACAAATGGATTTTCATATAATGTCGTTTTGAAACCAGATAAATTTGAACAAAATGAAACAAGTTTTAAAGGAAAAAAATCAATAACATTACACAGAGAATATCAAGAATTGTTCATCTTTAAATCTTTGATTCTCACGTGAACTTTGGTGTTTTCTAAAAAAACCTCAAATATAACTGTCCACCAGAGGGCGCCGTTTCTACACAAAACTTCCCTGCTATAGATAAAGGAGTAAACTCTGGAGTAAACAGTCCCACGTTTTTTTTGATGTAATAAACACGAGAATAATAACACAAAACAGCTGAAGGTTCAATTATTAATTAATTTAAAGATACTTGAAACTTAAATCAGCTTCTCTGACAGTCATGCAAAAATAAATGCAAACAGAAAACTTTTCACTTGTTTTTGTTTTTACCGTTTTAAAAGACGTCACAGTAAATTTCTCTGATCAGTAAAGCAGCTTCTCTGATCTCTCACCACGGTCCGGTTTGATGTCCTCAGCACAGATTTTTGTCTTTTGTCGGTTAAATATGATGAACTAAGTGTCTCTCTTCTTTTCTTTCAGGACTCAAAGTTCAGATTAAATCATTTTCTAATTGAAATTATATTTAGACTTTAAATCTTTGCCTTGAATGGAAATGCTACACAACACTACAGTGCATTAACATCTCCATTCAAAGTAAAGATTTAGAGAAAGATTAAAGATAATTTCAAAAAGAAAATGGTTCGATCTGAACTAATCTAAATTAACTGCTGACTAATGATTCCTAAAGGCCTTTAAGTAAATATTTAAAGTGTCTCTAATCTGAACTTTTAATCGTGACTTAAGTCTTTAAACACTCAGTGGGAAAAAGTTAAATAATAAATTCAGACTCTAAACTTAACTGTCATTTTAACCAGGAACAAAACTAAACAACATAAAGCAGATGAACTTTGACCTGAGGGAGACACAGGAGGGTGGGGGTTCAGGGGTCAGGGGGAGGAGTCCTGATTAAAATAAAGAGCCACAGAGTGACAGTGTGTTTGTGTGTTTTTTATGAATAAACTCATAGGACCCCCCTCCTCTGGTGGTTGTGTTGTCGGCTCGGCTCTTCAGGGTCTTCAGACTTTAGTCTTTAGTTTCCTCCGTAACCTAAAACTCAAACTTGTGGTTCAGTGTCTGATTTAAAAACTCCAACTGATGTTCTCAAGACAAATGAGTCAAAAATACAGACAAGAATTATGATATTTTTTATCAGGATTTCTATCGTTATCACCAGAATAGAAAATCTCATCATGATAATAATTTTTTTAGCTCATATCGTCCATCATTAAACATGACATAAACGCTGAGATTATGGACCTTAAAGCTCCTCTGATATCTCAGGAAACACTCAGCGCTGACAGACTTTAACTTCCCAGTAAAAACTTTTAAACTTTATATTAAAGCTTCAAACTAACCTGCTGAACACTGAATCACACCCTCAGCACTGAGAGCTGATCGATCTTTACACACCTGAGCCGGATTTAAAAAAGTCCACGAGGTCAAAAACAGAAGTTACAATCTGAGCTGGAACTACAAACTCTGTCCTGATACATCTGCAGTATAAAAACACAAAAAACAAACACTACAGCTGCTGAAAAAACATCAACAAACGCTATCAGGACCTGAAGACCCTGGGGACCCTGAGCCAACAATACAACTCACCCACGGCGTCCTCTGTCGGTCCCATAATTCTCCAGTCCTCCTGCAGACACCTGAGGATCAAACATGAGGAGTAGAAGACTTCAGGATCTGGAGTTCAGGGCCAAACAGGCATAATACAGAAAAGGCGCCCCCTGGTGGTCAGTTTTGATTTAACTTGTTTTCTGCCTGAGAAACTTGTGATTAACTACTGCACATTTAAGTTTTAAAAAGTACCAGCTCCGATGATTTTAATGATATTTCTGAGAAAAGACACTCGATAACAGTTATAAATAAAACTCAAATTTAATAAAATCCAAAGAAGAATGGTTAAAAATATCATTATTTTTCTCTTTTGTTTAAAAGTTTAAACTTTAAAATCAAATACTGATGGTTAAAAACATTTAGTTGATTTCAGAGCAGTAAAGACACGGGAACACAACTGATATGATCGATTATTGGACAAATTTATCCTAGTCAAATTACAGACTAACGTTAGCCTTAACCCTGGCTGATGACATTCAACTGTTTAAACAATAATTATTATTATTATGATTATGATTACTTAAAATGTAATATTATAACTATTAAAAATATACATCTTATAATTTCTATCATTGCTGTTATTCTTTATTCTTCATATGTAGACTTTTATTTATTTATTTGGATTTACTTATATATATTTTTCACCTATACAAATGAAGATTATTATTTTTGTTGCATTTTATTCTTGTTTTTATTTTTATCTTGGAATGAAATTGATAAGAATAATGTATGATCAAACATTATATTTCATACAGTCATGTTTTTGTATCAGTGCTGCACTTTAACAAATTGATAGTTATCAATAGTATCAGTAAAAATACTCATTCTAATGGCGCCACTACGGCTCGTCACATGATCCAGATTTTTTCACTGTGCACCACGATAACGAAAAGTTCAATTAAAAATGTTTTTAAATGCCTTTTAACGTCTGAGCGTCACGTACTGTTACTGAGACGGAGGCTGTAACCAAAGATAACTATAAGGAAGGCTAGATGACTCGGGGCGGAGTCACCGGCGTCCCTACAGTTTCACTGCAGTTTTTGAAGTCAAAGCTTAATTACCAGTAAAATTTAAAACCTCATAAAATCACAGTTCAGACTTTTTAAAACTTGTTTTTCCCAAAAATGATTTATCCACTTTTAATACTCTGTAAGACCCGCAGACACGCTGTAAATGTTTGAGAAGTTATTATCCTGGAGGGACAGAAACTTTAACTTCACATTTGGACTTTTAAAAATCACTGAGTGTAGCTTTAAAAGCACCAGATCAGAGAGCTGCTGTCAGCTAGATCACAGGCGGTCTGCTTCTTCTTCTTCTTCTTCTTCTTCTTCTTCTTTTCTTCTTCTTCTCCTTCTTCTTCTTCTTCTTCTTCTTCTCTCCTCCGGTTCATGACCTGCAGCATAAAGAACCTCCGCTCTGAACTCTTGGTTCGCTGATTTCGAGGACATCAATATTTGATATTTTAATAAAGATGACTCCCGTCAGTGCTGTGACATCTATTAGGACATAATAATATGAATATTTTAGTGAGTATTTTCTGGAGCTGTGGCCTCAGCTAACAGCAGGGGGCAGCACTAGAGTTTACTCACAACTTCATTCTGGGCCTGGGATTAAAAAAATAAGACTAACTGATTCATTTTTGTGGTTCAGAGAAGAAAAGGTGACGATGTTGAAGTTTAGTGGCCTCAAAGATCGTTTTTACTTCAGCTGAAGGTGTTTGATAATATTTATCTCTGAGCTGTAGAGGAAAAGAAAAGACGAGAGTGATTCAGTTAATCCTGATGTGATTTAAACATCCACAGAAATAATAGATGAACGTTTCTGATCAATTTCCAGAGTTCGTTTCTTTACTCGTCGAGGTCTGACCTGACCTTTGGATCATCCTCTGGAGAGTCTGCTGAATAATCCTGAAACCTGTAGAAAATAACGGGGCAGGAATGTCTTTTTACGCTCACCTATGAATGAATAAATGTATAAGTTAGTTATTCTGTATTTCTGCAGCTGTGTTCTTGTTTTACTCCCTGACTGACTCTGGGTTTCAGGATGTAGACCGGCCCGACTGTACATAATGACTTTAGGAGAACATGGACGACTACTTGTCTAAAAGAAGAAATCAAAGTGGAGCGACATAAATCTTAATGGAGACGGTGAATTATTAAAGAGCAGAGGGAAATGAGCAGAGGGATATATTTCCTCCTCCTCCTCCTGCACAGAGCCGCCGTCCTTGGCAGGTGCTGTTCGCCTGTAATATCTGCACCACAAACCAAAGTCACATTCAGAAAGTCATTTTCTGTCCACAACGCAATCTCAGCTATTAATTGCCTAATGAACAAGATGTTATCCAAGGATACCTTTCCAATAAGCACTTAGGAAGAGGAGGAAGAGGTTTTAATATGATGGAAGTAAGTGTGACAGACTAAACGCTCCCCGCTGAACACACTGACGCAGACTCTGACCTTGCCTGTCAATCTGGAGGGCAGACATGGTGGCCGTTTGTGTCGTGGCGGCAGGAGCAGGTTTCATCATTACTCCCTGAAAACCTCGTCAGGAGCCCCGAGCTGTCTGAGGGGAAATAACAATAAACAATGAAAAATCATGGAGGCGGACGGCGGGGAGCAGTCACGGCTGCTTTTAGTGGGTCTGCGGCGCCCTCGGGGTCTCATTTTAAAGTCTGTATACTTACGGTCATCTGGATTCTGGGCTCTCAGCGGACCCGTTCAGAAAACCTGCGGTCAGAGGAGACACGGCCGGCACACAGCCAGGTGGGTCCGGAACAGTCAGCCAGTCAGAGGAGGAGCTGCTCAACATGCTCACAATGTTGATTTGATTAACAATTTAGTAATTACCTAATGCATTCTTTGGATCATACAAATCAAGCCTCTGAGCGTTTAATCAATTAGAGGCTGACATTTCAGGAAAATGCTGAACATTATGCTCATCATTACGCAGGGCGCCATCACTCCCATCAACGCTTCCTGTTTCCGGATCATTTGGTACCGAACCGCCGTGAAAGAACGGAGTGAATAAAACTCAGCAGAAGTACAATTATGACATTTTTAATGACATTATTTGTAAAACTTTGCATCAATGTCGATTTCCATGAGCTCGTGTTTGTTGAATCCACAGGACAGAGAAGCCTTCGGAGTCGTTTCCAAGAAATGTTTCCAGGTATTCGATCAGATCAGCTGGCACCACGGCGTACAGATGCGTGGAAATGACAAGCAGCGTTGGTCGACCGCCAGTAGGTTTCAGGTTTATGTCTTCCTTCCTGTCAGTTATCATAATGTGGTCGTCTTGAATGACTCATTAACTTTCCATTTGTGTTCAGCGGAGATGTCATCGCGAGCTCCGGCCGCCGTACGTCAGAGCGTTTGTTTTCTCTGGACTCTCCGGATGAACGGGTGAAATGGTGATCGGGTTAGTGTGGGGACAAAGGAGACGTCCACCAAGTCTGCTTGTCATTTCCCAGTATGAACAGAGATAGCAGAGAGACGTGTCGTGGGGCCAGGAGCGCCGTCCTGCTGTCTGAGACCTCTGACCTCTGATGATGGCGCCTACATGAGCTGGTCTTCCATCAGTGAGCTCGAAAACTAAAACTAACCCTGAAAAATAAACTTGGTAGTCGTCCTTCACTTAGATCAAACTCTACCTGAAGATTTTACTTTAATAATTTCACCTTTACTCTAAAAAATGACCATGACAACAGGAAGTCCAAACTGACCATTAATTTATGACTGAAGACCTAAAACGACCTCTGCGGTAAGTTTTCTGTTTCCTCCAAAGTCACAGTAAAATCCTGAAAACCTCATCTGGTCTCAAACAAAAGCTTCTCCTGACTGAATTTATAACTAAAGAGGCGTGGTCTCTGTCGCCGTGGAGATGAATCAGAGCCAATCAGAGACGCTCGGAGTAAGGCTGAGTTAGAAACGTCGTATTTATGTGATCTTCAGTTTAACTCAATTCAAGGACGTTGGTCTGACAGGATTTACTAACACTTGATGTTCGTCTGGGTCGAAACTGTAATCAGGTTTATAAACGCTGATGTCAAACTGCCTCACCCGGGATTTCCACCTCACCAGGAACGGCGGCGATTTTCGCCGTACGCCAATTCCTACCAGATCTGTTTTTGGTGCGAATTCCATGGCGGATTACGGACAGCGGTAATCTCGAGAACTGACAAGAACCTGCGGATTCACCTTCAATCACGCGATAATGAGTTCAGGATGAGGTGGAAATTGGGGGTCAGAGCTGCGTGAAAGCTGATTGGTCTGACCTGAATCTGGTCAAGCGGAAATTTATCCTCATTAAAAACTAAGATGACATACTTGTCGAGTCCTCAGGCTGACCTTTAAGGGCTCCCCCTGGTGACTGGCTGCGGTATAGGTCTTAAAGCCCGCCCCTGATCCTGGTCAAATAAATCTGTTATAAAAGTTATTTAAGTTATAAATCATTATCATGCTGATTCACGTCCAAATGTTCGTCTCTGGAGGAGTTAACTGATGTTGAAAAAGGGGGTGTGGCTTCATGATTGACACCTCTGCTCTCTGAGCGTTTTCACGTCTTCACGTCTTAAATTCGGCGGTGATGATGGCGGGACGTCCACGTGATTCTACACTCAGAGGTTTCAGGCTGTAAATCTCAGGATTCTGTTCCCCTCAAATCCGCCGCCGCCGCCGCCGTTCCCTGAAACTTCCTCTACGCCCTCCTCCACCAGAAGCAACACCATCCTGATTTACTACGTCTCCCACGGTGACTCATCATGGCTACGTGTTGTCAGAAGGACTCAGCTGAAAGCTTTGTTCCAGTTTCAGGGATGAGTCACCGTTTTTATCCTCGACGAGCGCCGCTAACGTCCTCAGAGGATACGCACAGCTGACCCCACGACACCCACAGACAGGAAACGGACAGAGTGGGTGAATAATGAGAGAAAGGGTGGTTACACAGCAGAGCCCGATAGCCAACAGGTGACAGCTCCAGGGCCGAGTTGGTATCTGCTACATATTAGTCCACAGGAGGGCGCTACCATGATACAAAGTACTACAAAACTTCTGTTCGTGTACAAAAACAAACATTTCTGTAGAAATCCTGCATTTTAAACAACAACTGATACAGAGAGGAAACTGCAGACTGAGAGTGAGCGTGGACATGAAGAAGGACAGTTTACAGAGGCGTCGATGAACGGGTGAATATTCATGTACGAAGTTCTTCACAGAGGCAGAACTTTGGCACGAGAGAGGCGGGACAGAAGGATGAGGAGGGCGGGACACAGATGAGCCCAAACTAAACCGCACTTTTATACATCAGGTCAGAGGAAACCGCCGAGTCAAAGGAACTGAAGCCGCCGCCGCCGCCGCCGGGGGAGGGGCTGATGGGGTCACACACACATGGAGGTAAGACAAAAGGGCTTTGACATCAACAGAAAAACTACATCAGGTGTTACCGTCACAATAAGAGTTTTCCCGTCTGCACAGGTGTGTGTCACATGAGTGTGTGTGTGTGTGCATATACATGTATATATGTGTGTGTGTTATGTGTGAAGTCCACTTCCTGTGTGGACCGGACTCGTGTTCAGTCTCCAAACCTGCTGGTCTCCTCCTTCCTCTCCTCTGAAGGTCACAGTGAGGTCACACTGCTCAGGTTTCTATATTTCCACAGGAAACATCCGTCTACGTTTAAGTCAGTGGGTTCAACAGAGTCCTGTTTGGACCGCCGACCTCGGTTCAGTCAGCAGTGATGGGACCCCCGTCGCCCCTCTGTGGTTTTAAGTGAGGGGGGGGTTTCCGCCCAGCGTTCATGCCATGGTTTCCTTTCCCGGGAGTCTCCTGTCGTTGAACGTGTGCATGTTAATGACCTCCTCCGTCTTGACGATGACGGGCGGCTGAGGCTTCTGTTTGAGGCGGCGTTGGCACTTCAGAGAGACGCGCAGCTCGTCCATCATGGCGCTGCAGAATGATCGCTGTGGAAGCAAACAGGAAGGAGGGAAGAGTTATATCGGCGCCGTGCTGTTAGAAACAAAACTCCAAACTCTGCAGATCTGAGCGATGATACATGACCGCAGCGAGTCTGAGCGTCTCCTCTTTAAAGGTACAGTAGGCAACGTTAAAGAAACATCTTTTTTTTGTGGTGGATAAACAAAAATCTTCTAATATCAGTCAATAGTTATTAGTTATTGATTATTTGGTAATATATCGATATCTCTGTGTTCTCTTATGTCTGTGTCGTCAACATTTGAACATTTTTGAGCGGTCCGCTCTTTCTGACTGTAAACAAAGCCGTTCTCCACCTCCTCTAACCTGATTGGTTGTGAGGCAGACGCTGCTCCCCCGTGTCGTTCAGGAGCCCAAACAAAGTTAGCGTGCTACAATATCGGACAGTAGAAACCAACCAGAAAGTTCGGAAAATTGTCTGAATCCTCCTTTGGCCACGACTGCCGACACAAGCAAGAAAACAGTCAACCATAATCAGTCAACAAGAAAACAGACAACACCAAACTGGTCAACATGAAAACGGTCAACACCAAAACAGTCAACAAGAAAACAGTCAACAAGAAAACGTCAACTATAATCAGTCAACAAGAAAACAGTCAAAACCAAAACAGTCAAAACCAAAACAGTCAACAAGAAAACAGTCAAAACCAAAACAGTCAACAAGAAAACAGTCAGCAAAAACAGTCAACAAGAAAACAGTCAACAGGAAAACGGTCAACAGGAAAATGGTCAGCAAGAAAATGCTGCTCCCTTGTGTCGTTCAGGAGCCCAAACAAAGTTAGCGTGCTACAATATCGGACAGTAGAAACCAACCAGAAAGTTCGGAAAATTGTCCGAATCCTCCTTTGGCCACGACTGCCGACACAAGCAAGAAAACAAAGTAAATACCGGAGACTCTGGAGGAATAACGGGCGCTTAAAACGGAGGTAGACCGGACAAGAGCTAAAAAGCCGGGTCAACATAAACGATGGGGGACGCTTGGGGATCTTGGTGACCCTGTAACCTTTCTGCTGGACAGGTAAACCGCTTTAACAAAGTAAGACAAGTGTCTGTAACAGAAGTGTTTCTTGTCAAACGGACCTGCTGTAGCGTGTTGTAGCGCCATCGCTAAACTGTCCTCCCTCGGGTCCTGGACTATGTCACTTTATCCTCGTTGTAGAAGTCCTGCAAACATTGTGTTTGCTGCTAACTCAGATCCTGACTCCACCTCCTTTAACTCACAGGAATATGGAGTCTGGACAAACATCAGGTCAGACGTGGAAAACTCAACATCCTGACAAACATCTACAGAGACCATCAGAGAGTTCCTGAACGTTCAGCTGAACCTGCAGATCTCTTAAGTTTCCACGTTTGTGAGAAAAATGATCCTGTTTCTGGGTTTGATCCCGTAAGAAGGTTCTTGGAGGGTCCACTTAAGGTTCTGAATGTCCTAGATTCTCTCTCCTTCTCCGTTTTAGCGTCACACTCAGGTCTGAACGCCGTTTCAAAGCGCCCGGCTCAGATCAAACAGAACCTTTCAGTGCTCCTAATGATTGGCGTGCAAACAGCGAATGTAAAGACACTGAATAAAGGATGGGATCTCCTCCTCCTCTTCCTCCTCCTCCTCCTCCTCCTCGGTGAATGAAGTCCAAACACTCCGGTACCTTTTGGAAACATCAGTCAGACTCACACTGTCTTATATAATCAGTCCTATAATAAGAGCCTCTTTTGTGCCCGTCTGTGAAATCCTATCAAATGTCAATAAGCCGGAGCGCCGGTGTTGGCGAGGCGAATTTTCCTACGTTGACTTTGTGATTATGAAAATGTAATTCTTGTTTTTAGAGGGAGTGGGAGGAGGAGAGGCGATGTAAGGAAGAGGGTGGGCAGTCAAACAGGCAGCTATTATTTCCCTGATTGTGTGAGTGTGGGTGGAGGAGATGGAGATCTGGAGGTGGCTTCTGCAGCAGGTGTTTTTGTTTTTGCACGTATTTACATTTGTTGTTCTGCCGTCTGAATGAGATATTTGTGCGCTCGGGGAGATGAGTGATTACAGACAAAGGGGCAGAGAGACGGAAAACAATGAGAGGGAATCTGGAGATATGGATGAGAGTGATGGAGAAATCAAAGGAGAGAGCAGCTGATGAAGAAGAAGAGGAGGAGGAGGAGGAGGAAGAGGAGGAGGAGGAGGAAGGGTTGGTGAAGAAAAGCAGCAGAGGAAAATGACTCGCACCTTGGCAGCCTGCAGACGCTGGCATTTACAGAATGATCTGAATATTGTGACCCGGGCTTTCAGCTCCTGATTAATGGCGGCTGAGATGTTCTCTGAAACATCTGCAGGCGGCGAAGAAAAACAGCCAAAAATCTAATTACTACTGCAATAAAGTAACGAGGCGCCGCGCCGCGCCGCGCCGAGCTAATTCTGTAGATGTAAATAATTAAAAGAGGCTATCAAAAGGACCTTCACGATTATCTGGAAACATCATCGCAGGAGTTAAACTGCACTAAAACACACACACACACACACACACACACACACACACACACACACACACACACACACACACACACACACACACACACACACACGCCGCCCCGTGTGATGAATCATGAGCACTCAGTCCTAAAATAGAGCTCAGATAGAAGAGTCTGGAATAAATTCAGTCCCTCCGTAGAAACAGAACCAGAGGCGGGAAAAAGAAGCCGCCGCCGCCGCCTCACACACACGTCTCAGTCTTTGGATGGAACAATCACAGGACGGCGTTTTCGGTCCGTTTAGGCGTGTCTATGTTCTAGTATTGTAGAGAATAAGAGAAGCTGATCAGAGTCGGTGTCACAGTGATGATGGACGTCACAGCTGTGGTTACGGGCTTCAGTAGCCGTGTTGATGTTCTGGAGTCAGAGGTCCCTCACAGTTTGAAGGTGCTGTTGGAGAAAAACACGGGGTCGGCAGTGGGACGAGACGCGTGCTAACAGTCAGGGATGGGAATCAAGAACCTGATCTTGTCAACAACCGCCTCAAATGGTTCAATCCATCGACATGGTTTACATTTTATCTTAATGATTCCTCTCTTCCAGGCGCCTTGAAAAAGGGTCTCACAAGAGCCAGTCTACGCAAACGAGAACAGAGACTCAGAGGGAAAAAACATGGCCGACGGTACAGAAAATAGGCAGAAACGATTTGAAGCGTGGCGTCATTTTACTAAGAGACAGGACAACAGTGTGACGTTTGTGGAGCCGTGATAACATATTCATGTAAGCACAATGCAAACCCGATTTAACAACGTCCTCTTTCACCTGTACATGCACTCTTTTTCAGGGGTCTGTCCGAAAGTTTTGAGTTTTTGTAGTGTAGACTAACTGAGTCAGACACGTGTAAAAAACACTCGACCTAAAAAACACTCAAAATTTTGTGCCTGACTCCGCCCCCTGTAGTAGTGTCCTCTTTTAGGGATCCAGAATATGGTCACCCTATTTTGACTTTACACCGACCGAAGTAAAAGCTGAACTGATAGTTTGTGGTTTGATTATTTTAGACTCTCTCTGAAGGTGGTGTACATCTGTTTCTGTTTTCAGAGACTCAATAAAATTTTGAGTTAATGATGAAAATCTGTAGTCAAAGAAATCAATAAAGGAATCATTAAAAAATTAAATAGATAAGCAGAATCGATAATGGCTTTAGTATCGATAAAATGTGATCAATTCCTCATGCTAATCGATCAAACACTCGATTGTCCTGGTTATAAAATAAAGCTCTGATATGTTTCTGATAGTTCTGAGATCGTTTCACCTCGACTGAGAAATGAGCTTCAGACACCTGAGGAGGTTTTGGACCGGACTGTGAACAGGATTAATCCTGCTGAGGGCGCCCTAATGAAGACTGACACACTTTCTAAGACGGTCTCTAGTGGTCATTTGAGGAACTGCAGTTTTTCTCTCTTCTCGTTTTTTCTCCCTCAAAAGTTCTGAAATAATTTTAATTTTAGGATTGAAGAAAATAAACACATTCCTCCTCCTTCTAAAATATCATTGTCATGAATAAATGAAGTTTCTGATCAACCAGAAACATTTAAGAGAAAAATTATTTTAATTTTATTATGAAGGAAACGCTCAGTGAGAAACCACGGTCCCAGAGAGTCCGTCAAACCGCTCTGATTATCCTGGTATTAACTAAAACCTGAAGGATCTCTGTAGAGACACGAGGACGGCAACAACAAAAGGACAATTCAGCTCAGAGAAATATTCACGACCATGAACCGAAAAACTCTAATCTCAGTTTTTAAAAGTGTTTTTTTTTCTGAGTGAAACAGAAAATAAAGTTTGAGCTGCAGAGACGCAGATATCAGCGAATAAAAGAAGAACCAGGTTCATGAAGAAAACATCAGGAGAGAGGAAGAAAACTGATGTAAGGTCACATTAATCAGGGTTAGCCCGAATTTCCACCGCATCCGGACGAGCGGCCATTTTTTGCCTTACGCCAATTTCTACTGGATCCATTAGTGAGGTGAATTTCACGGCGGATTACAGACAGCGGTAATCTCGAGAACTCAGAAGAACCTGCAGATTCACGTTCAACCACACGATAACGAGTTGTCTCTCTAAAGACAGACACATAGACATATAGTCAGTAGATTGTGTCCTTCCAGAGGAGGAAATCTACTTCTAGACTTCTAGAATCAGCATCTCCTCATCCATGGTGTCATCGGGGTGAAATGACGTCGATCAGCTACGATCGGAGGATACGACCTTTTAGGAGACGATCAGGATGAAGGAGGAGATCAGAGGTTAGTCTGATTAGATTTCCTGTTTGCAGTTTCTTCAGAACAGAATAAAAACATGAGAGGAGAAGCTGCAGGTAGGAGGATCTGAGATTAGCTGAGATTATGAGGTCTCAGAAAAGAGTCCGGTACCTTCTCCAGCTGGGCGTTCTGTTTGGACTTGTAAAGCACCTCCCCTACAGCCACGAACACGGATAGCACCAGCCCGGCCGCCAACACGATGAAGATGCCGCCGATGTTCTGCACCCCCAGCGCGCTGGCCTCTTTGCTCTCCTCCTCAGGACAGCCGTTTCCTCTCCACCACTTCTCCTTCATCATGTGCAGCTTCCCCTCCTCCTGCAGCTGCAGGATGGCGATGGTGATCTTGTCTCTGTACGGAGAACCTGCAGGGAGACCAAACACAGCAGGAGAGGATGAGCGAACGGGTCCAACAGACTCAAACAGAACCAGTGTGATCAGGACCAGCAAAGTCATTGTGGAGGGGGAGATGTCCCCGGTTCTGGTGGGTATATGAGACGGGCCGGGCTCTCATGTGATCATAGAACCTGTCATGTTATTGTTGCTGCTTAGAGGGAGTTTTTTTCTAAATCCGTCTCCAAATCCTGCTAATCCCCGTATTCACCGAGTGATTCCAGAATACTCGCTCCTCTCCTCTCCGCAGCAGCGAGTGAATTCTAAAACACGGGGAGCCGGGCTTTGTGGACCTGCTGCTGGTTCTGATGAATTAGCTGCTGTCTGCACAGCCTTTCAGACGCAATCAACAGAGAGAGCGGCAGGACGCTCAGACAGACGGTGTTTGTTTGGGATTATCTGTTTGGATTCTGATCTGTTCTGATGGTTCGACCCGACAACGACACCGAGATCCAGAGAGAGGAACAGACCCGTCAAGATGGAGGCCGACAAGGACGCAAACCATAGAATGTATAAAGAATGGACGCCGTCTGCCTCCTCGACAAGTGAAGCCACTCTGAGAACAGCGCCCTCTGGTGACAGGCTGCAGTATAGGTCATGGTAGAGGAGGGTCCCGCCTCCTTCGGCTCTGATTGGCTGTGAAAAGTCATCACATGTTCAAGCAGAGCGCGGGCTGTCAGCTCTGAACATCGAACAGAACTTTACAGAACATTATCGCAATCCTGACTCTCCTAACAGATGATGATGTTTCACAGCCATTACGGACAACGAATCAGAGCCCAGAACTTCTAGCCAATCAGAGACAAAGGAGGGCGGACCTTCCACTACCATCCTAAGAAAAAAAATCCTACCACCTGGGGGACAGCGACTCTCAGCGACTCTCAGCGACTCTCCCGCCGAATCCGCACAACGCTACTGCGCAATGTTGGTTTTCAGAAGTGGAGAAAAAAATGCAGAATTATCGAGAACTCTCCCCGGAAACCTGATTTATACTGCACATGTACGAAATGTTTGTCACTTCCTCTACGCGCCATCTTTGTGACAGCTCAGCAATTCTTCACCCCTCACAGTTTGCGACAGCTTTAACATCAGTGAGCTCACTACAGTCAGAATGGACGCTTCAGTTTATAACAGCCACACACTTTTTTTTCTCCTGAACAGTTCTTCCCCCGACTGAAGCAGAGCGCCGGAAAGTCAAGAGAATGGCGCCCAGTTTCACGATAAAAGGTTCCTACTTCAGCGAAACTGTAAAAGTGCAGCGCAGTTCTAAAAGGAATGAATATTTCAGTGTTGAAATTAAATCGCTGTATAAAAACATTAATTTAAGGTCCATAATGTGTCGGCTTCTTGTTAATTAATTTAATTAAAAACTAAATGAAGTAAATCCCCCCTTGATACTTTGGCCAGGTGGTGGCGCTCTCTGTGGCCAAAAAGGTCTCACCGTTCTGGGCAGAAACTCTGGAGCCTCCTGTTAGCTAGCCTGTTAAATCGCCAACTGGTTTCTGAATCGATCGGTAGTCTAAATTTTTATTTGCACTTGCGTAGTTCGGATCGGGTAGGTAGCGAATCACTGCCGTAAAATACATTGAAACGCCAAGACAGGAAGTGACGAACATTTCGCACACGCTCAGTACAAATCGGGTCAAAGACGGACAGCTTTGAATCCGAATACTGGCAGAAGGCGGGACCAAGTTGTCCAGAGTAAATACAGTCTATGAGTCAAACCAGGACTTTGACTAAAGGCTGATCTGTGTGTGTGTGTGTGTGTGTGTGTGTGTGTGTGTGTGTGTGTGTGTGTGTGTGTCTTCACTGTTAATCTAAAGGAGTAAACAGGCTCTCAGTGGGGAGGATATGACACGTGTAATTGGGATTATATGTGCGGTTCTGAGATAGAGCCGCCGTGTTTTTACACATTTCAGTGTCATGATGAGTAAACGGACCCAAATCCAGACGGTGGGACGGCGCCAGAATTAGAAAGACGGCATTAAGGCGCAGCGGGAGCTGGCGCCATCAAAGGAGGACTGATGGTTTGAGGGTTCCCGGCCGGGGTCGTGTTCTCCTCCCATCCTCGGCTGGTGCGGCACAACGAGGCACAGCATGACGCCGCGTCCCAACCAGGCCGAGGAGGATTAATCCTGGGCGTGAGCGTTGGTGTTTCATTCATAACCGGCTTTAAACGCTCGTTAGTGTATTTATGTGATTAGAGAGATGAAGCCTGGGTTCCATTTCAGGCGTTTGGTCTCATCTGTGTTTTCAGAGTGAAGCAGGATGAGGCGTGTTGTTCTGATCCCAGCAGCAGAACCTCTTTATGATCATGTGACGCTCAGAGGAAACCAACACAACACGGCCCCAGGTATCATGATCCCTCCGTCTGTGGCTGGTGGAGTTGTTCCTGTCAGCCCCTTTATTTGATTCCCTCTCCGTCTCATCTATCATTTATCTGCTGCCATCCATCATCCTTTCATCTCCGTGCCTCTCTGTATTTACACTGACAAAGGGGACAATCATAGAAAACCTGAAAATTACTCAAAGTGCCTCCATCTTCAGAGTTCGGCTCTTTGATCACAAACAGTCTCCTGCTCTTCTCTGAATGTATTCATCAGTATTTTTCTTGGAGGAAACACTCGCACGCTTTTATCCCGGGCACGAGCCGCAGCTCTGCGGCGCCTCCAGCACGCGCACGTGCCCGTGCCGTGTGCACGTGTGGAGCATATGCTGGCTTCATTTGAGGATGAGGGATCTATGAAGTGTGCGCGCGTCCCCTGATTCCAGCTCCCCTCATATTTCACATGATTAATGATGGCCTAACAAAGCAGTCCTTGGATAAATGCTAATAGGATGGGTCCTCAGAGAGAGCGAGGGGAAAACGCTGTGCTTGACACACACCACGCATACACAACTACCTGACAGATGTTCAGCAGAGGAGGACATCCATCACTCCCAGCCTGTCGTCTGTCCCCCACCCTCCACCCCCCTGAGTATGACTGTGATCCCGGTTTGAGTCGATGGTTCAAAATGACGTGTTTCCGTTTTTTTGGGACGAGGATGTGAGAAAACCGACAAGCGCTAAAAGGTTCAGACTTATTCTGCAGCTCGATCAGGTTTATTGCTCTAAAAGCTCTGCTGGGAATCAGCTGCTGAAGAGCGTTGAAGAGTGAGGTCTTCATCGACTCCTCACACACCCTGACAAACGCTCAAGTTAGTGAATGAAGAAGCAGCTTTAACGACAAAACCTGAAATAACCACCGAGAATCATCCGAGGAAAAGGATCATGTTATATTTAAGTATGATTTTATAAATCTAATAATAATCATCTACCAATAAAAACACAGAAATGATTCAGTGTGAGGAGAGTTATAATTTCACTTTAATCAAACTTTAATCCAGACAAAGAGGAGGAGTTTTAATGTTTCAGGTTTTCAGGTCAGGACAGTTTAGAGAAATAAAGACACGATTATTATAAAGAGGAAATTCAAAACTATGAACTTCAGTCAATCAATCAATAAAGTAAGAAAACAGCATCTTACTGCTGCTGGACCTGATTTTCTATTATCTCTATTACAAAGGTATTTACAGAGGTACTTTTATATTTTTATTCTTTATATTTATATTTACTGTATTTTTAAGACTGACCTGCTGATTATTCTGATTTTCTCAGATTTTAGTTGGTCTGAACCTGGTCTGTTAAAAGAAAAATTCTGATTGTTTGAGGCATAAAATTAAAAAATTAATGAAGATATCTCAGAGCTACTTATGTTTTCTATTATTTTTCTTTTATTACTATTATTATTACATTTAACTCCCGCCTAAGAGGTTTTTACTTCTTTTACCCCTTTTATATGGTAAAGAGCTTTTACTTTTTTGTTCATTTTATATTATTTTCTTATTTTAGTCCAACAGGTTACTGTCTTTTTACCATTTTTATCTTTTACCTCCAGTGTTTCCCAAAGGTCGCTCTTTCCACATATAATGTCTTGGTGTCAGGCCATGTCTCTTTAACTATAGATCTTAAATTCTCACTTTGTGTGTGTCTCTGTGTGTGTGTGGGTCCATGGGTGTGTGTGTGTGTGTGTGGTTGGGAGGGTCGGGTTTTATTGTTGTTTTTAGCCTCTGTGAGGAACTTTGAAATACATGTTTTATCTGAAAAGTTCCATAAAAATAAAGTTGAATCTGAAATTTGAAATAACTTATTAATCCTTTAAAGGCTTTAGAGCTCAAACTGTGGCTGACAGACGAATCAGGACTCTGAACTTCCTGAGCTGCAAAAATACGTCATTGAATCTGTTTCTCCTCTGAAGGAGTCGAGGACAGTTTTAAAACTCACCCTCCTCTTTAGAGACGACATATCTGAATGAATGAATGAATGAATGAATGAATGAGGAGCTCCTCTGTCACCTGTTACACTGAGATCAGCTGTAGGTCTGAAATATTGAACTAAAATTAGAGCCTTCAGAGCGTTAGTGAGCGGTCCTAACCGTGGAGTGGACGGTGTGAATCGTTCAGGTCAGTCAGAGCAGAATTAAAGTGATCTGGGTTTGAGATATTTTATGGTCGTATATTTGATAACCTCTAAAACCGCCTGATGGAAACAGACCTGATCTGTGTGTGTGTGTGTGTGTGTGTGTGTGTGTGTGTGTCCCTCTGAAGGGCGTCAGTGGGCGTCCTCCTGCGCTCTCAGAGCCACAGAGGGACTATATTTCACTGCATCACCTCAGCTTTGTTCCAGCCGCCGCCGCAGTCACCGCCTCCCTGCAGATCTATAACCGCCTCATACTCATCAGCGCCGGCCCGGTCCAGATGTGGATGGTCGGGATGAATCCTCCATATTTTGATGGCCCTCGTATCGCTGATGATGGATGTGGCGGTTACAGATGGTAGCAGAGCTCTCAGCGGACCTGTCATAAACGCTTTAACCTCGGTGACAATCACGCTCATTAACGCCGCTTTAACTAAAAGGGTCCAGGAGTTCGGGCTTTAATGCTGCGTTCCAGTTCCAGTTTCAGTTTCAGTTTCAGTTTCCAAGTCGGAAAAAAGAAAAATCGCAGGCGGAAACAAGATGGCGTCATCTGCGAAAGTTATTTTAGCGCTTGCCTTGTCCAAATATAAGACAGGCGCTAAAATAACTTTCGTAGATGTAGTCATCTTGTTTCGGGTTTCTGATTCTGCTTTTGTCGCCAAAAGTGTTTTTGACGCTGAATCATGGCGGCTGGTTTTCTGCTGACTCTGCTGTTTCTTTAGAAATGTGACTCCTGTGCGGTAAAGCCATGACCTGTATTTATACTCTGGACA
>OY660880.1:807500-835000 GCA_962446985.1 Xyrichtys novacula | reverse complement strand
CCTGGACCGTAGCGCTGAGACTCTGAACCAGAGGAATCATCGTTTCTCTCTTTGTGTTCTCCTTTTCCTGCTTCTCTACCAAACTGAATCTTCAGGCGCTGGTTTGGATTCAAACCTCCTCTGTGTGAGTTCAAGGGCGAGTCAGCGAAAAACAGAAAACACATCTGAGGCGTCGTAAAGCTCCTGTGAGGAGGTTTTCGCCGATAAACTCCACCGACGTCTCGTTATGATCTACTAAAGAAAACGAGACGATCGTGTTTTTAAACCCTGAGCCGCTGACATGTGAGTGAGGCGCCAAACAGACTCATCAAAACCTAAACTTGGATTAAAGGTGGAGGAGGCAGGAACCTGTGTGGTGTATTTACAAAACATCTTCTAATATCAGTCAATAGTTATTAGTTATTGATTATTTGGTAATATATCGATATCTCTGTGTTCTCTTCTGTCTGTGTCGTCAACATTTGAACATTTTTGAGCGGTCCGCTCTTTCTGACTGTAAACAAAGCCGTTCTCCACCTCCTCTAACCTGATTGGTTGTGAGGCAGACGCTGCTCCCCCGTGTCGTTCAGGAGCCCAAACAAAGTTAGCGTGCTACAATATCGGACAGTAGAAACCAACCAGAAAGTTCGGAAAATTGTCTGAATCCTCCTTTGGCCACGACTGCCGACACAAGCAAGAAAACACTCAAACATAAACAGTCAACAAGAAAACAGTCAGCAAGAAAACAGTCAACACCAAACCGGTCAACACCAAACCAGTCAACACCAAAACAGTCAACAAAAAACAGTCAACAAGAAAACAGTCAACAAGAAAACAGTCAACAAGAAAACAGTCAACAAGAATACGTCAACCATAATCAGTCAACAAGATAACAGTCAACAAGAAAACAGTCAGCAAGAAAACAGTCAACAAGAAAACAGTCAGCAAGAAAACACTCAAACATAAACAGTCAGCAAGAAAACAGTCAACACCAAACCAGTCAACAGGAAAATGGTCAACAAAAAACAGTCAGCAAGATAACAGTCAACGAGAAAACAATCAACAAGAAAACAGTCAGCAAGAAACTGCTGCTCCCCCGTGTCGTTCAGGAGCCCAAACAAAGTTAGCGTGCTACAATATCGGACAGTAGAAACCAACCAGAAAGTTCGGAAAATTGTCTGAATCCTCCTTTGGCCACGACTGCCGACACAAGCAAGAAAACAAAGTAAATACCGGAGACTCTGGAGGAATAACGGGCGCTTAAAACGGAGGTAGACCGGACAAGAGCTAAAAAGCCGGGTCAACATAAACCATGGGGGACGCTTGGGGATCTTGGTGACCCTGTAACCTTTCTGCTGGACAGGTAAACCGCTTTAACAAAGTAAGACAAGTGTCTGTAACAGAAGTGTTTCTTGTCAAACGGACCTGCTGTAGCGTGTTGTAGCGCCATCGCTAAACTGTCCTCCCTCGGGTCCTGGACTATGTCACTTTATCCTCGTTGTAGAAGTCCTGCAAACATTGTGTTTGCTGGTAGTCTGTTGGCATCTACAGTAGCACCAATGCTTTTGACTTTCACCTTGACTGGGCCCCATTTGTAATGATCTGAAGTATTTATCTGCATTATATCTGAATTTAATTGGAACGATACGAGTGAGCAGGAGCGTCTGTTTGTGGGCGGGGCTTAAGAGGAGAGGAGGAGCTGAGGGGAAAACTGGTTGGAGGGGTAGAGTTTACATTCAAGATTTCTCCTAAAAACTGGAACTAACTCAGATCCTGACTACAACACCGTTAATGTTTCATCGCTCTGACTCAGACTAATAATTGTCTTTACGCTGATGTTCATAGAAGGACTGCGTCTGTTTGTCTGTTTGTCTGTTTGTCTGTCTGACTCTGAGCCCCTGAAGTTTCTCTCAGGTGATCGTCTTCATCTTTAATGATCGTAAACTCAGGTGATGAAAACGACCACCTCAGCTCGACTTCAGCGGCTCCTCCCTCCAGTTATCTCAGAGACTCTTTCTCCTCAAACTGAGAGCTCAGTGATTTTCTCTCTGCGTGACTTCCTCTCTGAAGGCCCTGAGGGAGCCACCGCTGCTGCTGCGGCGTGTTGGTGAAAGCAGGCGAACAGGAAGGAGGTAAGGAAGCGGAGGAAGTGATGAGGGGGAGGAGGAGAAGAGGAGAGGGTTGACATGTTACCTGGCTATGACAAACAGCACACAACTGACACCCAAGCAAGCCAGCAGAATATACATCCAGATATCGGGCGAGAGGGGGTTGAGGAAGGAGAAGACCCCGGGGTTGGTGCCGTTGGGCTTGCGGTACAGGATACTTATCCCCAACGTCATGAAGGGCTTGGAGAAGTCGATGACCTTCTCCCTGACGTAGGTGATGGCCAGAGGAGCCACAGCCAGGTCCGCTTTCTGCAATCGGATAAAGGATGTGGAGAGGGGCAGGTGTTAGAGCGCAGCAATAAAAGAGCGGCAACCAAATTAAGATCTGATTCCTGTCGACGGGCCGTTCGCTGGATAAATGAGCGGAGAGGAAGAGCGCCGACTTAAAGAGAGACGACAGCGAGAGGCGTTTGTTCAGAGAGGGTTACCTGAGATCTTCTTCAGGAAGTGACACGTTATTAATCTGTGATGTCACAGATGACGGTTTTAGGATTAAGGATTAACTCTTAATGAACAAACGCTCGCTGACATAATTCTTCATCAAACATTCAGGTTTATTCTGACAAATCCAAACCTCACCGCCGCTGCTGAGTTCACTCTGGGTTAAGGTTCAAGTCCTCCTAAATTCACAGATTATGGCCTAAAAATAACATAATATTATCATAATAACTATAATTTCACTTTGTTAAAATAAACCGAAATATCTCAGCTGTAAAGGATCGAGTGAAGAGAGCAGGATAACGGTAAAATGATGACGACAACATCCACCAGGGATGGAAACTGCAGACTGAAGACAGGAGACGGTACGAAACCATGACGACCGAAGAAACAGTACAATTACTAAACCCTCATCGTAGCTGATCGTAACCATTCAAGTTAACGTGTCAATTTACACCGACTTCTTTCCGTTCCTCTGCGGATCGCCGGACTCCTCAGCTGATCACAAGAGTTCTGTTTTTTCTGGACGCCGGAGCATGGCGGATAAATTCAGCACAGATTAACCCGTGCTGGAAAGGAAGTCGGGCACAGACACAAAATAAAACATCCGGCTTCTTTTCAAAATAAAACACGGGTCAGGATTGTGGCGCCGGCCCACTTACATGGTCCATGAGCTCCCGCACCATGCCGTTCCACTGGCCTGCGCCCTCGTCCAGAGCGCCGTACTTCCCGTCCTCGACCAGTCGCACCTCGTAGCGGAAGCCCAGGATGGCGGAGAGCTCCCTGAGGAGGTCGATGCAGTAACCCTCGAATCGGTCGTTCCCGTACAGAGGTTTGTCGGACTTCTTAAACATCACGTAGGGCTCCTCCTGCAGGACAGAGAGGGAAGTACGTCAGTCTGATCGGTATTCTGTATGTTTGTGAGTAAAGCGGGTCGAGATCGTTCCGGTACCAGGATGGTGGAAACTCGCAGGGATTTGTTGGCGAGGGAGTCGGTGATGTTGGCCGTCTTGCTTTTGTGAGTGTCGGTCATGTTCAGACCGCTGGGAGGGTCCCACGTCCCGATCTGTGGACATAATTCAGAGTCAATCAGAACCATCAGGTCTGGTCTTTACAGACCCAGATCCTGTAAGACTCGGACCGGACCACATGAAGACCCACCTTCTCCAGCCCGTCCTCCTTCAGACTGATGACGTCCAGGTCGAAGTCCGTCCTCAGCCCGTTGGTCTTGTTGAAGAGAACTCGTCCCGTCAGACCGTCCCAGTGCGCCTGCAGACAGAAGAAGAAGACAGCAGCAGAATCACCCGGAGTCCTGCGGTTCTGATCCACTCAGTCCATTAACCTTAAGAAATCCTCCTCCTCAACGATATCAATCCCTCAGCTCACCTCAAACTTTTCATCCCAATTACTCATTCTGTCTGCCTCTCCCCTCGCCGTCGATCTCCACAACATAACAAGAAACAATAAAGGAGCGGCTCTGACAGGTAAGAGTTCATTATGCATGTGCTTCATTGTGCTTGAAGTTTCACTTCAAAGCTGCTGGAGGAACAGACGGCTGATCGAGGGAGGAGGAGGGGAGGAGGAGGAAGAAGCAGCAGCTACAACAGGCTCATTCTGAAAATTACCTGCAATGATACCATCCTCAGAAAAAAAGACCTTTGGAGAACAAAGCCGGCGCTGACCCGGACTAGAGTTAAGGAGACGGGCCCAGGCTTTGATACCAACACGGGGGGGGGATATAACATCACAAAAAAACATGGAGTTACTCTAATAATGAGGCGATTACACGATCGAGGAGAGGATGGGTTTGACAAAAACACAGTTTAGAGACACTAATGTAGTTTTTAATATTTAAATAACAGGAGGGCCAACTGGGTCAAAGGTCAGTACCAGGTCCAAGTCATTAAGCGGTCATCTGAGGAAGAACTGGATCAAAATTCTTTTAAGAATAAAGGATCGAAAAAATCATCAAGTGATTTAACTTCAACTGTTAGTGCAGCTGAAAAATCTGGAGGAGGACTGTGAGGATTAGGATTCAAAATCAGGATGTTAAATATAATATAATATAATATAATATAATATAATATAACATAAATCAGGATTTATATCATATTATTTAAAATCAGGATTTATGTCAGATGTATATATAAATCTGGAATTATTGTATATTGAATAAATTTTTCAATATTAATCAGGCTTTATAAAGATATTTATAGATATAAATCTGGACTTATTTTATATATTTAGTATAAAATTTAAATATAAATCAGGATGTATGTGAAATATGATGTAAATAAGGTTTTTTATTATATATTTATAATCAGGATTTATGTTTTGTGTCTTTTTAACCTTTTACATCGTTGGTATTATTTCTCAAAATTTTCTGTATTTTAAATTTTTTTTCTTGTTTTTTTTCTTCGTAAGGCGTCTCTGAGCACCTGTAAAAACGCATTATAAATAAAATTTCTTATTATTTTCATCATTATTATTATAAATTTTATAATGTCATAAATATATATAGATATAAATCTGAACTTCTATGACTAATATAACATATTAAATATAAATCTTGATTTTCCTGTTTAAATGTCCTGAAATCCTCATGATGGAGGTTTAAAAACAGGTTTTGACATCAGTGCTGGTCCAGAGGTGTTCGGGTCATGATGAGGTTCGGGTTCCTGAGGTTTATGAGGTTCCTGAGGTTAGGGTTTGGGGGGGTTGTGATCAGACTCTGGATTAATTCGCTAATCTTAAATCTTAATAACGAGTTCAGAGGAACTATCAGGAGGATCTCTGTGGACCAGGTCTGGACTCTCATTAGACTGTCTGTCTCTGAAAGACTTTGAGAACCTGCTCACAGCAGATCTGGACCATCCTGATCCAGACCAGACCTTTACATCAGACCTCGTTTGACTTAAATATCCCAAATCAGGACCGTTCAGCGGATTCCAAAGGTCAAAGGTCACCATGAGGTGTATATATAGATGGTACTGTACCTCTTTGATGAGGCTGATGAAACGCCCCCCAAAGCGCCACGGTTTGTGTCGGTTACACTGCAGGGAGCTGACGGTGATCTGCTGGGACTGCTGCACTGCCACCGCCACCACGTGTACGGCGTCATACATCAGCGCCGCGTCCGTCTGCAAACAGATAATAGGGTTATATCATTAGACGTTTTTACAACACGTGCCGATTCATCTGTCCACATGACCGACCTCTCAGCGCTCCATTTGTTCACCTGCGGAGGAGCGGAGGAAGGTGCGCCCGCCGCCGAGTCTCGGGTGACTCGGTTTAGTCGGGGAACATAAATTAGGAGGAACGCCAGGCGGTAAATGCCCACCCCCCCCCCCACAAACGCCACAGTGTCTCAGCCTGTTAGTAAAAAAACCTGAACGCCGTCTGAGGGAACCAGAGAGTCTCTCAGCGGAGGGCGGGGCCTGTCACCGCCAAGACGAATGGCTCCTGATGGGGGTGTCGGCTCGCCAAAAAGAGGAGCTGGTGCAGATGGAGGACTTAGAGTAACAGGCTAACCACGGCACAAAGGAGGAGCGTGACCCTCGCCTGAGTGAACGGCGTGAATATAACCCCTGAAAGAAGTCATCAAAGGAGAGCGAGCTCACTGACACGCTGAGATTTATCTTCACACGCCACTTCCTGTCTGCGCTCGCTCTTCAGGACTCTCCACACTCACCCGGGTCAACATATTACCGCTCCGCTCACATCCTCTCTCCACGCTCTTGCACAGACCCAAACACTCGGCGCTGATCTTATTTGACAAGTCCTGGATGACCAAACCTGCGAGGATGAAGAATGACTCTGAGAGCAGATGGAAGGTCTGTGTGGAAGAACCCGCTGTCGAGGGGGATCAACCGGGACTGAACTGGGCCGGAACCGGGACTAAACTGGGCCTGAACTGGGTCTGAACCGGGTCTGAACCAGGACTGAACCAGGACTAAACCGGGTCTGAACCGGGACTAAACTGGGACTGAACTGGGCCGGAACCGGGACTGAACTGGGTCTGAACCAGGACTGAACCAGGACTAAACCGGGTCTGAACCAGGACTGAACCAGGACTAAACCGGGTCTGAACCGGGACTAAACTGGGACTGAACTGGGCCGGAACCGGGACTGAACTGGGTCTGAACCAGGACTGAACCAGGACTAAACCGGGTCTGAACCGGGAATGGACCGGGCCGGGGCGCACAGCTGGAGTCCAAAGAGACGCTGCGCTTTAGGTTCTGTGTGTGATTTCTATAAGAGCAGAGGAGGATCTGCAGAATCTATGTGGAAGAGGAGGAGGAGGAGGAGGAGGAAAAGAAGAGGAAGAGGAGGAAGAAGAGGAGGGGGAAGATGAGAAGGAGAAAGTGGGAGAGCAGGAGAAGGAGGAAAAGGGAAGGAGGAGGAGGAGAAAGAGGAGGAGGAGGAGGAAGAGGAGGAAGAGAAGGAGACGGAAGAGGAAGAGGAGGAGGAGGAGGAAGAGGAGGAGGAGGAAAAGAAGAGGAAGAGAAGGAAGAAGAATAGAAAGATGAGGAAAAGGAGGAGGAGGAAGATGAGAAGGAGAAAGTGGAAGAGCAGGAGAAGGAGGAAAAGGGAAGGAGGAGGAGGAGAAAGAGGAGGAGGAGGAGGAGGAAGAGGAGGAGAAAGAGGAAGAGGAGGAAGAGAAAGAGGAGGAGGAGGAGGAGGAGGAAAAGAAGAGGAAGAGGAGGAAGAGGAAGAGGAGTAAGAGGAAGAGCAGGAAGAGGAGGAGGAGGAAGAGGAGGAGGAGGTGGGCCCATTGTTCATGTTTCTCTCCCTCTCAGATCTCCTGGAGTGTCTGCTGATGTCAAAGACAGCAGATCAGAGGACGGGAGAGCTGCTGCTGCTGCTGCTGTGTGTGTGTGTGTGTGTGTGTGTGTGTGTGTGTGCGTGTGTGTGTGTGTGTGTTGTGGTGTTTATGGCCAAAGCTGATTAGTGAGAGAGTCTATAATCTCCGTCTTGAATAGAAGGAGAAGTTCTGAAATCTGCCAATAAACCGAAAACAGAATTTTCTCCTCAGAAGGGAAAATTCATCACATGATCCGATCATCCAATTATTCTGTCAGCAAATACAGACACAGACAGACACAGACAGATACAGACAGATACAGACAGAATTACAGACAGAACGACAGACACACAGATACAGACAGATACAGACAGACAGAAATAACAGACGGACAGGACTGAATAGATCCTCATTTGTTTTTCATTCTACAGACATATTTTCTGTTTGATTGTAAGTAAATTTAATTTTTGTTCTTCACAACGAGGATAAAATGCAGTAAAATACAGAGAAACAGATTTAATAACAGATATAAGCAGCTTCACAGAGATCAGTTAAAAGTCTGTCTAAAAAGAGGTTTTAAGTTCTTTTTTAAAACTGTCAGTCGACTCTTCGCTGCGTAAGGTCAGTGGTAGAGCGTTCAGAGGTGAGGGGCGCTGGCCTGGAAAGAGCGGTCACCTCGTGTTTTAAAACGGGCGCGAGGGACCATCAGGAGTTTGTGGTCAGATGACCTTAATGACCGTGAGGAGGAGGAGGGTCTCAGGAGCTCAGTGACGTACGAGGGTGGACTCTAAAAACAAGAACTAAAATCTTTAAATGGATCCTGGTCACCAGTGAAGGGAAGATAAAATCAGGCTGATATGGTCCCTTTTCTTTGATCCAGTTATAATCCTTTCAGCTGCAGTTTGAAGGTAATTTACAAACTTTTAGTTAAAACACATAAAAAGAGCTTTTACAGTAGAAACAGAGTCATGAATTATCATGTTACTGTCATTGATCATCTGTGTTTCATTTATTCGATAAATCAGCGTCGAGCAGATTCAGGTTCGACTGTGACTTCATGTTATTCAAATTAAACCTACAGCCTCTGTCCTTCCTTCCTTCCCTCCTTCCTTCCTTCCTCTCAGACTTCAGATTTGACCTTTAATCCTTCCTCAAACATCAGTTACTCTTCTTCTCTTAAATTGATCGGTATTATCCCGTTCCTGTCGGTCTGCAGACTCTTTAAAGACGCGCTGAGATAAACGAGCAGAAATCTGAGGGTTTATGACGTCCACGACACTGAAGTCTGAGAGTTTATTTTGTTTTTTTACTTAATTATGAGGGACTCTAAAAGGACATCTGGGAAAATCTGGTTTGATGAGTGACTCAGTTCAGACCAGGAGACCCCGTACAGATCCAGAACCATGAGGAGACCTGCTGATATCACCTCTAACAGGTTTACAGTCTAAACAAGAGTCAGCTGACGTTTACCACCAAACCTAGAAACCCCTCCCCCCCTTTAACATCTGATCGCTGTGATATATCAAATATTGTCACGGCTCGGATGATTTGCATGGCAGAGATCTTCTTCCTACTTGTCTTTGGAGCAGAACAATTCCTCAAAATCCCTTTGTGATGGAAACAAAAAGACGCTGGCATCAAGAGGAAGACGGAGAGATCAAGAGAGGAGGAGGAGGAGGAGGAGGAGGGAGGAAGAGTGAAATGATGGCTCACGGCTCTGGCAGATTGCATTCAATTTAAAAACAATCCAAGAACGATCTTGATGTTTATATCCGAGCCGAGCACGAGTCCTGTGGGCTGTTTAAGTGCTTTAAGTGAAACCAATCTGAACCCCCGAGGACATAGAGAGAGAGGGGGAGAGAGAGGGAGAGAGGGAGAGAGAGAGGGAGAGAGAGAGGGAGAGAGAGAGAGAGAGAGGGGGGGAGAGAGGGAGAGAGAGGGAGAGAGAGAGAGAGAGAGAGAGAGAGAGAGAGGGAGAGAGAGAGAGAGAGAGAGAGAGAGAGGGAGAGAGGGAGAGAGAGAGAGAGGAGAGAGAGAGAGGAAAGGAAGACTCGAACCTTTAAACACCCACACCTGAGACCTCTCAGTCCGTCTGCTTCATGTAAAGTAAAATCATTCAAATATGAAGTTAGTTTCTGTGAACACTTAGAGAGTTTGTTTACAGTTTATTTACAGTTTATTTACAGTTCTAAAGTTCTGGTCGAGTTTCTGCCTCTCTCTCTTTTACAATCATAAATCCCTCCTTTGGTTGTATTTCATCGTCTTTTAAAGCTCCTGTGAGGAACTTTTTAGTTTGTGCGCCCCCCTGTGGACAAAGTAATATTACTCATCTTATCCTACATTTAACCCGTGCTGGAAAGGAAGTCGGGCACAGACTTCAAAATAAAACATCCGGCTTCTTTTCAAAATAAAACACTCCATGTTTCAGGAGGATCGTATTTCACACCATGCAAACGGGCGGAGACGAACAAGTGAAAGGTTTTTAGACGTCATTTCACCCCGATGACACCATGGATGAGGAGATGCTGATTCTAGAAGTCTAGAAGTAGATTTCCTCTTCTGGAAGGACACAATCTACTGCTTATATGTCTATGTGTCTGTCTTTAGAGAGACAACTCGTTATTGTGCGATTGAACGTGAATCTGCAGGTTCTTGTGAGTTCTGGTGATTACCACTGTTCGTAATCTGCCACGAAACTCGTCTCACAAATGGATTTGGTAGGACTTTGCGTACGGCGAAAATTGCAGCTGTTTCGGATGCGGTGGAAATCCCAGGAATCCTCAAATCTCACCATTCTCACGTTTAGGGCTTTAAAATCTAAATAGAAAAATGATCAATCTTGTTAACGACGTCATCATGAGCTTCTCCCATAAACACAATAACAATAAAAAACTCTCGAGTTAACCTTCTTTGTCTCCTGTCTCTGATTTGTGGCGAATCAACTTTTCTTTGGTTTCCTTTTCCGTCACATTGATAATTTGATCTTTACTTTATTTAGTATTGATAGCTAGCTAGCGAACTATCTTTTCTGCTTCGACTAGCAGAGGAGGCGGGGCAACATGGCAGCTTCACCAATCAGATCACTTCAGCACATCTCTGCTCTTATTTGGCGTCTGATTTCTCGCTGTCCAGGCGCCTGATGTCTTCGTTCATCTCTGCTCATCCCCCTCTTTTATGAACATGATACGTGACCAACATTCAGATTTAAAGACACATGGAAGCAGCAATTAGGAGGACACACACACACACACACACACACACACACACACACACACACACACACACACACACACACACACACACACACACACACACACACACACACACACACACAGACTAAGCTCAGTGTGTGAGCCTCCCTGAGCTCTGCCTCATTTGTCGTGGTTTCTGCAGTTTCCTCATTTAGAACAGGTGAGCTGCAGGATCCACTGATCTACCTGCTGTGTGTGTGTGTCAGTGTGTGTGAGTGTGTGTAAGTGTGTGTGTGTTTACACAAATATATTCCTCTTTACTGCATCAGTATTCACACCATCTCTCCACCTGTGCATAATTCCATAACTCCTCCGCTAATGTTGCTCCTGAAAAACGGCGTCTCTCTTTCTCGTCTCACCTTTTTGCAATCAGTCATCCTCTCTGCAGAATTCCTCAAAACACACACACACACACACACACACACACAAACACAGACACACACACACACACACACACTGAATAACCCGTGGTTGTGCACTGTGGCTGCCTGTGTTCGGTGTGGAGCTCCACTGTTTATACATATCATATACATCTGATTAGCCTTAATGAGATTAGCACTGACCTGTTATTCAGCATGCATCACTGGGCTGCAGCTGCCAGCCATGGAGCAACACCACACACACACTCACACATGTACACACACACACGTACACACACACACACCGGCAGCGTTGCCATCAGCGTCAGAGTCAGAGCGTCAGCAGGGAGAGAGAGAGAGAGAGAGAGAGGAGCTCATTGTTTTCTTGGAGCTGCAGTCACTCTGCCCTCAGATCGCAGACAGACCCATGGGGGGTTTGATGATCTGATAGAAGACCGAGGTAATTATTCATTTCATTCCCTCGTTTTTTTTTACGTGTTTCTGCCTCGGCGCTCTGTGGGTGAAAAAAATCCACTCAGGAAAAAAATCACGGACTTTAAACCTTTTGATTCTGAGCAATTAAATCTTTACAGGACGAGCAGTTTTCTGTGAGAGATACTCGCTGATTTATAATTTGGACTTCAATCACAACAGCCACGGGCCCCCTGCTGAGAGAGATGATATATGTGTGTTTTATCATGACGAAACTCTCACACAGAGAAGGGAAACCTGAAGGAAACTCGGCTCATTATGGACGACACACACATCGGACTTTAACTCACCTTTAACTGAGACGATTTAACAAACTGATCCGGATCTGGACTTCTCTGTTTTCAGTTTGATAACTGTTACAGATGTTTAAAGAAAAATCAAATATGTATAAATATAAATAAGAAATTATTAAAACACAATTTTCCTCTTTGGCACCAACAGGTTTCTGCTTTAAAGATTAGAGGTTTTCAGTTTGATAACTGTTAGAGATGTTTAAAGTCAAATAAAAACATCCACTAACAGACAGTAAACTTCATGATTAAACTAAGACTCAGAGTTTAGATGGACATTTCGTTTGTCGTCTAACAGCAGGAAGCGTTTATAGACCAGCCTTTATAATAAAACATGAGTCTGTCTGTTTCCTTCATGAACACAAAGTTAAAATGTCCTTTTCTCTCTCTGTTTACAGTCAGACTGTAATGTGACCCTCAGGATTACTGTTATCATGTTCTGGATTATAAACTGGTTAAACACTGATAATCTGACCGTAGACTCTTCTTAAAGGGATATTCAGGTGTAAAATTAAGTTAGGGTCAAACACATACTTATACCAACGTTTCTCCACCTCTGTAGTCTATAATCTGGGCCAATAAACTTCTACTGTAGTAAAATGAAAAGGTAAAGGTGTTTTTATTGAGCCGAATTATCAATAAAATCATGATTTTGTTAACAGGTATGAATATATGTGCTGTCGAGTTAATATATTTGAACAAGAGCACAGTAAAGTTAAATCAGCTAATTTTCTAATGAGGTTCTGTTACTGAACGGAACTACACCATGTTCTACTGAGGTTAGTACATATAGGGTCACAGACATAGTACTAGACACCAAACATCTTTTTAACTTTGACTCATTTCTTTAGCAAAGAGACTAAACACAACTCACCTACTCTCTTCCAGCAGACGCTTGTTTGTAGTGAGACCTCAGGCCAGTCCATTACGGACTACAGCGGGGTGCCGCAGCTCAAGGAGGAACATTTATGATCATTTCTTTATCATTTCCTTGAAGTAATAATCACCATATTTATCATTTTACAGACGCGGTAGTTCTTCTGTTTTAGCGTCTCGGTCTGATTGTATTTCCATGAAGAAATGATGTTTATAGATATTTACAACATTCATCTCTGGAGGGGGGTCTAACTCGGTGTTTGACCCTGACTTAATTTTTCGCCGGAATATCCCTTTAACTAAGATGCAGCCATAGAGACAAAGGAGGAGGAGCAGAGGGACATCAGCTGATTCCTGTGGTTAAACTAAGGTATGTTACAGCGCCTGGTTTATGATATGCTAGCATAACAGTTGTACTCTGTTCTGATTGGACGGCTGCAGCGTGGTCGTCATGTATGAATATATTTGTGGCGTTGCTGATTTATGTCAGACTCTGGGTGATGAAACTGACTGGAGCGCACAGAAAATTGTGTAACTTGCACTTCTGGTAGAAAAATGAGAGGAAGTGGAAAACAGTGAAATGTGACGTGTGATTTATGGGGCATATTATGTCTGTTTCAGGCCTGCTGGCAGAGAGGGGAGAGCAGGCCGTGTCAGATCATTCTGGTGGGAAAAGAAAAGCCTCGGGTGACTGCGGCTGCGGCGGCGGCGGCGACGGCTCAGCCGAGTGCAATCTCTCTCACTGTCCCAAACTTTTCCACTCTGTCTCTCTGCATCCCTCTGACGGCCTTATTCTGCCCCAGTCTACTCCTCTCTCTCCCCCCACCCTCCCTTTTGTCTCCCTCTCCCTGTGTCTTCTTCTTCTCCTCTCTACAGTATTTCTCTGAGCTCTGCATGAATGTCACTCCGTGTGGGTATACAGGGGGGCTCTGCCAGCGCCGTCACTGCCATTTTTCCGCTCTTTCTTTTGTGCGTTGGAGGTTTAATCCCTTTCTCACATTGCGTTTCCACATGCAGAGGCGACACAGCAGCCGGGTTGTACTTTCTTTGAAATGAGGTTTTTTTTTTGTGTCACAGGGAAGTGAGACGGGTTTCTTCCAGTGCGGACCCCTGGGTAACAGATCCGATGATTGCTCCGGATTTATGTGAAAGCGCCTTCATGGTTTTATTGTAGATTTAAACGCACTTTAAAGGGGATAAAGGACGACTCCGCAGAGTTTTTGAGTTTAAACAAAAAGGGCCATAGGGAGCCGTGAGAGGAGGAGCAGATCTATGTGACGTATGTCTATATACTCCATCAGGGTTCCTGTAGTTTTACTGAAGCACAGTCATCATATTAGAGAGTGAATACGGCCTCCTCTGGGATCTTAGATAATCCATTTATGTCAAAGAAAATCAAACGTCTTCATCTTTAGACCTCAACCTTTTTTTAGAAACTAACAAACAAACAAACAAACTCTTTGTATTGAAGGTTCATTTTCTACACTAGATCTGACTGTGAACATCAGTGAACGTGGACGAGCTTCTAGTGTTCCAGATTATGACCCAGAAATGTTCGTCTGTTCTCTGAGGAGCAGAAAGTTTCAGATGAAAATGTCCAAAAGTTTCTACGTTTTTACAAAGGTGTGACTCTCCAGTTTTTATTAAATATGATATATGCAGAGTAACAGGACAGCTGCTTTAACAGAATCACAGAAAACTGAACGATTATTGATTTATAGATATTTGATTATTGGTGATGTGACTTAATTTCACCTGCTGAAATTATCCAAAGAGCCACTGAGGTCTAAGATAGCCGTGTCTGTTGTTTTCCAGGTGTAAATGAAACGGTTCGTCAAAGTCACGTTTTCCTTCTTTATTCTTCTTTTGTAAACAAACCAAACGCAAAATAAAGACGAAGCAAATTCCAACAAACGGCGACGACAGGATGATGAAGATGTAGATGATGATCAAAAACCTGTTTGCTCCTCCAGCAGCCAACACACCCGCCACTGACTACGACTTCTTCTATTTATAGAAACAAACAATTTATAGCCAACAATGAAAAAAAGGATGGACAATATGTGAAGATTGAGTTTGCAAAAGTACCCGGATGACGAACTCAAATCAGTCAAGATTTTGAGTATCCGACTGCGGACACTCGCCCGCACTCATCTCATCGGTAAGAACGGCGGCGGACAGTGAGTCGGCGACGGTCGACCTGGGAGCTCTGAGAAGATGTAAGTAATAAGTTGCCTTTATATTTTGTATTATATTCATATTTTATATATTATATACAATATATTTAAAAAGCAGATTTTTGTAAATAGTTTCTAGTTTTAAATGATTAATTTGTAAATAGTTTACCTTTAGTTACAGAGTTCCAGATGTTTAATATGTAAACAGAGTCTCTTTAGTTTTCTTCTTCTAATTTTTTTATATGTTAATAGTTTGTTATTTTTCTGTTATGCACAATAAATGTTCAGACATGAGGAAAATCGCGTCGTCATTTCCGGTGAGTGCGCCGCGCCGCAGTCTACGATGTGGGACGGCACTGCACCTTTGAAACTCACACACTGTGTGATTGAGTACAAACTGTACTTAGTATACTCAATTTAAAAAATCCAATTATTTAGTTTGGAAGTATGTGATTCAGGACACACCACAAGACTTCAGGACAATTACAACTGAAATAGATTAGAAACACAAACACAGAAGAAAATACGACAAACGGCTCGAACGATCGGAAAAACTCTAAATATTAAAATTTAACCTCTCAGTTCAACACAAAAACCCACAGAAGTCAAACTCACTCATCAGATCATGTATTTCCTGTTATTATCATATTAATATGTTATCTAATGTCCCTAACTCTACAGTTAAACCTGGTTTCCCAGCAGACCTTTCTGGCAGCAGCAGCGTGCCGTTGGCAGCGTCGTCCTCTCCATGGTCCTCCCTCATTAGCACCACGCTGCCTAACCTACAGCTGATTAAGTGGCTGTTTGACATGATGGCCTCTCCTCTTCCTGTTTAATTTACCCCCAGCCAGCTAAAACCACCAGTAGGTGCCCCCTTCTCAGACTCTGTCCTGGTCCAGCAGCTCCGCCCACAAATGTCCAAAATAAAAACGTTTTATAAATCAGACTGAATTAAAAAAAAACGTGTTTTAACTTAAAGAGAGAAAAGTCAACATTAGAGCTCAGACTGTGTTAATCCATCTGAACACTGACCAGGTCTCAGGGTCACTGCTGGAGGATCAGACCTTCAACTTCACTACAACTTCTCCATTATTATTATTATTCCTTTTTTCTTCTTTAGACTTTATTTTTATTTCTCATTATAATTTCTCTAAAGACATCAGCACAGTTTCTGTTAATCATCAAACACACACATGACCTCCACGTCTCTGAATGTCTTTATTCTAGTCTATGAGTCATTTTACAAACAGCTAACGCTCAGAGTCCCACTCAGCTTCATTCTTATTATTTTAAATCGCACATTAAAACTCATCACAATTATTCCCACGAGCAAATCTGAACTAACGATTTAAACTAATCCGGTCTGACATGTTGTTGTGTTTAATGTGTCCTCCTTTCTGCTGCTGCACTTTGTTTTCATTTCACTGAAACATGTTGAAACAAAAACAGTCCTTTAGTCCTGTTTTTGACATGTATGTAATATTTCTCCGGATTTCATGGATCGGAGGATACGACCTTTTAGGAGACGATCAGGATGAAGGTGGAGGTCGGGGGTCAGAGTCCCACGCTAACAGCAGTGACAGTGGGATTTCAGTTGTGTGTAGTTGTAGTCCTACTTCTTATTTTCTGCCCTGAATGTTCTGGAAACTGTTGAGTCCACCTCAGTGTTGTGTTTGTGTGTTTGTGTGTCTCAGTGTTTGTGTTTTTGTCTGAAGCTCCACCTCTCTCTCTCTCTCTCTCTCTCTCTCTCTACACAGAGCTCTATTCTCTGTCATGGACACAGTTTTCCATCTAAATGGATACTATACAGTAGACGCTCACACTATATACACACCATAAAGAATAGATCCATGTGTGTGTGTGTGAGTGTGTGTGTGTCTGTGTGTGTGTGTGTGTGTGTGTGTGTGTGTGTGTGTGTTTAGGGGGGCTGGCCCAGCTCTCCAAGAAGGATGATAACTCGCCAAGACCTCCCAAGGCCAGCCAATATCCCTGAGCATAAGTGTGACCATGACACACACACACACACACACACACACACACACACACACACACACACACACACACACACACACACACACACACACACAGCTCCCGGGGTGGACTGTATGATAGTGATCTGATGATGGTTGTAGTCCCTGATTGCACAGCCTTTTATTATCCTATATACCATCAGGAGGCGCCGTCCAGCATGACTGTGGAGGAAGTGTGCGGCTGAATGTGAGGATGTTATTGACTGAGGAGAGTGAGGGATGATTCTCTTTAACATTTTAATCCATCGCTGCTGCTCTTCTTCAGATTTTTTCATCGCCGTGTCGAGACAAACAGACGACATGAAACCTGAATTCTCCGTGATCGCTGCCCTCCCCCAGGCCCTCTCCTGCTGCCTGTTTTCCCTCACAAAAGGCTTCTATGGAGCGAGAGAGCGTCGGTGCTAATAATGTTGATGCTGTGCCAAGCCCAGCTGGTGGTGGCCGGCACAGGGCATCGAGTGTCTGCTCTCCACAGTCGCTGTCTTTAAAAGGCTCGCCGCTCTGCCAACTGGGATCAGAGGGAGGGAGATCACATGGTTTTAATGGACGCAACCAACCTGTGAACCTGTGTGGAGCTCCGTCTGTTAGATCTGTGTGCCCTCTCCAACACGACCAGGAAGTCTGACGCTTCTCCAAGACGCACTAACGAGATCGGACCTTCAGAGAGCTCCGGGGCCGATAATAGACGAGCTTTCAGAGGCTTTTCAGAGCGAGATCAACCGGGTAGAATCATCGTCACCAGGAGAACATGGATAAATATAAAAACCCTCATCATGAGGAAAATAAACGACTACAAACACCATCACCATGAAAAAAATAAACAACTATATACATCGTAATCATGAGAAATAAACCATTCTAAAGATCATCATGAGAAAATAAACAACACTAATTAACCCAACATGATAGAAAAATTGAGTTTTCTTAAATTAGCGGACAGAGTCAGACCTGCAGAAACTGATTCAAGCTGAAAATGTCAAATAAAGGAGCGACATGTAAAAATAGATTTACAGCTTAAAGTTCAGACATATTATGTGGTGAAAAATCTGATTTATCGTTTAAAGTGTTGATGTCGATTTCATACTCTGAGAACGTTGACAGGAAACGATTCAGGATTCGAGGTTTTAATGAAACAGACCCAACAAGAAAACGGAGATCTTTCATTTCGGGTCATTTTCTCGTCATTAAACGTGATTTTATTTTAACGTAATTTATCCCTAAAATATGAAAATGCAAAGAAAGTTATTAGACATTATAAAATATATAAAGGATACAGTCAGTGAAAAAGTTCACCTGTTGTCGGTGTAAAAAACATACTTTTAAACTCTTACAGTTAGAAATGAGAATAAATGAGGTCTGTTATCACTCTGCTTTAAAAGTTTAAACTAGTTTCTCTTTAGTGACTCATGCTGTTCAGTCGATTGTTTTTAGCTCCTCTGCTGACAGTGTTGGACCCGTGATGAGCAGTAAGATGATGTGAGTCATGCTGATGAATGGATGAGAGTCTCCGGTTCTTCTATGAGGATATTAAACGTACTGAGAGGAGCAGATTTAAGCTGCAGGCCGAGAACTGAGCGAAATAAAATGAATCCAAATACTGAATCTAATTTTCACTCCAGTTTATTTGTGCAGTGATTCATATCAGCCGTGTGGGTGTGGGTGTGGGTGTGTGTGTGTGTGTGTGTGTGTGTGTGTGTGTGTGTCCTCTGCTCTATCTCGTATTGACTGGGGAGCAGATCTGGCTCAACAGTCTCACTGAGGACCCTCATTTGGAGGAAATGCTGTATGAATGAAGCCCACTGGGGGGGGGGGTCCTCATGTATTGGTATTCTCTTCCTTTGTTATGTTACAGGCAGACGTGTGCGACCAAACAACAATCCAGCAGTAAAGGCCAAACCTGGACCCCCCCAAACATGTCCATGAATATGGATGCTGCAGTCCCAGACTGGAGGAGCCAACCTTGCAGTTTCCTCTGTTCTGTTTGTCACTGTGTGGGTGGGCTCCCAGTCAATTCCCAGCAGTGCTTGTTAATGCAGCAAGGTGCCCCCCCACCCCCCCACCCCATGTGTTCTCCTGCAGTCCTGCTGCATCCCTGTTTCTCCTCCCTGTTTCTCCTCCTCTGTAAACCATCTCCCAGAATTTGAGAGAAGCAGCTCTGAAAGTCTACACACCCTGAAACTTCATCATCATCATCATCATCAGATTCACACTGTTCCACAGATACTGACATTTATACGGTTCTGGGTACTGATCTGGGTACCAGTACTGTAAAGCTGTGGTTCTCAACCGGTGGGTCCCGACCCAAAAGTGGGTCACAGACACGCTCTGGATGGGTCATGAACAGCTGGTCAAAAACTAAATATTTAAAGTGGATCTGATGTTTTACACGTCTTTTATTTTGAAAAATATCTTATTTTGAAAGGTCCTGGTCCTCCTCCGTCTCTTATTAATGTGGCCTGAATGCAGTAAAATTATATGGTTGTTTTTTTTTGGTCTGTATTTTGTTTAATTTGATATTTATTCACTTTTGTCCTCCTCAGTTCGTCTGAATTTGCTCTGAATGCAGAGATGTAAATAAGTCACATTTTTCATTTTTCTGGTCTTTAATTTGTTTAATTTGATATTTTCTGTATACGACACTTTGTCGTCCTCAGTTCATCTGCTCTGAAATACACTTCACTCAATAAAAACAGTGAATTTATGTTAAAAATTTGAGTCTTTAAAGGTTTTTTTAATAAAAAATTAATTTTCTTGGTTTGAATTTTATAAAAGTGGGTCGAGACTGAAGGACTATGGTGAAAATGTGGGTCCCAGAGTGAGACCAGTTGAGAACCAGTACTCTACAGAGTATCAGTACTGGCCTAATACTGGGTCTCCCTGAATTTGCCAGTTAATGTCCCTGATGTGATAAACCCTAAAAAACGACGACAGGCTTTATGTCAAATATTGTGATATTACAGATGTAACTGTGCAGTTCAGGCTCAGAATAAACTGTCAGTAAATGTCACAGATCAGAATCTCTTCACTGATATAACAGACACGTTTTCAGGACACCACCATCTGAGAAGCTCAGCGTCCTCTTATCCTCAAGTCTCAGCTGAAGAGCAGGAAACATCTCCTCACCTTCTCAATCTCTAACGAATCATCACGTCTGATCCGACCTCTGACCTCTGCTGACAAACTCAGTTCACGCCAACCTGAGCTCACTGATGCTAACAGCCTGTGTGTTTTAATCCAGGTCCCAAAGATCGGCTCAGAATGAAACGTATCGACCAGCGGGGACAACGAGCGCAGACTGAGCGGCTACTCCATCAGGGAAATGAAAACAGACAAGCGACCAATGTTGGAGCGCGCTGCAAACAAACACCGCCTGTGAGGATTCAGTGTGGCGTGGTTTAAATATAGAAATGTGATGAGGAGCTCATGGTCAGATCTTCTGCATTATAGAGAACGCATAGATGCTCCGGATTCTGGAGGGAGGAGCCTGTGGGCTGCAGTTAGTGTCAGTGTAACCCTGAAGAAGCTCCAGTGAGGGTTTATTTATTTATTTATTTATCATATAATATTGATTATTTTGTTTTCAGAAAAGAGGAGCTCATGTTGCACATTTAGAGTCATGTGACTTTGGCGTTTTTTCCTGTTATGTAATTGTTTCCTATAGTAGAGAGGAGGGCTGTCATTAAAGGGATATTCCAGCGTAAAATTAAGTTAGGGTCGAACACAAACATAATTATTTTACTTAATCATTTCCTTGAAGTAATAATCACCATATTCATCATTTTACAGACGCGGTAGTTCTTCTGTCTTAGCGTCTCGGTCTGATTGTATTTCCATGAAGAAATGATCATAAATGTTCTTCCTTGAGCTGCGGCACCCCGCTGTAGTCCGTAATGGACTGGCCTGAGGTCTCTCTACAAACAAGCGTCTGCTGGAAGAGAGTAGGTGAGTTGTGTTTAGTCTCTTTGCTAAAGAAATGAGTCAAAGTTAAAAAGATGTTTGGTGTCTAGTACTATGTATGTGACCCTATATGTCCTGTTGATGAAGTTAGGTGCTGTTCTGAGCATTATTTGTGGCTATAGAGTGGCGTTTTGGTTGAGGGCGTGGCTCTCTGTATTTCTATCCTGTGGTCGTTACTAAAGTTGGTATAACTAGAGAAGCAAGCGGTCGACAACATTCATCTCTGGAGGGGGGGTCTAACTCGGTGTTACTGTGGGTTTGACCCTAAATTAATTTTACAGCAGAATATCCCTTTAATAATGATGTATGCAGGGAGGTACAGTATGAAGCTTTCCTGGACTGTTTTTTTTTTAGTTTGTTTAAAATCTTCGTCTACGTTCACTCTGCAGGTTATGATGCACAATTCCGATTTTTTGTTAAATCCGATCTTTTTGTGCGGTCGTTCACATTACAACAATAAATGCGCCATCTAATGTGTGTCCGTAAAGTGACCCACATGAACACAAAGCACAAATTACTTTCCGTGCCTGTTTGTGTTGTCGAACAATGGTGACGTTTGTCTCATATTGATGACGTAAAGGTCGGATGAACGCGACCTGGGCGTCCACACTGCAGTCACATCGGATACATATCTGATTTATATCCACATACAGAAGAGGCCTGGGTCAGATCAGAACCAATCAGAACTGACCTGTTCACACTTAGATGAGAAAATCAGATATGAGTCACAGATGGTTAAAACATCAGAGTTGACCTGCAGTCTGAACGTAACCATAAAAATCTAAATTTGGGCGTTAGTTCCTGTGCCCCTCCTCCCTCCTCTAATTGGCTCTTCGTCACACTGAAACATGAGTTTTTTCAGGAGGAAGCAGAAAGGTCATCCAGTGTTGTATTTATTTAGGGCCCGGTGCTGCTGTTGTTGTTTTTGGAGCGCTGTCATTAGCCGTTATTTACGGTGTCCTGGGGAAGTTTGCTGTGTGTGCAGCTTCGGCTGATTTCTTGAGGTTCAGACCGCTGAGGTTAGAATCTATCTTCAGCGTTTCTGCGTCACTGTTGTGTTTTCAATGAGCCTCATTATGTTTACATGATAAAGTGAGGTGAAAGATTAGTCTGAATGTGAGGCTCTTTACCCAAACACCTGCTCGTTATTAATAATTATTATGAGCTATTACTGCAGAGTTTTCACTTCTGTCTCTAACAAAGGAGATTATCCGCCGCTCGGCTCTGGTAATTATAGCTCACTGAAATGTAGACATAAATGATGCAGATGCTGAAGATATCAGGCCCTTCAGTCTCAGCTGGGGTTCGACTTTTTTCCCTCATCCTTAATCAGAGAAACTGAGATTTAAAAAGAAGTTAAAGTGAAGAAAAATAAAATATACAGGAAGGAATCATCAACATCTATCTATCTATCTATCTATCTATCTATCTATCTATCACAGTTAGCAGCCTATATTTTGCTGTTAATCCAATAACTGACCACTAACACTTGATTTTGGCCCCTCATATGTCTCAATTTTCTCATCTTTTCCATTTGTCTCATCTTTCTCTTCCTCTCATCCGTCTCAGTGACCATTTGAAGAAAAAGAGAGAGCCTCGATGGCGGTTTATGGAGAATCTAGTTTGGTAATTTCAGAGGATTATTTTGGACAAAAGTGATGTTTTGACGCTAATGCTAAAGCTAGCTCTGGCGGTCACCATTATTCACAGTAACTGTAACATAAACATAGAAGCTCCTCATCTTCAATTCAGTCAAGAAAAACTGAGATTTAAAAAGAAGTAAATTAAACAAAAAGAAAATATACAGGAAGGAATCATCTATCTATCTATCTATCTATCTATCTATCTATCTATCTATCCACATAGATAGATAGTCTCTCTCTCTCTCAGCTGTATTATTATCTCTCAGGTTGAGCCTCTAACTGCTTTAGCTCTTCTCATCTGAATCGAGAGTACCAACAGTTGGAGCTGAGGAGACTCTGGGGACGGCGTTGAGGAGTCCACACACACAAACACACACAAACGCACACTTGTACACACACACACAGATGAATTAGACTAATTAGCATGGCTGCCTTTAACACCCCCCCCATCAGAGATACCTCAGACAAACAGACTTCAGAGGAACGAGCTCAGAGGAGGGACTTCTCATTATGCGTCTTTCCCCAGGACAGCACTCGGCCTCACCCACGGCTCCCCGTGTCTCTGTGATTGGACACCGCTCTGCATTAATGCACTAACCCTGTTGGCGTGAGAAAACATCACATGTGCCTCTTAACGCTCCGAACATCCTCGCCGTCCCCCCCCCCCGTCTCCGCTCCTCTTCCCCATGTAAACCTTTTTTTTTTTTCTGCCGCCATCATCTACCTTCTCTGCTCGCCTCCCCCCTTCGCTCCTCCCTCCCTCCCCCACCCCAGTCAATCAATCCTTCGTGAAATCACAAGGTGACACGGCCACCGTTGCCACGGTAACCATCGCTACACAAATGTTGCCTGGTCAACGTGCGCAAACAAGCCCAGAGCCCAGCGAGGCGCCGGCGTATTAGAGAAAATCATCTCAGTGTAAAAGAGAGAGAGAGAGAGGGAGGGGTCGAGGGTGGAAGGTCACACACACACACACACACACACACACACACACACACACACACACACACACACACACTCCACACTGGGGCTTAAATATGTCCTACAGATGAATTCACACACTCCTTCAGTCGCTCTGGTTTGGACGCCACATTTAACCGCCAGGATCAGGCTATTGTTTTAGAAGAAACCGTTTTCCATTACGGCGTCATTATGACCATAAAGTGACAGTGTGTTTTTATGTTTTTATGTTCCTGCTGCTGCTCTAGTCGCTCATTAAAGGATCCGCTCAGGGTGGAAACCTCCGAAGAATAAAACACATCAGAGCTCAGATTCATAAATAGAGCACTCTAATGAAGTGCTTTATCACGCTCGCCCCGGTCTTTGGGATGCATTATTTATTATTCAGCGCTGGTTTGGGTCCAGTGAGATATGTCAATATGTAGTACCAGATCTGACAAAGTGATTCATACTATGTAATTAATCAATCTGCACTCATTTCCATTCATTTCCTGCAGAGTGATTTAACCTCTTAGTGGAAGACATTCATCTCTCTCTGCGCTCGCTGTAAGACTGTTGTTCTTCTCATGGTGCGTTCAGGAACACGTGGGAAAAGAGGACATTTGTAAGAGGAGGATAAACTGGGATCTTATATATTAAAGTCATGGTTGACGATTGTAGAGATTGATTATTATTATGAACCTCGTTTCTATGGCGATCATGGTTCTATAGTACGATCTCCACAAAGTGAAGAGAAAAAAGATTGGAAAAAATCCGTTCACCCTATCAGGTGCAGGGCTGAAAAAACATCGACCAATGGGAGCCATCCGTCCGAGACGCGATACTTCCTTCGCCTCTGATTGGCTAGAAAAGCTGGAAACGTCATCGCACGTTCAAGCCAAATGCGGGCTGTCGGTTCTGAACATCGAACAGAATATTATCGCAATTCTGAATCTCCTAACTCGAACCCCTAACCCGACATTACTAGCCAATCAGGAGCTGGACTTTCCCCTACCCTCCTACAAAAAAAAAAAAAAAAAAAACCATCCCGGACAGCTCCTATTGGTCAATCTCCTGCTCCGCCTCTCCATCCAATCACCTCGCTGTATTCGACACACCCCTCTCCTGTGTTTCCGACTCGTCCCCTCCCACTCTCCCGGCCCTCCTCAGAGCTCTGAGCGGCTAACAGTAGCAGTTTAGCTACAGGAGCTGTGATGGAGAAGGACGCAAAAAAAACACACTTCTGCTCGCCACACCGCCAAAGAGGGAAGAAAATGCAAGAAGAAAGGGCGGAGTCAAAGAGGACATGTGACCAACAGACGCTGAGACAGCAGAGTTTTAGTTGATCAGGTCATTTTTATCTCCTTTTATCTCATGTTACATAAATAACTCTGATTAGTCTCTGACATGTCAACACGGTAGCTGTCCAGGCAGCTGCAGACGGCGCTCGCTAGCAGAGCTGGCGTTTACTGACACTAGTCACTAACAATCCGACACGGTGGATCCTATTTGAAGCTAGCGTAGGATCTTCTGTCAGAGGGGGCGTGTCGTGGGGAGGGCGGTACAGAGTTTGTGTGTGGGAGGGGGTGGGACGCTTTTTCCAAATCTGTCTCAACGGCTCAGTTTTATTAACTCCCTCTCAGATCGTCAACCAGGACTGTAACAGTCGTCTTTGATTTTTAAGTCGTAGTGTGTCTGCGTAGTTTCAGTCACATTTCTACGTTTGGTCGTGTCTCATTTGTCCTCGAACGTGGACACAAATTAAAGCTGAGGTGGATTCATGAACAGACGCCCGGCTCAGAGGCTCGTCCTTGAGTCTCTGATGTGAAGACACTCCCTTTCTGATAGTGAATCTTCAGTCTGGAGAGAAGAAAGGAGAGGCTGAGAAAGAAGGTGTTTGTCTGCAAAGAGGGTGTTTGTGCGGGAGGTGGAGTAAATGGACTGTTTACAACAACAGACCCACACAGAGGGACCTTGAACGTCCATGACGAGCCGCAGTCCCTTTTTCACTTTCAAATCACCTCATCTCATGCGTTTTTGGAAGCCGTCCTAAAATAACCAAGGCCATAATTTCCATCCAATTTGTCCCCTCTCTCTGCGTGAACACTGACAGATTGTCATATTTTGGCCACACTCCCAGAGGAGAGCTGAAAGAGGCAGGAGGGCAGATAAACGGCTATTACCATTCACACCGGCTCATTACTGAACATTTAGACCCAGGAGCTCCAACCCCGACGCTCCCCTCAGAGGGGCCGCCGTGACGCTCCCGCTCCCTCCCCAGGAGCTCTTTTGATTGACAGCTGATGCTCACTCATGCGTCCTCTCAAACTCCTCCATATTTCACTGAATTGATCTTGTTCATCTGATCCTTCTACACAAACAGAAAACCCCCCGCAGCATAAAACCCTGAAAGACGCCGTTACATTACGGCCTCCGATTGATTCGGTCATGTGAACGTATAAAAATGACATACAGCCGCCAGCATGTGCACACGCAGCACATCAGCTGTGACGTAAGCGCCATAAAACGGGTTAGTGCTGCCTACCGTCATGAATCCATCCAGCAGGCCGGAGTCCGGTTTGGGCGGGGCTTGTAGTCGCTCCATCGACCACTTCTCAATGATGGATGAGACCTGAGAGTTTTCTGTGTTGAGGATGCGAAACCCCGTCATGTTGACGCCACTGAAGCGGTACGGCTCCATGTCGAGGGCGAAGAGATCCTGGAAACACGAGGATGACAGTCTCAGAGTGAAGCTGAGGAGATCATTCACTTCCTGTTATACCAGAATTATCCTCAACTGTCTCATCGTCACCCTGTTAAAATACTGGCCTTAAAATTTTTTGTGAATTTTTTGTAAATGACGTAATTTTTTTAACAGGGTGACGTCATCTTTCTCAGTGACCTTTTGAAGATAATTATTAATGAATAATTAATTAATCTAATCCTAATTTCACAGGATTATTTTGGACTAAAGTGATGATTTGATGCTAACGCTAAAGCTAGCTTGGGCGGTCACCATTATTCACAGTAACATGAGTGTAGAAGTTAATTTTGACCCAACAGTGAAAGTCCAATAACTTTAAGTCTAAACATGTCAGGAGGACATCTGGACTGAATTCATGAAAACTGTGAGTGTGGGTGAACTGACAGACCGCCGACCAAACCGGTTTCTGCTTCACGAAGCTGCTGTGTACTGTGTTACTATGTTAACGCTCTCATTAAACCGCTTCCTGTTTCATGGTGATGATGCGTCACCATGGTAACAGCATTAACCATAAACTTAACTGCCCATTCTTAAATCTGAGGTTGTCACTGTCGCTACTCGATCTAACCCGGTTTGTTCTGCGCATGTGCGAAATGTACGTCACCTCCTCTACTTGCCATCTTTGTGACAGCTTTGACATCAGCGAGCTCGCTACAGTCAGGAAGGACGCTTCAGTTTATCATCAGCTACGTGCTTTTCTCTTGAACGGAGTTCTTCCCCTGACTGAAGCAGAGCACCGGAAAGTCAAGAAAATGGCACCCAGTTTTACGGTTAAAGGTTCCTACTTCAGCTAAACTGTAAAATTGTAACATAGTTCTAAAAGCCTAGAATGAAAAACGCTGAAATTCATTGTCCCTAGTGTGTCGGCTTCTTGTTAATAAATTTAATTTAAAAAATAAATGAAATAAATCCCCCTTAAAGCTTTGAAAAGTCAGAGAACCATCATTTTGACCAGGTGGCGGCGCTCTCTGTGGCCCAAAAGGTCTCAGTGTTCTGGGCAGGAGCTCTGGAGAATACCTCGGCATTAGCTCTGGAGCCTCCTGCTAGCTAGCCTGTCACATCGCCAGCTTGTTTTTAAGGTGAAGTAAATTTACACTAGCGCAGTAAAGATCGGGTAGGTAGAGACTCACTTCCGTAAAATACATTGAAATGCCAAGAGAGGAAGTGACGTACGTTTCGCTCATGCACAGAACAAATCAGGTTTCCGGGACGGATCGGTAGTGACATTCACGTTAGCGGTTTCCTACTCATACACCTGTCTGTACTTCCTGTTTATTGACGAATTTTTTTATAATTTTCAACAAAAAACTGAAAAATGTACTTGAAACGTGTA
>OY660880.1:755000-802500 GCA_962446985.1 Xyrichtys novacula | reverse complement strand
CACGTCGGCGGGCAGCAGCCTCCTTTAGTAAGGTTATTAAAACAGATCGTTAGTTTAAATAACTTTAATGTTTTTGATGTTCTTTTAAAGGAGCAGTACGTAGTTTTCAACTCTGTAGAAATGGAGTAACTGTGTTTTTATTTATTTTTTATTTACTTAAACCTGATAATACTTTTGTTTCCTAACTTTGGCTCTTCATATCTACACCTAAATCCGCCATCTTGCACCGCCATGTTTCCACAATCCCTCGTTTGGATCACCTGATGATCTTCGGTCAGGTATTTCTATCACTAACCCCCGACCTCCACCATCATCCTGATCGTCTCCTAAAAGGTCGTATCCTCCGATCGTAGCTGATCGTAACCATTCAAGTTAACGTGTCAATTTACACCGACTTCTTTCCGTTCCTCTGCGGATCGCCGGACTCCTCAGCTGATCACAAGAGTTCTATTTTTTCTGGACGCCGGAGCATGGCGGATAAATTCAGCACAGATTAACCCGTGCTGGAAAGGAAGTCGGGCACAGACACAAAATAAAACATCCGGCTAAACATCTAGAAGTCTAGAAGTAGATTTCCTCCTCTGGAAGGACACAATCTACTGCTTATATGTCTATGTGTCTGTCTTTAGAGAGACGACTCGTTATCGTGCGATTGAACGTGGATCTGCGGGTTCTTGTGAGTTCTCACGTTTACCGCTGTCTGTAATCCGCCAAGAAATTCGCCTCACAAACGGATCTGGTAGGAATTGGCGGACGGCGAAAATTTGCTGCCGTTTCTGATCGGAGCTGTTCAGGATACGGTGGAAATTCAAGGTTGGAGAACGGTGGTTTCTGTGCATGAAAGAGTTCGTACTGATCGATGTTCTTGATGGTATAGAGGATCTTACTTATCGTGCATCACAGGAGCTTTTTGTCCTTCAGGGCCACCGTTGTTGTACCTTTAACTGTTTTTTAATCAGACGATAACATTTGTAAACGGTATTTTCACCGTTTGTTGCCGATTTTCCTCGAAACGCCGTTTCATCAGAGTCATTTCTGATGTAAAGTCGGCGGTGTGCGTGTTCGCAGTGATCCTGATGAAGGATCTGATCGGGCTTGTTATCCTGTACCTGTTTCAGGATCCACGCCGCCATCTCGTGTCCACAATCAAAGATGACGTGGAACTCCTTGGCCTTCTTCATCTCCTTCAGAAGTGGCTTGGCGTCCTTGGTCTCTGTGGGCAGCTGTCGGATCTTCAAACGGATGTTGTATCGTGATGGCGCCTTGATCAGCTCCTGCAGTCGGATGAGACCTGCAGACATAAGAGGACACATATAGCGTGAAAAAAAAGGAGGGGGTTAAAAGAAGCAGCCGCGGCGGCGTGTGTTTGATCAGCTGCCATTTTGAAGTATCTGACGGTGCGGAGGCCACAAAAACCAACCGAACCAGCGGATTCAGGTCTCAGCAGAAAAAGGCTCATATGCATTCACTCCTAATCCTCAGTCTATTGATCCTCCTACTCACGCTTGGCAAGCAAACACACCGCTTCAGACCTATCAAGACAATTTAACACCACGCCGCCACATCGCTCTGTTTTATACCCAAAAGAACAAAATGGAAGCTGGCTCTGCAGATCTGCCGCCGCCCACAGAACCTTACAGGAGCGCTCCTCTCCCCTGATACCCCACAGAAAAACATGGAAGAGGTTCAATTTGATCCTGATGGAAAGCCGTGGTCAGTGCGGGCGCTCCACGCCGCTCCGCTCCCTCTCACACTCACTTCAGACGTGTTCTGATGAGAGCCGCTCTGTTTGCCCAGCTTGTTCTTTCCCCCCGGGGAGCCCGTCACATATTGAGCTACAATCTTCACCTTTCATTTCTCGACCACAGGCTCAGGTAGAAAGCTCTCCGGGAGAAACTGTGATGAGATTACAATGAGTTTCTCCCTCAGTAAAGAACTTCAGAGTGCAGGGATGAAAGAGGCCGGAGTGATGGGAGAGATGATTACTTGTCATGGGTATAAAAATGGATGGAGCGGCGAGGAGCGTTGGAGAGGGAACTGGAGAGAGATAGGATTTTTTTTTTTCTTTCTTTTTGGTGGAACCGCTTTAAGAGAGCGAGGCCTATTTTTTATTTTGAAATGAAGTGCAGGGTGAGCACTTTAATGGTCTCACTGTGACTGAGTGAGGGAGTGAGGGAGTGAGTGGGTGAGGGAGTGGGGCGGGGTCTCCCTCAGGCCCACAGACAGATTGGTGTGAAATAGGAACACGCAGGTCTTGTTGTGAAATGCACCATTGTAGCGCGGCGTCCTGAAGCTCCTGGAGCCTTCCTCAGGTAATCCCGATAGATCCCCACTCTGGGGCACGTCTGTGACTCGCTGCTTTTGTTCAAACTGACACTTTGGGAGGTGTTAAGGAAGGGAGAAAAAACCTGTCAGGGGAGCTCAACGTTTGGGAAACACTGTCAGGGCGGATGTTTGCGGGCTCCGGCTAATGCCTTCAGACTCTCCCTCTGGATCCTCTAACGGCCGTGTGTGAATATTTTATCCCCTCCGATAGTTTTTCCTGCCAGCCGTCAGATAGGCTCCAATCAGCGCTGCGAGGCCCTGGAGCGTGAAGCTGTGTGATTACAGCCGGGGACCAGGTGGAGGCGAGGGAGGCGGAGGGAGAGGGGGCGGCGACGCGGCGATGCAGCTGTCACACTTCTCAGGGCGTCAGGTGTGTCACGATGGAAACGGACCACTGAGGAGGTCTGAGCAGAGAAGGTCACCTTAACGAGAGAGCGTTAATGTAACAGGAGAGGTCAAGGAGACGAGTCCGAGGAAGGAGAGGCGGGGCTTACTCAGGTTAACGCTGTAGCTCAGAGTTAAAGAACATTTATCAAACAGATCCGTATTTAGATGAAGCTACTCTGTAGAATCGATCAGTGTCTGTCTGATTTATCTAAAGTCTGTTGGGTATTTTTTTCTGTAAATTAATTCAATCATGTTGAATGTATGTTAATATTTGAACATCTGATTATTTCTGAACTATAACTTCACTGTGAAAATAAGGTCCAGTAATATTTGTGTGTTTGTTGTTTGTTTTTGTCTTGTCAGCTGTTGTCAGTTGTTGTGGTTATTGACGTCGTCTTGGATGTTTTTCATCTTTTCACTGAGATGGAGAGTTAACTGTAAACTCCAGGAAGAATAGTGATGGCCTTAGCTGAAGCTGACGGAGATCTGAATAAATGAAATTAAATTAAATACAACAGATGTGACGGTAAAAAAAAAGGATCAAACTTGAGAAAAAAACAAACAAAGAAAAGGAAAGGGTTAAAAAAAATAGAGTTTTTATAAGAAAAGGGTTAAAATTTGTCTTAAAATTGTCTTTTAACCTGTGAACTCTTCTTTTATTGTCTTCTCATATTGTGTTTTTTTAACCTTTTACATTGTTGGTTTTATTTCTCAAAATCTTCTGTATTTTAAATTGTGTTTTTTTATTTTGTCCATGTAGATTCTCATTCATCCAGGTCATGGTTATCTTGAAGACTTAAAAACAGGCAACTCTACACAACTCTACAACCTCTACACAGTCCAGTTGCCTGTTTTTAAGTTTTTTTATTTTATTTTCTTCTTTTTCTTTGTAAGGCGTCTTTGAGCACCTGTAAAAGCGCATTATAAATAAAACATATCAATATTATTATTTATTAAAAACTCAAGTTTCTTTAAGGAAAGGGTTAAAAACTTCAGAAACAGAGTAAAGGGTTAAACTGCGTTTCTTTCAGACGTCTCTGAATCCGTCCTCAAACCTGTCCAAACCTCCTCGTCTCTCCGCTCCGTCTCATTTACTTACATTAAGTTGTCAACCACATCGTTCCTAATGGTTCCTAAATTGCCGGGGAGAATCTGAATATTGTCCTCTCTCTGTCTCTCTCTCTCTCTGTCTCTCTCTCTCTCTCTCTGGAGCGATTATGTTTTACCTCATCAAAATAATATCACTTCTCTGCGGCTCAAAAACGCCTCGTCTTTTCAAACGTATATTAAGCGCCTCTCCACAAAGTCACAGGACGGGCCGAACGCCTCGCAGACACGTTTGATAGCCACCCTCAGAGATCGAGTGTCTCTCTGTGTTATTAATGTCGCTTGTCAGACCCCCCCCACTACAGTTCTGCATTAATGTGAAGAGACACTGGGTCATTCTGGGTAACGTGGTTCTCTGCGTTTCTCTGCTGCTGCTCACTCTCCTGGAAGACTGACATGGGCAGCACCTGCAGGACTGAGGCAGAACAGTAAGCTATTGATTTCTGAATTAACTTGACAGGTTACAAAGCACTCGCTGAACTCAGCGCAGCAACGGCGCTCCTTTTTGGAGTTCACCTGCTGCCATTTTGAGGGTGTGAAAGGCTGCGGGTTCTCGACACGATCACAGTCTGCATGCAAACTACTGATGGAAGAGAAAGACAGACACCCACTGTACCTGTACCTGTGCTGTCGTCATAGACAACAGTGACCGTCCTCCACTTGAAGAAGTGCACCAGGTCCAGGATGGCTCTGCTGAGGGACGAGAAGTCCGGGAACAGGCTGACATAGTACGAGTCCCTGTTGTCGGACACTTGGTGCTTCCACTTGGTCTGGATGTGGGGCACTCCCAAAGCATTGCAGATGGACTGGACCGCGTTGGCCGACGAGCTGTGTGAGGGGCCGAAGATGGCAGCCACCCCGAGGGAGAGCTGGTCACATGCTGGCGGGGAAACGAGCGAAAGAGACACGGATCAGTTTAACACACTGGAGAGGAGATTTTTAGTTTCAGGGAAAATTTAGTCCTCAAAACGTCTCCCTAGAGACTCCGATGAGAATCAGGTTCATTTATCTGATGCTACAGAGAAAATACTGTTGAAACTGCATTTCTGAGTATTTCTGCATCTGAATCTCTGGCAGACACAAACGGCAGGATCAGACACAGAGGGGTTTCTTACATCACAAATCAAGCTCCGCCCCCAGACTCAGAGAAGTAGAGAGGATGATCACGGAACAAACGTGTGTTAGCGGATTGCAATGCTCGTAAGAAAACTAATAATGATATTAACTTACATCATGCTGCTACAGATATTAGTGTCTGACAGATAAATAGCTCCTATGTTTCCTGCCACTTCTACTACACCGGCAACGTTACCCGGGATTTCCACCACATCTGGAACGGTGACGATCCGTAACAACAAAGATTTTCACCGTATGCCAATTCCTACTGAATCCTTTTGTAAGACGAATTTCGTGGTGGATTACAGACAGCAGGAATCCTGAGAACTCACAAGAACCTGCAGATCAGCTACGATCGGAGGCTATGACCTTTTAGTAGACGATCAGGATGAAGGTGGAAACTGGGGGTTAGACTTCAGGCTAGCGTGAAGACAACATCTCAGTTCTCATCCTGAGTGAGGCTCCTTCCTCTTAAATGTTTTATTATTTTTATCCATACATCTCTTAGTTTGGTCGTGTGTCGAGCAGCTAATGTTCAGAAACAGCTGATTTAAAGTCTATATTGACTTTCTCTGTTTGTTAGTTAATGTTTGATTTTCATCATCTGTTCATCATCTGAACGGCTTGTTCAACAGAACCGTCCGTGACTCTGAGATCGGTTTGTAGAGTGTGATTGTGTTTATTCTGAGCGGTTCTGGACGATCACTAAAGGAAACATTCATTTCTCCTTTTTCTAATAAGTCTGTTTTGACTTGAACTGAATGACAAACTTCAGTGTTTTGGTACCAAACCGAACTTCCTGTATGTTCAGACCCACCTTTCCTGGAGGCCTCGAAGCTGTCGAAGATGTTTATTCTCTGGATGTCATAGGTCAGCGTGGTGTTGGGGAGCAAGGTGCGGTTCCTGTTGATTGTATTCAAGGCAAATTTAAAGGCGAGTTCCTCTGCTCCGGAGGGGCCGCTCTCTATGGACTCGAATATTCCTCCTGATGGTCAGAAACCAAGAAGAAGAAGAGCTGATGAAACCCTCCATCCTCCTGTAACTGTGATCGACGTTTTAACAGGAGTGACATTTGGCTGAATGATCAATAATAGGGTCTCTGCAGACCTCTCATTTGATCTGAACTCCTTCGATATGACGCTGTGAACCTACATCAGATCTACGGTGAGGACCAGCTCGCCGCTCCGCCTCCCGTTTACATTCTGCCGCAGTCATCTTCATAATTACAGGCAATTAGTGACGTGGGGAGGTGAGTTCAGGGGTGGGCGCCCTGCTTTAACTCCCCCTGCTCCGCTTTGATAAGATGGTCCACACCTCCATTTTGTCCAATTGATTTTAGTGATTTTCAAAGAAGAGGAGAGAAAACAGGAGCAGAGGGAGAGACCGAGAAGAAAGGAGCGAGAGTTTGAGGGAGAAGCAGTAATAAAACACAAGTGGAAGAGAAAAGACAGACAGGCCGAGGTTGAGAGGGAGAAGTCAAGTAGGAAATGGAGATAAAATGTTCACATTTTTAAAATTACAGCAATTTAAAAGGAGCTCACGTATTATTCTGCTTTGTACATCTCTTTTGTCGAAGCGTAATAGCGGAGCGTCCTGATGGGAGACTCACGCCGCGTCTCTCCTCAGAAATCTTCTTACCTTTCAGACGAACCAAAATCTCACTTTGGAACCGCTCATTAATGGACGGAGAAAAAAAGACTCAAAAACAAATGAAACACGCCGCTTCAGCACGCCGCCAGAGCCTGAGCGAGACGATATAATTACCCACACAAAGTAAGGTGTTGTCAACTCATAACAGCCCCCATCAGACTTGTCAATTATGTGGAGCTGAACAACAACGATTAAAGCTCCAGATGGCCCATCAGTCCTGAGCAGAATCCTGAACAGAGCCGCTGAAACGGCTCTCATTTAACGATTACGTTAACATGTAAATTACCTGAATTCATCTGACAGTCACAGAGAAATACCTGCAGACCCCGAGCTGAGCTGTTTGTCGTATTTACAGGGTCTCTGTTCGTGTGTTTGAGGGGAAATGTCTTTAACTCTCGGTCTGTTTCAGGATATCTTTCATCTTTATTCTGACAGTCACATTTTTAAAGACTGGGGCGTCAAATTTAGTGACAGTTCTGATTTTTCTTCATATTAAAAAGTAAATGAATAAAAAACTCGGTGTCACCTGTAGTTCTCCATCGCCACATTTTAGCTCCGCCCACCCTCCTTTGTCCACAAATCGGCCAATAGACTTCCATTAAAAACATTTTTTTTGACACTAGATCTGGATGTCTCAGAGTGGGATATGTGTGGAAGGAGAAGTCTGTGTGCTCCTGCGTGTGTGCACGGGTGAGAATCTGCGTCCATGTTTAGAACCGGGCATGCTGGGAGTTTTTACAGTCGAGAATCTGACGTCCAAGTTCTGCAGTGTGGGACAAAGAGAGGGGGACATTTGGACAATTTCTACTTTGTCCTCACTTCAGAGCAGGTGGATGGACATGCATGAGGATGAACAGGTCCTTCAGATCATCAGGGGAGAAGATATCACATCTCAAATATACAGTTATTTTTATATCAGAGTAATCAGGGTCAGATTTTAGTTAGAGGAGGATAAACACTCATAAATGATTCTTATCTTACAGAGATCTGATGATTTTATATATTTATATATAAAATTAATTTAATATGAATAAATGAATTTGATCATATTTGATTTGGTCTAGGACGAGGTTCGAGAAAAGGAGGTGAAAATGTCGAGTTTTTCTGCTCCAACAGACTTTATCAATAAATATAACATGTTGCACAAAAACTGACATATGTTGAAATTTTTATTCATTACTTTTTTAATGGTTAGGGCTGAAGTTGTTTAAGAGATCTGAGTCAAAAAAAAGTTTAAAAAAAAAAGTGAAAAAAATGATGATTTTATGAAAACTCTTCTCTGCATGTCTGTTTTGGGGACAAAGTCGGCTGGATGGATCTTCAAATGAACAGGAACTAAAGGGTTCAGAGGCTTCATGGACGAGATATTTTCAGGGTTTTAGTGAAAATAAAGACAGCGCTCGTTATTAGGAGTCAAGAATGAACATTTTCAGGTTTCACACAGACGAGGAGTCAAGAAAGGCTTTCAACTTCAGAAATAAACATGCAGAAAAAAGGAGGAGAGCCTTTGAGGACGGACTAAAGGCTGAGAAAGTTAAAAGAGAATGAATGAGGGGAGGAGAGGGAGATGAAAGGAGAGAGAGAGAGAGAGAGAGAGAGAGAGAGCAAAGTTCAGCAGTCCGTCCACGGCTCCCGTCCTCTCTAAGGACAGAGAACCGGTTTGACGAAATCCTGAAGAAGAAAAAGTTTAAAGTCTGTTTATCGATTCAATTACTGAGAGCGAGAGAAAAAAGTCCTTTTGAGGGAGAAAGACAGAGAGAGTGATGACTTTGTAAAGGAGGAAGAGGGAGAGATGTACAATAATAGACATGGAGGCTAAAAATAGCAGAGGAGTGGGGGACAGAGGAGACGTCATGAACCTGAGGAGGTGAACTTCATCACTGTCACTCCATGATCCGGACTTTTCTCTCAGACTTCAGAGTCTAGAGAGAAATGAGAGCGCAGAGTAAACTAGTACAGGTCTTTCAGTACATGTTAGTGCTCCGCTGTCACTCACTGGGTTATAATAATTAGGTTTTTATGTGTCGATCTGCGAGCATGCAGCTATTCATGGCATTTCATTTCAGCGAAATGGCACATTAATCTCCAAAAGAAACGGGTAGCCGAGATTCACCATTAAAGATGATTGGAATCATGTCAGCCTGACCTAATAGATAATTATTACACTTCTGCCCTGAGGGAGCAGACCGAGCTCCATCGGCCTCTTCATCAGGACTAAAATGAGCAGAAGGGGATTAAGATGCGCTCATCACATTTTCTTTGGCACACCGTGAACACTGGTGAAGAGGAGAATCACACACCTTCAAGAACACAGAGACGTTTAGAGAGGGTTCCTGAGATTTAACGGAGATTAAAAACACAGAGAGAGATGGCGTGAATTTAATAATCATCCTGTTTTATACTGGAAATACACGAAAAGAAGATCTGCTCTGGTTCATGGAGAGAGTTAGTCAGAAAATACTGAAACAACATGAAAGATAAAAACAGGACAACAACAACACTAGCATTAATAAAGGAGTACCTAATCTAATCTAATCTAATCTAATCTAACCTAATCTGATCCAATCTAATCTAATCTAACCTAATCTGATCCAATCTAATCTAATCTAACCTAATCTGATCCAATCTAACCTAAACTAATCTGAACCAATCTAAACTAACCTAATTTGATCTAATCTAACAAACCTGATCTTATCCAATCTAATATAAATGATCTGAGATAATCTAATCCAATCTAATGTTACCGAATGAAATCTAACTTAACCTGACCTAACTTTATCTAGTCTAACCTAACCCAATCTAATCTAATCTGACCTAACCTAATTCAATCCAATCCAACCTAATCTAATTTTAACCTTATTAAATCCAATCTAACAGTAATCTAACCTAATCCAATTTAATCTAATATACACGCATCTATTCTAATCTAATCTGATCTAACCAAGCCTAACCTAATCTGATTCAATCCAATTTTAACTAATCCAAATCTAATCTAATCTAATCTCACTTTATTTAACATAACCTTAATTTACCTAATCTAACCTAACCTAACCTAATCTAATCTAATCTAATCTAACCTAATCTAACCTAACCTAATCTAATCTAGTCTAAATGACCTGATGTACAGTGTGGATACCGACGGTGTTGATCAGACTGGGTTGGGCTGTTTGTCAGTTTGTTCCTCCTGTCTGTTTTCTTCAGTTTGCTGGATGTTCACTTAGTTTTTTTTTCTCCATTGTTAAATAGAGGAAGTGAAGTCACAAACTAATATTTCAGGGTTAATCTGAGATTATGTGAGCGTCTGTCTGTGTCTGTTGTTGTCATGGAGATTGGACCAAACAGAACCAACCGTTTAACAGAACTGGACGAGACGTGACACATGTGACAGAAGAGTCTAACACAACTGATTTAATATGATACAGGACAGAGAGGATATGATACGGCAACACGCCAATGCCAACGCCACGCCAACGCCATACCATGAGATATGAAAGGATGTGATGTGACATAAAACCACAGGGTTTGATTTGATGAGTGAAGATGATAAGACCGACTAAAACATCATTTGTTCTGACCCGGTGTAAGAACAGAACCTCACAGACGTCTGTCCTCGAAGAAGGTTTTTGTCTCAACAACAACACTGAGTTGACTTTAATTTACTTAACGTCTATTAACGCGCGGTCACATGACCTGTCTGTCCCTCCGCCTCCTGCTCTTGCCGCTCGGCGTTGTGGTCCGTCTGATTACAGGTGTGTGAGTTACCGCTCAGATAATCAGCGTGAGCGTGAATGATGGCGTCGCCATCGCTGGGATTGGTGTGAGTTATAGTGCGAGTGAAAGCTCAGAGTGAGTTATGAGCTGGATAATCACCCCGACGAGGAAACAGGCCCACTGATCCACCGAGTGTCTCCGCACGTGTGTGTGTGTGTGTGCGTGTGTGTGTAAGTGTGTGAGAGTGGGAATGGAGAGCAGTGTGGGAGGAAGCTGCCTCACTGTACATTTCCTTCCTAATGTTTGCTCAGTAATTTAAACACATTTAGGACGAACAATCATAAATTAACTCTTTTATATCGAAACAGGAATAAATTCGATCTGAAGTTAGTCCTGATATAAAAACATCAAACCTCCAAAAACATAAACGATGAAGAAAATAATGAAAAAACTTTAAATTAATGTTCAGAAGAGAAAAACTGATTAAAGGAGCTCCTGAGTGGACCAACGTTAACCTGATTTTACCTGATTTTACCTGATTTTACCTGATATCACCTGTAATCGTGTGTTTCTGTGTCATCAGAGGATACATTCGTCACTCCCAACATTAAAAAAAAAGGTGTCTCTCACTTAACGATGAACGGAATCACAATTAGCTTCTCCGACAAAAGGATGCTCTTGTACTCTGGGAGATGGGAGTCAGATATGTTGCCATGGTTACTCATGCAGCTATGCTATAGCTGAGAGACCTTCTGCAGTTTTGGATCAGGAGCAGCTGATTGGAAGAGCGAGGGTGTTGTGATAGTGCATACGGCCTGTCTGTGTGACTAATGACCAGCAGCACAGCTGCAGGATGGCGGCGGGCTGTAGGATGGGTGCCATGGCAACCAGCGAGCAACCCTGTCGCTAGGGCAAGTGGCCCAGGTATGTGCTTGGAGACAGTCAGTTATGAGCTGAAGGACCTGAACCCACCACCCCCCAACAGAACCCGGTCCGGTCCGATCTGCTCTCAGAGGGTCAAAGTGACGGAGACGCTCCGTAAATATCCGCGCTATTCCCCGCTGGGGTGCTCCCTGACATGTTTGGCGCTGAATGGGACATGATGCATGAAGGCCCACAGAGAGTCACCGCCCCTGGTCATTAATCTGAGGCTCCCCTTGTGGTGGACTGACCTTCCTGCGCCACATGAGGGTCAACCCCCTCTCTGAAAAGCCCTGAAATCTCCCTACTGTGCAGAAGAGACGCCGAGATATCTGACTAACAGACCGACATCATCATCTGTGTGAGGGGACGCAGAGGCGTTTCTAAACACACACACACACACACACACTCACGGCTTTAACTGCTTTGTCAACACAGGTGATACATCAGGGCGTATTTGACCAGCTCTCCTCCTCGATATCATCTGGAGAGTATTGGTCGTGTAAGGAGAAGATAAGGCGAGCAGTAAACACGGTTAATAGAGTCACATTTTCTGAGGGAACACTTGATAGGATCTCTGAGTCTGAATCTGGTCGACTCCTTTAGGAAACAAACTTTAAACCAATCAGAGAGCGGGAACCACCGACGTACAGAGGAGAGATCTCGGAGGTGAAACTCGACCATAAAACATTTGAAAGAAACTTTAAATCAAGAAAACCTGAAAATAAAACAAACGTCTGCAGCAGCTTCAGTGAACATCCTTCAGCCGGCGTTATCCTGTCTTTATTCCTCCGCTACAGAATCTCTCCTGTCACCTCAAAGCCTCCTGACGCCGGACTGTCACCTGCCACCGCCGGACGCTAAGCCTCCGGCTGACTCACACTCTGCAACAAACACGTGGGAACACACACACACGCACACATACACACAATCACGCACCCCAAAGATTGAGCCTAAACAGGAGTGTCAGGTAAGAAACAGCTGAGCCCAGAGAAGGTGACCGATGATGGAGAGATGAAACACGAACAGGAGATCCACCAAAGAAAACCAGAGTGGACCGAAGAGCTGATGATGAACCACGGCGTCAACGAAAGGTCAATCCTGTCTGATAACAAACACACACACACACACACACACACACACACACACACACACACACACACACACACACACACACACAAACACACACACACACACACACACACACACACACACACACACACACACACACACACACCAGGGTCTTCGCTCCTCTCTCACTCCACACAGAAGAACCAGCGACCATATAACATGGATTAATTCAGAGCTGGCAGCAGATGTGCTCATTTGCCTCTTTGGCTCTCTCTCTCTCGGTTCATAATAAGGCGCCAGCTCCCTCCTCTAAATATGTGCTAATTTGCGAGGGCTTATTGTGAATGTGCTAAACTACCGGCTGACATTTTGTGTGCTAATTTGTCAAGCAGGGACCCCTTTTTGGGACTAATTGTGCCAAACTGTGAGTACACTTCCACAGGCCTTGAATCGCTCAAGTCCCCCATGATTTCTGTCTCGTAGTTTCAAACCTCTCCACCGCTCTCAAAGTGCAAAGACTGAAAGGAAAATTCTGAGGGAAGAAGACGTATAAATGCAGCTGAGTGCACACACTCGCCTGCACACACACATTTCACAGAAATATGGGCCTGCTCTTGAGATTAGGCGAGCTCCTTAGAGCTACATAGGGACGCAGTCGGTGCCAAATGCTTCAGTATCATCAAACACACTTTACAGAAATTACCGCCTGCTGCTGAGATTAAAAAAATCTCCTTAAAGCGACACGAGGTCAGAAATAGTTTACCATGACGGTACGATGTACTCCAGCTCCTCTGCTGCAGAATTAGAAACCTCTGCATGTTCGCTCTGAGACACTCGACCTTCATCACGTTTAAAAATAAACGCTCCTCTTCCTCATCCGACTGACACGCAAACAGGAAACGGAGAAAAACATCTCTCCTTGATTATTTCTATTTCCATCGCTGATTCATCTGTCAATCATTTTCTACTGATCAATAACTGTTTGTTGTGTAAAAATGTCATAAATCCCAAAGTGACATTTTCTAAAAGTGATCTGAAGACAAACTTCAGTCACATGTTTCTAAAGTCCTCCTCGCCACCCGCCGTGGTCACATGGTCCACTTCAGCTCGACGGGATCTCGACTAAAAATGAAAATATTTTCTGCTCTGACATGAAGACCAGAAAGTTCCTGTGAGATTTTAAAATGACAGTTTTTAGAAGTTTATTGATCCTCCTGTTTTAGTTTGATAAAGTTCAGACTCAGAGACCATCCTGAAGAACTCACAGACTCTCCAGTGAGGAGGTCTCTGAGCCAGGAGACCCGGTTCTCTGTTCCAGTCCAGAACGGACCTCGATAAGTCGACGTAACGTTACCGTACAGCAGATCTCAGAGGAGGATCCTGGAGAACCACATGCTGAGGTCGGACCTTCATCTGAGTCTGAAATCTTCTCGTTGGTCTTTCCTCATGATGACGAGTTCTGGCTAAACTTCTTCCGGAGGAGTTTTAATTTTGGTTTTTGGCGCCCCCTGTGGACAAAGTGGACCTGCTCCTCTGTAATCTTCGGCCTTCTTTAACACTTTGACGTCAGAACCACCACATGGAGGACTTGAAGATCCTGATGCCCCCTCATGAGCCGGACCCTCACAGTCATTTTACCTGAGATCCACCACATCCAGAACGGCTCCGAATGGCGGCAATTTACGCCGTCGTCCAGTTCCTACTGGATCCATTTGTGAGGAGAATTTTGTGGCGGATTACAGACGGCGGTAATCACGAGAACTCAAAACAACCTGTGGATCCATGTTTTATTTTGTGTCTGTGCCCGACTTCCTTTCCAGCACGGGTTAATCTGTGCTGAATTTATCCGCCATGCTCCGGCGTCCAGAAAAAATAGAACTCTTGTGATCAGCTGAGGAGTCCGGCGATCCGCAGAGGAACGGAAAGAAGTCGGTGTAAATTGACACGTTAACTTGAATGGTTACGATCAGCTACGATCGGAGGATACGACCTTTTAGTAGACGAGCAGGATGAAGGTGGAGATCGGGGGTAAATCTGCTTCTCTGTCATCATCTAGTCGAGCTTTAATACTTCGTCACTCTCAGTCGTCCTTCTATCGTCTCTCTTCAGAGATCCTTCTCCTCTCCGTCACTGATGGACTCCAAAGATCTGCGAGTTTTTAACGTGTTATCTTCTGTGGTTAAAGCATGAAGATCTAACACACACACACACACACACACACACACACACACACACACACACACACACACACACCTTCAGCAGTGATTTACTTCGACTATTAGACTGTTTGAGTGTGAAAACACGACCTGATTGAAGAACATTTTGAAGAAACACAACAGCGTTTACAGACTGTGGGTTTTATGAGCCTCCGAGCGCTCACTCACTCGCTTGCTCATTCGCTCACTCACCCACTCTAAACATCCAGGAAGAAACACGAGTTTTCCTGAAACCTGAGCTGTAAGGTCAGAAGTTCAACTCAACATCAACACAAATCCCAAAACTGCAGTCAGGAGAGATTTCTGCCAGAGCTGGAAATACCTGATTTAGATCTCTGTCTATAAATACACTATATTTATGATAAATGTGAGGAGTGTTTATTGACCAGGAGGCTCTCTCTCTCCTCTCTGATATTTCTCTTTTGGTGCATCATCATCATCATCATCATCATCATCATCTTCTTCTTCTTCTTCTTCTCTTTCATCAAACACCAGCACACACACACACACACACACACACACACACACACACACACACACACACACACACACACACACACACACACACACACATAAAAACACCACCATCCTCGCTCCCCATGACTGGGGTTCGTCTCGCAGTGGCCTCAGCAGGTGACAGATGGCGACCTCACAGCGCGGCTCGCCGTAAACCGAGTTTTAATCAAGCTCAAGCACGTGTGAGAGATGCTAATTATCTACCAGGGGCTAAAAGAGGCAGGAGTTCATCCTTGAGAACATCGGGACAAAGCGTGAGCGCGTGTGTGTGTGGGGTTTATAATCTCCTCCTCCCGTTGAGTTAAAGGAGTTGGAGCGTTTTTATCACCAATTTACGGCCTCGCAGCTGCGACGCGTGGAGCGGCGTAGACTCTCCGTCTCCAACATTTGGAGGCTACAGCGCTCCAGGATTCGCCAAATAGACGGAGATGAAATCTTGGAGCCTTCAGACACAAACTCTCTGAAAGTGAAGCGCTGAGATTTCCAACTGTGTCTCTGCAAACCTGCCAAATCCTCCCACTTTTCAGAGGCTCTGAAACCTGCTTCAGAAACGGAGCCTCTAATATCTCCAACACGAGTTTGACATATATATGATCGCTGCAGCTGACCTTGGTGAGGAGCTAAAAAGGAGCTCGATTTATAATGTTGCAATTAGGTCAGAGCAAATTAGAGACTCTATCATCTTTCGCCCGCCGCTCTCCTTCTAATTCTCGCCGCTCTCCCGCTCATCAAAATGGCCCTGTATTACACTCGTCCCTTTGTCATTTCCAACAAAATGGCTGTAAAACGAGACGGTCGTTCTTGTAGCGGGGCAGATGTTATCTCCCAGTCAGAACCAAAGGTCAAGAATTAATTCAGGAGGTGGATCTTAAACAGTCGCAGCTGGTTTTTGAAGAGCAGAGAGAGAGAGAGAGAGAGACACACCTTACGGGCTTCAAATCATCTAATTATTATAATAAATTTACAGATACTCGCACAGATGGTAATTATCATTAAAGACAGATAATGAAGAAAAGAAGCTTGTAAACACAGACTGACTGAATATGTTTAAAAATATCTCAATAAAGATAAAACAGATCTGTGATCACGTCTCAGAGAAATCCTGAAATTCTCCAAAAACAGAAACTGAGAGAGGAAGATACAGATCTGCACGCCTAGATCTGACTCACAGATCTGGATTTTAGAACATAGATTCATAAAGTCGGCTAAAAACAAGACGGACCAGGAAGGACCGGTTCAGAGGTCCGAAAAGACCCTGAAACAGTCGACAACATAAAAACGCACAGTTCGATAATACACAATAAAATACACACTCAGTAAAGCAGCCTCCTGTCTGTCCTAAAATCTGCAGTTCTCCAAGTGTCCACTAGAGGCCAAATACACACCCATCAATAAGCTCATCCTGAACAGATCATTTCTCCTTCATCACACTGTTCAGTTTTTTATTTCACTCTTTAGTTTGAAGTTTTCCACGATCCAGGGTCCGACTGACTTTACAGAAGAAACCAGATGCTGCCTTAACTCCGCCTCTAACCAATCAAAACTGCCTTAACTCCGCCTCTAACCCAGTCAAAACTGCTTTAACTCCGCCTCTAACCAATCAAAACTGCCTTAACTCCGCCTCTAACCAAGTCAAAACTGCTTTAACTACGCCTCTAACCCAGTCAAAACTGCTTTAACTCCGCCTCTAACCAATCAAAACTGCTTTAACTCCGCCTCTAACCCAGTCAAAACTGCCTTAACTCCGCCTCTAACCCAGTCAAAACTGCTTTAACTCCGCCTCTAACCCAGTCAAAACTGCTTTAACTCCGCCTCTAACCCAGTCAAAACTGCTTTAACTCCGCCTCTAACCCAGTCAAAACTGCCTTAACTCCGCCTCTAACCAAGTCAAAACTGCTTTAACTCCGCCTCTAATCAATTCAAAATTGCCTTAACTCCACCTCTAACCAAGTCAAAACTACCTTAACTCCGCCTCTAACCAAGTCAAAACTGCTTTAACTCCGCCTCTAACCAATCAAACCTGCTTTAACTCCGCCTCTAACCAAGTCAAAACTGCCTTAACTCCGCCTCTAACCAAGTCAAAACTGCTTTAACTCCGCCTCTAACCAATCAAACCTGCTTTAACTCCGCCTCTAACCAAGTCAAAACTACCTTAACTCCGCCTCTAACCAAGTCAAAACTGCTTTAACTCCGCCTCTAACCAATCAAACCTGCTTTAACTCCGCCTCTAACCAAGTCAAAACTGCCTTAACTCCGCCTCTAACCCAGTCAAAACTGCCTTAACTCCGCCTCTAACCCAGTCAAAACTGCCTTAACTCCGCCTCTAAACCAGTCAAAACTCTGCTTCACAAACCAATGAGAGACATCGCTCAGACTGGGACCATACTTTATACTTCAGCACCCTCAGCTCTGGGTCCACCTCACAGTTTACACCCATTCTGGTCCCACATTTCTTCACGTCCAAGATGGCGGCCCAGTGCATCAACAGTACAGAGTAACAATGAAAGGTCCAGTTATGTTTTATTTATCAGCACTTCTGTTTGTTTTTGTGAAATTAAATAAGTGGTTTATGTTGTTCTGACCAACGACAAACAACCGCCGATAACGGCCAATGACAGCTGACAACGGCTGACAGTAGGCGTCCATCTTGGTTTTCCGACTTTCGGGTTTAACGTCACTCCCAGCGCCGATATCTGACTTCTGGGGTAACTGGAACGCAGCTTAAATCCAGTTCTGACGCTGCGAGGGTAATGACGGGTCATTTAGTCATCTTTATCTGCACATCTCCAGTCCTTACAGAGGTTCTGAATCTTGTTCTGCGGTCGTAGGTTCTGGTTCTGACTGACTGGTTTTCAGGTCATGATGATGAAAACACCACAGGACCCAGTTTGAAGCCATGAGACAAACCAGTTTTGTGTTTTAAAACGGTTTAAAACGGTTAAAACGAAACGTTGTGACCATGAACGTCTTATAAAGTCAGTCTTGGTACCAAAGCTACAGTGAGGCTGAAAACGCTCTTCACTCTTCACAGATTTGGACCGCAATCTGACGATCTCTGTGTGCAAGGACAGTGAGAGCAGAGAGAGAGAGAGAGGGAGAGAGAGGCGTGATGATAGTGAGAGAGAACAAAGTGGAGGGGCAGGACCGGGAGACAAGCTGAGAGGCAAAGAGAGACAAAGACACCACAGAGCGAAGGACAGCGAAGGACAAAAGGGAAAAACGTAGGAGGGCGAAAAAAGAGAGAAAAAAGGTTTGTGTGTGAATTTTTGGTTTCATGTCCAAAGTGTTGATCCTGGTGTTTCCTCACAGCCTGTCAGAGTCCCTCCTAAAACAACAGGTGACATGATCCGTGACGCCTAGAGTCAGAGTCAGCTGTATGCAGATGGGCGAGCTGTCAGACGAGCCGAGAGAGGAAGAGAGGAAGGGAGGAAGGGAGGAAGGGAGGAAGGGAGGAAGGGAGGGGCTCTGGAAAAAACCAGACGAGTGCAGGAAACCAAGAGGGAGGGATAGAGAATAAAAGAGGTCACCGGAGGCAGATAAAAGACACTCAATTAAACGAGTGAATGGATGGCCCATTAGACCTGAACGGACACCTGCATCCCCCTGCCTCTCCCTCAGCCACAGGGCAGGGAAATGTCAGCTCCTGGTTTGGGTTCATCAGCCTCCCATCAGCCGACGCTGTACAGCAGATAATCAGAGCTACAGGTACGAGTCAATACGAGGCTCCACTGTGCTGCTGCTGCTGCTGCAAAGGTGTGTCCTTTTCTCTGTGTTCGCTCTGCACACACACACACACACACACACACACAGGCAGCAGGAGCAGCAGAGAGGAAAACAGCCGGGGGCTTATCGATAGAAAAAAGGAGGGAATAATAAAGTTGCTCAAATATGCACGCTCATTATTTCCTCAACAAATAAGAAAAGATCTGGAGGTGAAACGAGCGGAAAAGAAACGAGCTGATCTCATCTGTTTGTTTCAGTCCAAATGACTCTGCTGTGGAAATCCTCAGACTTCTGCGCTGTTTGAAAAACGACTCTGAGACCGCCGACGCTCAGACTGCCGACGCTCAGACCGCCGAGTCAATCAGAGTTTTCTTAGACGCCTCATGATCCTGAAACAGACGCAGGACAGGGAACCAAACTGAGAGGAGGGGCTGAGACAAACCATGGACTGTAGATTGAATAGACGCCGTCTGCCTCCTCGCTGTGTGAAGCCTCGGTGAGAACAGCACCCTCTGGTGACGGGCTGCAGTATAGGTCATAAACCCCGCCGGCAGAAACAAGATGGCTACATCTACAAAAGTTATTTTAGCGCTTGCCTTATATTCAGACGAGGCAAGCACTTTCGTTGATGAAGCCATCTTGTTTCCACCTCCGATTTTGCTTTTTTCCGACGTGATGACAGGTGACTCAGGTGTGACATCATTTTCAGCTCCGACATCTGACTGCAGAGGAAACTCAAACGCAGAATTAGGGTTAGGAGATTCAGGACTGTGATAATGTTCTGTAACGTTCTGTTCGATGTTCAGAGCCGACAGCCGGCTTGAGCGTGTGATGACGTTTCATAGCCATAAGGAATAACCAATCGAAGCCCAGCTTTTCTAGCCTATCAGAGGTGAAGGAGGCGGGACCTTCCCCTACCACCCAACGAAAAAAAATATCGCACCCTGGGGATACGCTGTTTGAGCCGAGCGTCATCACAGCGACTCGTCCGCTGAATGTGTTCAACACTACTGAACAATGTTGGTTTCAGGAAGTGGAGAAAAAACGCAGAATTACCGAGAACTTTAGTCCTGAGTATAAAAACAGTCTGTGGACCAAACTAACAGGGACAGGGGAGTTATCGGAGCCTCTGAGCTGGATTTACAAACTCTGAGTCCTGAGGTGAAGACACACTCTGGTTCTCTTCTCTAGATTCAATCCAACACTAAACGCTCCTCCTCCTCCTCCTCCTGTCTGCGGTTCTCCTCTGCTCCCTCTCCTTCCTCCTCACAAATATCTTCAGAACAAAGACAAAGAGGAGTGGAAGGACGATTTACAGAAGGCTACACAAACACACTCCAAACGCCTCGGAGCCAAACCGAGAAAAAAGAACTAAAAATGAAATTCAACATAGCAGGAGGAGACATTTTGCATAACCCCGGTGGTTGGTGGACAATGCGGCTTCACGCTGATTCAAAGAACATGATTTTTAAGTAAGCCTGCCTCAATACGTCCTCCCACTGAGCCCATTTCCCCCCGTGTCCTTGGTTCACACAGAGAAACGCTCAAACATCCGACCGGCTGTGCTGTCAATGGGAGCCCGAACTCTCGCTTTCTCTTCCTTTCAGTCAGCGGCTCGCCCTCCTCCTCCTCCTCCTCCTCCTCCTCCTCTTACTCCTTTATTCAGCTGGCTGGAGATGAAGGTGAATCACATCACAGCCTAACCTGAACACAGGAGGGCTTTCTGCAAATCGATTGACTTCTGGATTCCCGTGTTGTTTGGACGTCAGTGCTTTCATTTGCCGAGAATGGGAATGAAAATATCTGTTACCTGCTCCGTGTGCAGAAACTCTCAGGTTCGAGCTGAAGTCATTATTACAGTTTAGAAACACACAGATTATCATGAGAGTGGAAATGACTGAGGCATGTACCGGGCTTCTAGAGCGGCAATCAATGTCTCCACCTACATACGGCTAATCCACCGTCAACATTTACTCGGCTCTTAATTAGCCCGCTATCACCCGCTTCCTAAATAAACCCTGAACTCCTGATGTTTCTCTGCTTCCCATTGAGGGAATTAACTTCGTGGTTAATTACTGCAGCGGCGCGTCTGTGGAGACAAAGGTTACGCCCACAGATGATGATGATGAAAACTGTGGCGCAATATTGCCGCATGTTTACGGCTCAGCCTGAATGTATATCACAGCGAGAGGGCGGGAACGAGTCAGCGGTGTGTCTACATTAGAACCACGCTGAAGGTGAGTCAGAACATCATGGACCTGCTCATGTATAGGGAACAGGTGGTTCTGAGGGGTCATGAGGAAACTTCACCGTCTTCTTCAAACTGAGCGTCTCCATCAGAGCGGAGTCTGGACCGGCTCAGCAGGAGGATCTGTGGACGTTTTTGTCCTGTTGGCAGAATCTCAACGACTTCAGCTCCTTACACACCGGGAGCGTTTTTTATCCTGCGATTATTTCAGACGTCAATATTTTTTTTGAACCCGTATCCTGTCAGTACAAGCGTTCACATCAGCGACGTTTTCCCGTCCTGCGATATTGCGGTGTTTATTTTTTTGGATCACCGTCGAAGTTTCTCATACTGTGTGTCGACTTCTGACCAATCAGATTGCGTGTTGTTGCGACGTCAGATTCAGCGGTAGATCCAACATGGCCGACCGTCTGATTGTTTACGTGTCAGAGAACAGAGTGATTTTTGATGTTGTGGAGAGTCATAGTGTCGGATTTCTCCGATGACGATGGTTTGTGAGCTTTAACAGTTTGATAAACGTCTTTGTTTGAACTTTCATCTGTGCTAAGTAACTTTAGCTCTAAGCTAACCTGTTCAGATACAACAGACCATCTGTATTTTCACTGTAAACTCAGTCACAGCACCATCAGGTCTCTGTTGTTCCCTTACGTTTATGGATTATAGTTTCATGTTCTTATCTGGTTCTGACCCGACTCAGTCCATGCTATCATGACAGACAGACATCAGAACTGAGAAACACTCAGTCTGCTGTTGGATCAGTCTTCTGGTTTCCATCTGGGACGCGTCTTTTTTACCCCGAAAAGTCCCAAAATCGCATCAAGCTTGATGTGTATCGTCAGGCGGGTCAAAATTCACCTCCGAATATTTTCATAATTTCGTGTCGGATATTTGCGTCGTCCCGGCTGTGTAAAGACCTTTAGTCCGACTATAATTAGAGTTTGAGAACTCTGACTACAACAGTCAGATAATGCGATTGGAATACGATTTTCTCTACCATGTAACCAGCGTAGTCGGAGTATGATCGGATGATGCATGTGCGTGTGCACCACGCCTCTATAACCCTGGAACAAAAACACCAGAGAAGAAGTGGCGCTATCATTTACAGAACTTTCGACTCAAAAGCAACTTCAACAACAACATGGCTGAAACACAAAGAACGTCCACTTTTGGAACGACAAGAAGAGCGCCGTCATGCTTTCCGTCCTGACAGAGATGAACATTTTAGAGTAAATGGGCGTAAAACCTAAAACTAACTTCACTGCAGAGTAGATTTAACCGCGCTGCTGTTGTTATTCCCGGTTATGGAGAGTGAGAAGACACAACGGTAGATCCTCAGAGAATGTCCATCAGATATCCAACCTAAAACTAACTTCACCGCCGTATTTACAGGAAAATATATCCAACCTAAAACTAACTTCACCGCAGTATTTACAGGAAAATATATCCAACCTGAAACTAACTTCACCGCCGTATTTACAGGAAAATATATCCAACCTAAAACTAACTTCACCGCCGTATTTACAGGAAAATATATCCAACCTGAAACTAACTTCACCGCCGTATTTACAGGAAAATATATCCAACCTGAAACTAACTTCACCGCTGTATTTACAGGAAAATATATCCAACCTAAAACTAACTTCACCGCTGTATTTACAGGAAAATATATCCAACCTAAAACTAACTTCACCGCCGTATTTACAGGAAAATATATCCAACCTTAAACTAACTTCACCGCTGTATTTACAGGAAAATATATCCAACCTGAAACTAACTTCACCGCCGTATTTACAGGAAAATATATCCAACCTAAAACTAACTTCACCGCCGTATTTACAGGAAAATATATCCAACCTCAAACTAACTTCACCGCCGTATTTACAGGAAAATATATCCAACCTAAAACTAACTTCACCGCCGTATTTACAGGAAAATATATCCAACCTCAAACTAACTTCACCGCCGTATTTACAGGAAATAACATTCGTTGCCTCGGCTGATTTTCTTACGCACACTAAATACATTTTACAATTCGCACACATCTATTTTTAGTTGCACTGTGCGGACAAGGAGAGAAGTCAGATTGTGCGTGTAAACGGACTGACTGAAAACACGTGTGTTGACTTAGAGTACAACAGGAAGCTAACGGTGTCACACGATGTTTACTGAGAGGAGGCTGACACTGTTATCGCACAGAGGGGGAGTGGACTGAGTTCATATGTCATCATTATGAGGTCAGGACCAATCAGAATCGAGAGTTTAATACCATCATAAATTCACACGTTTGTATTTATTCCACTGAGATGTGTGATTTCTTCTCCTCGTGTGTTTGCGTCGTCCTGACAGATGGTATCGTGTGATAGAGACCCACGCTGGGACTTGGCAGCGTCTTCGTGTTTTTCTGCCAGTTTCTTTTTCATTATTCCTCTTGCAGTACAAACATATTGATTATTGGTTCCCACCAGTCTACTGGGAGTACAGACAGCCAAATATGTAATGAGACACAATGGAGGAGCAGAAATCGTCTCTGTTCGGAGGAGTTCCCCACAGAACTGAAATGGATCCTTTTGATTTTGACGTTTTTTTTCTCTTTGTCTTTGCTGTTAAACTCCTTCTGAGCGTCTCCGTGGTTAATTCTCGTCTCACTAAACTCCACTACGCTGGCGTTGACTCAGAGCTGCAGAGCATGTCTCCAGGCCTCCCACTATATTTTCACAGCACACTCTACAGTCCCTTTCTGTCTGAAGCCATCAGAAAACAGCAATAAAAGATCACAAGTGAGAGTGGGCTGAGAGTGGACTGCTTACAGGCAAACTAATCCATCTTTACTCTCTCTCTCTCTCTCTCTGTGCCTCTACACTCACAGTTTTCCCTCCCTCTCTAAAAATCACTCTTTTTGCTTTTCTTACACCTCTAAGTGACTTCAAATTGTCTTCCGTCTCCCCGGGTGGGACCGTGAGGAGGACAGCTGCACATGTGATAAAAGATGCAAACCATAAAAGATGTCTTCTGAGCGTCTTCGGCTCTGACCTTCAGTCAGCTGAGAGGCAGAGAGACGAGCTGCAGAGCCGCTCTTCTCAGGGGACAGTTTCACACAACAATTGCACACATAACCCTCTAACCCCCTCAGTTACGGCGGGAACACCTCGCCTGACAATGACAGAGAGTGATAGGCTGAGACTTATGAAAGCCCACCGAGGAGTCGAACCGTCACAGAGGCTGTAAAGGACTACAGGAGGACCCAGAAGTGTCAGCAGACGGGGGTTCGTATCCTGAAAACAAGGTCGATGACGGAGCGCCCGCTTCCTGTAAATAATCTCTTCAAAAGCAGCTGGAAAATCTAAAAATTGACTAAATGCTAAGCAGAAGAAAACTAATTTCATACCTCACGGATATTTCCCATTCGCAGGAAATCTGTTCCCTAAATTAATCACCATTCAGCCTTTAGTAAGCGAGGCATGACAGCAGCCAGACCTTCAAAGACCCCGGACTGTAAACATGTTTAAAGAAATTCATCCGGATAGTTCCCCGCTCCCAGCTCGCTCGCTCGCTCGCCCGCCCGCCCGCTCGCCCGCGTGTGTGTGGAGCTGCATGCTAATGTAAGACAGATCTCCTTTTTGTTCTTGAAACCCACGGTGGGTATTTTTAAACCATGGAAATCATTTGCCAGCAGAGAGGAGATAGTTTCAGATTTCTATAAGCAGGGCCAAGTGACACAGGAATATTTTAAGCAGCTTTGCGCCTTTTTCGACGTGTTCGCTGCGAACGTGTCGGCACGGGGCCAGAGCGCAGGGTGTTAGCTCTAATTCCTGCAATCCCAAACTTAACTAAACTCCGGCGTGATGATAATTACAACAAGTAAATAAAGTCAATTAACCGCAAACTCCCCTTGAACGTGTTCCCGCTCCCCTTCTCCACAACCTTGTCATTTGGCCGGCAGAAACACAGCTGAGGGGGGAGGATGAAAAAACAGAGAATATTAGAAATGCAATAAAAGACCTTTATCCTGGCGCAGCATTGTGGAGGCAGTTAGATAAACACGGCTTACCAGAGGGGATTGAGCTTTCTGCCAGAGGACCAAAGAAAAAAACCAAAACAAGGCTTTCTCTCCGTTTCCAAAATGAATTAAAAAAAAACACAATGTTGTGTTTTAGTCATAAATATTCCCAGACATGTCTGTGCGGGGGAAACATCTAAACATGAGCAGGAAATAAACAAGCAGAAATGAGCTTCTCTGAGTCAACAATGCGTTCAGCAGCCGCTGACAGCCCAGGGACATACAGCCGGCGTCTGCCAGCGAAGATGGCGGCGATAATGTTATCACTCAAGCTCAACGCCGCAGACCAACTCCGGTCATCAGGATTCAGACGCGGCCTCGCTTTGATTGTTGGTCCTCTTCTGTTTGACTTTCTGTAAATCCGTCCTGGAGCTAAACTTGATTAGTGATGTGATGGCGAGGCGGCCGTGTCGACTCGTGTTTGTTTGAAGGAGCAGAAGAAGACGCCGTTCCGACTGTGACAGAGGAGAAATCCCTTTAACTGCAGCTGACACAGACAGACTCGGAGTTTAGAGCCTCATCTGGGCTAAATATGAATATAATTCTGATCTTCACAGACCTACAGTCATAACTTTAATATCTCTGAATGACTTTAACTCACCTTTAGATTCTGATCCAGGTTCAGTTTCTGAGTGAAAACTAAAAACCCTGTTTTTTCTCCGGGTGTCTGACAGTTCAGGTCTGATTCAGGGCCCCTGAAGGCGAGTGTGAACCTTCTGTCTGGAGTGTTTTATTCGCGCTGATCAGAGCCGCTCTGAGTTTAGTTCAGGATCCGAGTCGATGACCGACCTGTAGGATTTATAACGGAGGGACGCCGAACGCCAGAACTCGGCGTGGAAATGAGCTCGGCGTGTTTGATTTGTCCGAACACTTCTGAACACAGAGAGCTGACTGTGTGTGTGTGTGTGTGTGTGTGTGTGTGTGTGCGTGTGTGTGTGTGTGCGTGTGTGTGTGTGTGTGTAAAGGTCTCGGGGTGACAGCAGAACAGCGCTCGTACAACCTGAACTACCTGTCTGGGCCGAACGGGGAACTTGGGGCAGGAAAAGGGAACAGACGGGCTCATGGGAGACGACCTCCTCGTTTAGTGAACCTCCTGCAGGAGCAGCTGGGGAGGATCTGCTGAGTAAGCACATCCTGCAGGACAGGAGGAGAAAAAAAACCCACTCCTTTGTCTCTGAAGACTTTTCTCCTGCCGTCTCCCGGCTCCGGCGCTCACACTCTCTGACATACATTTTCTTGTGTTGATAAAATCACCCACTCACTTCCCTATCGGCGTCTCTCTCTCTCTTAGAACTTCCCTCCTTTACGAGCAGAAAGACCGAACATCAGCGGATCGTGTTTCTCTATAGAGGATGAATTATGGAGACATTGACGACAGAGACGTTTGAAGTGGGACAGAAATAAAACCAGAGGACTGAGGATCGCAGAGACTCCAACAAACACAGACAATGAGCTTCTTGTTCAGGACCAGGGCCGCTCGAGAGCCGGGTTGTGGGCCGCGGTTCTGAACAGAGGCTTTTTCAGGACCACAGACAGAGACTCAGCTTTCATCTCTGCCAACCCGAGCGAAGGCGAGCAGGAGCGTCACCTTAACGCAGCCATCACAGCGGCGTGAGGCGGATGGTTTACACCTCTAATACCTGTCGCCTCACAGACCCGGCCTGTCAGATCTCAGCCATGGTAACCAGGATCTCCAGTCTGATCTGTGTACAAAGTGCTGCCCCCCCCCCCCACGGTCGGAGTCGACCCTCCTCCTCCCGCTGAATAAACTCGTCATTTAACAGCTTGGAAACTTTCCTGTCAAATACCGTCACGCAGGGACTTTTTCATCCCCGGCGGATTAGCGAATAGACGCCCCGTGTCTGTCAGACAACGTGTGAGACGGGAAATCACACATCGGAGCCGAGGATGCTAGGAAGACAAGCACATCCCCGTTGCCATGGCGGCGGCTCCTGCGGACGCGGCCTGACTCTCAAACAGGACCCTGGGGGAAACGGTGAGATTGTAAGGATGTGTTGTCAACACTTGATGACATCTGCTGTTGGGTTGGGGGGCGGGGGGCGGGCTGTCACTCCAAGATGTCCTCTGTAGAGACGCAGAGAGAGGCAAAAACAGGCATCCTGAGACAGATCTAATTAGGCGGAGGAGAAACCACAGGAGGACGCCGTGATGGAGTGATTTTAGAGCGGGAGCACGGCGGGCGAGAACGGCTCAATATTCAAGTTTATAATCAGCGAGTGTTGAGGAAGTACTTTAATAATCATCTCCAATTATATCAGCGCTCTGTCAGGCAATACGAGCCGCTCTTCAACACGAGAGCCTGATCAATGATTCAGAGTCACCAGCTTCACTTTAGGAGACAGACGCTCCCGTCCACATCTGTGACTCAGGAAATAACCTCCACATCATCAACGCCGACGCACAGACCCGAGTCAGGAGGACGCCGCACTTCAGAGGGAGTCATGAGGAAAAAGTAACGCCCGGCGTATTGATCGGGGCAGGGTGACGGATCGGAGTGATTGATCCACACTCAGGGGGTGATGTTTACATGTAAACATTTACTGCGGAGGATTTGTCCGAGTGTCAGCAGGTTTAAGAAGGGGCGAGAGACAGAGAGAGGGAGAGAGAGAGAGAACGGGGGGGGGGGGGGGGGGGAGAGAGAGAGAGGGCGAGAGAGAAAGGGGGGATGGGGGGGATACGAGAGAGAAGGGGGTGAGGAAGCAAGAGGGGGGAGAAAGAAAGAGAGAAAGAGATACGAGAGTGAGAGAGAAAGGGGGGATACGAGAAGGAGAGATACAAGAGGGAGAGAAAGAGAGAGAGATATGAGAGGGAGAGAGAGAGTGAGACAGAAGGGGGGGAGATACAAGAGGGGGGGAGAAAGAGAGAAAGAGATATGAGAGAGAAAGAGAGGGGGAGAGAGAGAGGGAGAGAGAAAGAGAGGGGGGGGGGGGGGGGGGCAGAGGGGATATAGAGAGGGAGAGAGAGAGAGAGAGGGAGAGAGAAGGGGGGAGAGAAAGATACAAGAGAGAGGGGGAGAGAGAGAACGGGGGTGAGGAAGAGAGAGGGGGAGAAAGAAAGAGATACGAGAGTGAGAGAGAAAGGGGGGATACGAGAAGGAGAGATACAAGAGGGAGAGAAAGAGAGAGAGATATGAGAGGGAGAGAGAGTGAGAGAGAGATGAGAGAGAGATAGAGAAAGAGAGGATAGAGAGATACAGAGAGAAAGGGACAGAGAGAGAGAGAGAAAGAGATAGAGAAGGGGGGGCAAGAGAAAGAGAGATACAAGAGAGAGATATACAGGAGCGAGAGAGAAAGAGATACAAGAGAAAGAGAGAGAGAGAGAGAGAGAGAGAGAGAAAGAGAGAGAGAGACAGAGAGAGATACAGGAGCAAGAGAGAGAGATACGAGAGAGTAAGAGAGAGAGAGAGAGAGAGAGAGAGAGAGAGAGAGGTAGACTTTGATCAGCTGCATGTTTTCCTCTGAACTGTTGCTCGTTTTTTGGAGTTTTTGTCTTTTTTCTGCTCCTCCTGATTTTCTCTGAAGTTACCTGCTCCAGGGTTGAAGTCAGACCCGGTTCACCTCAGACCGAGTCAGAGGAACCAGCCCGGAGGTTTATGTAACCTCAGAGAGAGTCCGAGTACAACAGGAAGATCAACAAATGCTGCCATGGTTTTAGTCAAACATCAAACTAATGTGGTACAGGATGTCTCTGTGCTCCTGCATCATCAGGAGACATGTTCACAGAGACATCTAAGACAGACAGACCAGGAGGTCTGACATCTGTGTGCATGAAATCACAAACAAACAGACAAACAGACAGAGATACAGAGAGAGGAGGTTCTTCTCCTTCTTACCAAATCTTAAAACGTGCGGCATCCCGCGAGAGTAACCAAGAAAGAGCAGCAGAATCAGCGGGATCAGCCTGAGGTTGGACCTGAAAACGAGACTGCTTATCATCAGATGATGGGAGGTAATCTTCATGTTGTTGTGGAAAAAATGCACAGTGGTTTTAATCCACCCGGAGCGCGGGTTCGATTCCCCCGTGATTCTTCTACGGACGCTGGGCAAGGCAGGGTGACGGCGGCCCTGGATGCGCAAGATCACGGCATGGTCACTTGCGCTTTCCCTAAATCCATTAGCAGTCCCGGCATGATCCCGTCTTCTTCCCCTTCTCCTCCTTCACTGCGCCAAGAAACGACAACAATCCTCCGGGTCGAGGGACGGCGGGACGTCCATGTCGAAGGGTACGGATCCAGAGACGAGGAGGAGGAGGAGCAGGAGGGGAGAGAGCCCGAGCATGGGCTGGAGGTGAGGAGGAGAGAGGGCGAGAGACAGAGAGATACAGAGAAGAGAGAGAGAGAGAGAGAGAGAGAGACGAGCAGAGGAGAGGAGACAGCAGCAGCAGCGAGGATACAGCCCCCTATGAGGCGCTCTGGGTTTCCTGCGCTCCCATTATACTGCACTGCTGCACCGACTCTGACGTCGAGCCAAGGTTAGTGCTGTGAACGCGCAGAGAGAGAGAGAGAGAGAGAGAGAGAGAGAGAGAGAGAGAGAGAGAGAGAGAGAGAGAGAGAGAGAGAGAGAGAGCAACAGTAGGGGAGAGTGGGTTAGGATGATCCATGTTTCATATTTGGATCAGTCCATCAAGTCAGTCCTGGTTTTGTCTCTAACTCGTGTCTCTGCAGATATTTCAGGATCTTGTTCATCCCTGAAAACCAACAGGATGAGTGTAAACAGAACTGTCATCTTCAGAATATAGCAGGACAAAAAAAGGGGTCTCCTATGGTCAACTTACCCCAGGTATGGGGGGGTAAGTTGACCACTTCTTCACATTCATGTGTATTTTTATCTATTAATCTCTATTCTATGGTGGCCAAGTACTGCCACTGCTGCAAATAAAAATGAATGCAAATAGAAAAATCCACAACAGCAGTGAGCTGTCGGGGACCAATAATGATGATGCACAGGTGTTTTATAATCTAGACACAGAAGACGACGGCGAGAAGACGAGCAAAGAAGTCACTTGGAGGATGTCGGTGTCGTGTTCGCTTCAGTTTAACTTCATCTGGACTCAGGAGCTACACTGTCTAACCACATGACTCATTAAAAAGTTTAGAAAATGAAATTAAACAAAAACCTTTACACAAACTTCTTTTTGCAGTAATTATTATTTTTTTCTTCACATGGCCACTTTTTTTTAACTTCCGTTATGACTTCTATTTTTACGTGCAGCAGTGGCAGTTCTCGGCCACCGTACAATTCAACTGGTACAATAATTCTTTTTATTATTATTACATATAACTGCTAAAAAACAACCATTAGAACACGAGAATGTCTTTAATTGACTGAGAACATTCACAGATCTGTATTTATGAAAAGAAAGTTTCAACAGTCTGAAGGTAAACTCTGATCCTCTCCTCAGACTCCTTTACTTTCTCTGTTCCCCCTGAACTACGATGAGGACTTTATTAGTCCTCAAAAATAAAATGGTGGACTTTTATGTAGCTCATAGATACCATAATTGATGTATAAAACTAATTTAAAATCTTTTTTTTTAAATCAAACTGACGACTAAAGACTAAATTGACTTTTCAGAGTGAAGAAAAATGTTTGTTTTTATTAAATAAATGTCTAACCTCTTCACCCATGTGATTCTAACCTTCACAGACTCCATGAATTGATGACCATCTCCTAAATATTTGGTCACATGATCAATTTCTTTGATCATTTACAAGAAACGGGGGAGGGGGCTCAACTTCCCCCACTCTACCCTACAGAGGGATGAACAGGGGAAAAGGTAATGAAGGACGATAGAAAGGAGGAGTGGGAAACTTGATTTTTTTCAGAGCTGTTGTTTCTCCGCTCCGTAAGTCTTTCCTGGTTTTAAAGACGTCAGAATCAAATCTTCCTCCGTCTCTTCTTCAGGGTAAACCTTCAGCTGCACCAAAGTCAGGATCAACAGAAACAGACAAATAAACTGAGGTGGTGATAAATCTGCTCATAATAAAGAGGTAGAGAGCTGGGAGAGGGGATTCCTGATCAGGTTTGGGAAGAGATTTTGGAGGGGGGGACATAAATCTTCAGTCTGTGCTGGTCACAGCTTCATACATGTGGAATCCTCCATCGAGATCCAATATGTGATCGATGCCAACAATCCAATCACTCTCACATGTTTTAGATCTGCTCTTCTCTGACAAGATTTCAGTCTGAAATATTTAATATTTTGTCCAAAGTCACTAAAGACATTTCTCTCCCAGTCTTAGTCTTCATCTCTTAGTCTTTCCCCAGTTCAAAGGGATTTAATATCATTCACAACTACGTTCACCAGGAGGTTCATACTGTTCCAGTTCCACCCACAAACGGGGTTAAGGAGGAGCTTTATTTTCTTAAATTAGACACTGACTCTGATCGGTAACGATGTCTCATTTGAGAAGACGAAGGACTCTTGTCTGTCCGATGTTGAACTTATATAATCTGTAATATGAACACTGATGTTTTTGTATTATGTAAAATCCCAATAAACAGACTATTAAAATAATAATAATAATAAAGAGAGAGGACTGCTGCCGTCTCTGCTCAAAGCCTGGTTTTTGTTCAGTCTGATTTCAGCACCACGGACAGAGACACAGACAAACCTGTTTAAGACGACCACGAGAAGAATCAGCCGTCAGAGATCTTTCCAAGAATCTAAGAAAACTGCTGTTACTGAGACAATCTGCAGGCTCGGGTTTGACTCCACAAACATCCTTCTGGATTTGGCAAAATACAGAAATAACTGCACACACTGCGAGGCAAGAGAGGAACCGGCCAATCTCTGCACGCCACTGATATAATCTCAGGCCTGCAGGAGATCATGGCTCTGTTTTTTCCTCTCTCAGTAGGACGTGTAGGCTCTTCTTCAGCTCTGCCATTCACAACTTCTTTTCTCCACATGTTCACTCTTTCATTTCAACAACAGTAGGAGGAGGAGAGGAGGAGAGGAGGAGGAGAGGAGGAGTGGGACGAGGAGTATGGAAACAGCAAATCCAGTGTTATCTGCAGAAAGGAACACATATGTAACTGATGCAAAGACGTCAAGATTAGACCTGAAATCCTCCCAGCAACAGACTAAACACACACACCTTCACACACACACAGACAGGAGGAGCTCCCATTTCACAGTGAAGACACTTCCTCTCTGTGGAGGTTGTGAGCAGACCTCCTCTCCTCACGTTCCTCTCAGATTAGCGAGTTCAAACGAGGCTCTAATGTACGAACACGCCGCCGCCGCCGCCGCAGCTGAGAAGATGGATATCTGCAGTCGTTGCGTGGGCCTACACTCCATTGATTTTACACTTCATGCACCTTATCAGCGTCCGCCCCCAATGAGCGGCAGCTCTTCATGGGCCGGTGCGTCAGCTGGAGCTGCAGGTACAGTGGAGACCCCCCCACACCCTCAGGAGGGCGGAGGGTCCATTTAATCCCAACAGGGACGTGAAAGGAGCTCTTTGATCGGCGCCACCAGAGTCCAAAAGCCTGAATGAACACAGTCATTGTGTGAGTCGAGTGTGAATGGCTGGCCCGTGTGTACAACTCCTACAAAATAAAAGCCTCATAATAACAACTCTGAACGCCTGGAGTGGAGGACTGGGCGATATAATTATTTAAGAAATATACAGATATATTTTTAAATGAGATATGAAATTGGATCATATCACATATATGGATCTACAGATATCAGATGCTGTTGTTGACAGGCTGGAGTTTCTCACACAAAATCTTGAAACAAAGAAGGACACACTCGTCTGTCCTCGAATGTCGACCTAAGAAGATCAGAAAGACAGATAAATAATCTCAAAATGATGTTTAAAAACTATTTTCTTAAACTTTATTTTGTTCTGTCTTTATAGATGTAAATGCTGCCTTTACTCGGGTTTGTCAGATTTCATTCTTTTGTTCGTTGTTTATCTGTGGATTTATTAGAGAGGAGAAGAAAATCTGAAATTTGATTTTAATAGACCATTTATAGTTGTTTAAATGTTGATGCTTTTCTCATATAAATACATTTATTTCAGAAAAAGATTTCCTTATTTTACTTTATGGGCTATTTTATTAAAGATATATTTTTTATTTAAATGTTCACCTCATGGAAAACAAAGGTCCTCCTGTGGTTAAAGAGTTTTTATATTTACATTTTATTCTTCTTTGAAAAGCTGAGCAGAATTTCATCAGTTTATATAGAAATATCTGTGACATGTCATATTTGGATTTGACTGGGACTAAACATTTACAATAACAATATCAGGATATTTATCGTAGATCGAGATTCAGCCAAAATATATCAGGATATGACTTTCGGTCCATATCGCCCAGTCCTACTGGAGTGTCTCTGAGATCATGTTCCTGTCGACCTTTAAACTCTGAGTTTCATGTTGAATTTTTACCTGTTTGTTGGAGAAACTTCCAACCTGCTTCAGCTCAGAGGGACAAACCTGGAGAGGAACGAGTGAAATATGAAGAAGCTTCGTTAGAAAGAGGAGAGTGAGATGATGAGGACATGTGTGGATAAACAAGAGATCATGACACTTACCTGCTCTTCAGCTGGAGTGCTCCTCCATTATACAGGAGCGGCTCTGTCAAATCCCCCTTCACAAATAAAAGCAAATGTATTTAATAGTTAAGAGGGCGGCTGTATCAGCTAAAGGGAAACATGAAGCAATTACACGGGATCAAGAGTAACGTGGTGCGAACGCTGACTCTGAGCGTGTGTGTCAGTTTGCGTGGGTCTGCTCCACCACCAGGAGAGCTCGGCGGCAGCAGCAGAGTGAGAATATCAAAGAGAACGGCACTCATCATGCTACCATCTGGACCATTAGCATAATTATGGAGAAATTCAGGCCTTCGCAGGAGTCAGCAGAGCTCCACACACACAGCATGAAAGGAAGAGGAGGCTCCTCTCGACGTCACAGCGCCCTCTGTGCCCCTCACTCCAGTACTGCAGGTGGAGAAGAAGAAGTCCTCAGGTGCCCCTTTACTCTCTGCACAATTTAATTTGCAGAATAGAATTAAGGCCTGACTTGATTTCCAACAACAGTCTAACGGGTTTGTGTGTCTGAACGGAGAGGATCTGTTTCCCTCTCCTCCACTGTCACCGGTTCATTCCTGTTTTGCAGTTATCCTGATTGCCAATTAGGAGTCACACTTTAACAAACTTTCCCTTAAGCAAGTCAGGCTGAGTTTAGTGTGTGTGTGTGTGTGTGTGTGTAATTAGAATAGACGGTGCGATGGGGATGTTGAATCGTGTCATTACGCTGTAAAAGGACTCATTGTGACTAAAACAAAATTAGCGTTAGAGAAACTCTCTTCTTTTTTTTCCCACTCATGATCAAACCGTGTCGTTTCTGAAGCAGACCACAAATTAGATTAGTTTATACACACACCCACTCACTTGTAACCCAGGGAGGCTTTACATGAGCTGGTTGGTGTGTTGATTCAGACGCCCGTTCAGGCTCTGGGTAATGCAAAGGGGACTTTATGCAGAGGAGAGATAACCACTGCTAAAAGCCTTCTGTCATTCTCTCTCTCTCTCTCTCTCTCTCTCTCCCCCTCACTCCCTCTCGCAGGCAGACTGCTGGAGAGATAGCATTGGCAGAGGCGAGGAAACCATGGAAACGAGAAGCTGATGCACTTTGAATGGTAAGACCCTGAAAGAGAAGACATTCATTCAGCCGGGCTCGCCCTCGTCTCTACAGCGTTACTCTGAATGCTACAAGTTGATTTGAACACGGATGGCTGCAGAGAGCCCACAAAGCTCTCACTTCATCAGCTGATTGTGTGGCGATGACTGGAGCTAAGGAGGTCTTCACATTTAGGCGAGTTGAAGTCGAGTGTCACATGAACGTACACACTTCCTCCTTTAGCTCTTACTTATGCAAACCTGCTCCTACTTCTCCACAGACACACCGCTGCAGCTCTCACAGCAGGCCTGGGCTCCATATTTTCCACTTGTGGCTTTGCTTCAGGGCTGCCTTTGAACACAGCAGCATGTCTAAGTCAGCGCTGGCCTATATGTCTTCAGCGGGGCTGTCAATGAGAGTCACGGGACCCTCATAGGGAATGAATACACTCTTCAGAGACCACAATTAGTCAAGTGAGACAGTCATTAGGACCTCTCTGCACACTGTCACTTCCTGTTAGTGCTGACGGATGTCTGCAACCCCCCGACAGCATCAGCAGTCAGGCAGACGGACTTATAGAACTGTGATACGGTTTTAGTCTGAGCGTGATCGCTAATACGACGTAAAAGTGACATCAGGAGAGTTAAAGTAAGTTATTTCACATCTACAGAGTCCTGTTATAGCACCGAACTGTGATAATGAAACAGAAAAGTCACTGCTACACTCATCATAGTTACCTCATATACTGGAGCTTTAAAGGGATATTCCAGCGTAAAATTAATCAAGGGTCAAACCCACCGTAACCCCGAGTTAGACCCCCCCTCCAGAGATGAATGTTGCCGACCGCTTCCTTCTCTAGTTATACCAACTTTAGTAACGACCGCAGGATAGCAATACAGAGAGCCACGCCCCCAACCAAAACGCCACTCTATAGCCACAAATAATGCTCAGAACAGCACCTAACTTCATCAACAGGACATATAGGGTCACAGACATAGTACTAGACACCAAACATCTTTTTAACTTTGACTCATTTCTTTAACAAAGAGACTAAACACAACTCACCTACTCTCTTCCAGCAGCCGGACTACAGCGGGGTGCCGCAGCTCAAGGAAGAACATTTATGATCATTTCTTTATCATTTCCTTGAAGTAATAATCACCATATTAATCATTTTACAGACGCAGTAGTTCTTCTGTCTTAGTGTCTCGGTCTGATTGAAGAAATGATCATAAATGTTCTTTCTTGAGCTGCGAAACCCCGCTGTAGTCTGTAATGGACTCGCCTGAGTTCTCACTACAAACAAGCGTCTGCTGGAAGAGAGTAGGTGTGCCGTTAAAAGTATGCTAAATCAGGTTCCTGTCAGTCGTTGGACCCTCAAAAACATCATCAACTCTCCATGAACGCAGCAGCACAGGTACCAGAGCTGTCCAATCAGGGAGCTCGTAGATGTCAGGTGACAGGGGTAAACAAACAGATCGATTACATTAAAGTGATAGTAACTCACTCACTTACTCACTGTAACAAGTCAGAAAATGAACCTCAGGGTTTATGACTCTTTTCCGTGGGTCTAACTGGACCAATAAAAACTCTCCTGACTCCTTTAAGAGGAGGTCAAAATATTCTAAAATATTCTTCCTGCTGTTTAAAGTCCCTTCAAAAGAAAAGATTCTCACTAAATACCAGTTTGATAAATCTGCGCCCTAATTTCAGACAAGAATCAGGATCATCTTCAAACACGTTTGGACTCTGATTTACAGACTTTAATTTACTGATGATTTCATGTACCTGTGCCATCAAAAACCTGATCCACGTTTTTAAGAACAGACGTCTAAATATCCTCCTTAAACCCTGAGACCCTAAAACCTGCTCATAGTCCACTTAACTTCAGCGTGTTCATCATGTCTGTGTTAACGAAGTCGTTCATTAGATAAATATTATAGTCTGTCATTTTTGAACATGAACCACATCTGAAAACAAAGAAACTGAATGAATAAAGAGTGTTTCTGTCTTTGCAGTGAGCTGATTTCTTCAGTATTCTTGTCAGGAGAATAAAAGCTCTCTGGGCTTTGTGTTTTCAGATCTCAGAGAAAATAATAAATATACATATTCATGGAGGCAGACAGAGACTCCAACACACCCGTGTTTTCAGACACAGCAGAGAGCCGCGCTGAAAGGATGGGAGACGGCTGGAGTTGTTATTACTGAGCATCCAGCAGAGTCTGGTTTGCAGGATAAGGACGTCCTTACAGGGCATTTCTCTGTGTGTGTGAGCGAGGAGAAAACAGACCTCTGTGCACGTGTGTGTGCATGTGTGTAACACCAAGAGAAAGAAAGAGAAGAACACACAGACGTGCACACATGCATCTGTCTGCAGACGTATTTGGACCATCAAATAGAAATCTTTGCTTCGTTTACAGAAAGTGAGTCTAACGCTCGGACTCGTCGGTGCCGAAGGTCCGTCTGCAGAGAAAAAAACGAGGATGAGAGAAGAACTGAGACTGTGATACAGGAGAGAAACCAACCAAGTCCTCAGTCCTCAGTGTCAGCGAGGAAGAGGAAGAGGAAGAGGAAGAGACCAGTGTATGGAAGTGTAAATAAAGAAGAGACGCACACGGCTGATTGGTGCTCCTCTGGGGCTTTCATAATGGACTCTCAGGGTCCTCATTAGTTCCTCATTAGGGTCGGATCTCATTCTCAACATTTTACAGACCATTGACAAAAGAACGGCGCCGTCCTGATCATCACATCAACCAGAAATATGAAACTAGACCTTCACTGAGACACCAGAGGTGAAAAAAACACCGAGTCAGACCTCAGGCATTCAGGAAGGAATGAGGGTTGGTACATAGAAGATAAATAACTTCAACCTGCTCCTTTTCCATCTCCAAAATAAACATGAGGGGATTTCTTGTCTAAAATTATACTGCATGTGTATTTGATCGAATAAACAAACAGTTTCCTCCGTTATCAGTTATAAAAAACAGTCTGTTGGAGCTCAGATCTCGGACCCTCGTACTCCTCTTTCTGTGTCGACCTCTGTGAAGTCCGGGGGTCTGTAAGGCTTCAGCTTCTCTCTCTGAAGACCTCCTCTGGAGCAGGAGCAGTAACTCCAGCCTGTTTCCCCCTCCGTTCTCAGTAATGGGATCCAGTCTGTCCCCCCAAAGATCGGGGGATCAACTGCTGCAGCGGGGGATGAGAGGGCCCAGCAGAAACCCGGATCAGAACCTCCAAACAGGGATAACACCCTCTCAGCATTCAATGTTTTCAATCAAGGGATCAGCGACTGTGACTGGAAACAAAATGTCCCAGACAGCTATCACACAGCAGCCACCGCCGCCGCCGCCGCCACCGCCGCCGGCAGGCTAAAAGCTGGCACGACTAATATGGCTTGTCAGAGTGAAAATAGGCCGGTATTGTTCTCACCTTCCGGAAAGGTAGAGGCGTAACGCTTTTGTCTTGTTCATCTCACAGGAGTCATGCTCTAATAGCTTTTCAGGCTCATACTGCTTCAGTGAGGAGGACTGAAAGTTGCTGTTCCACTTCCACAGAGTCAGACCTTCATTTACACCCAATTCAGCAGGAATCAAACCCACACCTTCAGAAACAGGATCCATTTCAGCTTCAGACCAAACAACATCTGACGCTGCCTGGATTTGGGAATTATGAAATTGTCTGTTTAGGGATTTATTAAAAATAACTCAAGGTAGAGGGAGTGTGTGTGTGTGTGTGTGTGTGTGTGTGTGTGTGTGCCGCTGCAGCTCCAGTGTTTTCATGAGCTGCCAAGACTGCAGTGGTACCAAAATATATTGGACAGATAAACAGAAATGCTAAACAGTGTGACCAATTTGTCAGGCGCTGATTGTTTGGAGCAGATTGAAGCACATACGCTCCTCTCCGTCCAAAACTCTTCGACTCAGAGGCACTAAAACAAAATCGGCTCAGTTGGACGGTTACATAAACCCCCTCCTCTCTCAAACACACACCTTTCTGCTCTCTCTAATGTATTCAACTCGTCTCAATCTCCTTCAGCGTCTCTCTCTCTTACAAATCTTTAATAGACAAATTCTTGTTAGGAAGGGTCCTCAGTAAGGCTGCACGATATTGGAAAAAAATAATATTGCGATTTTTTCAACCCTGCGATATATATTGCGATATTAAAAATACAGTATTTTCACCAGATGACCTGAATAGCACTTAATGTTATGCTGCACTGCTGAAATCTTGAGGACAGTTAATCTGCTCTGATCTTACCTCTTTTGTGAATGTTAGTAGAACGGCTTCTGTCTGTCTCAGAGATATTTTTAGCTTTTATTGTGCTGGGACGTTATTGTGGCGACAGATGAACACAGAAGACGTGTTTTGGTCGACATCATCCTTCTTTTAACCGAAATAATTCCAGATAACTGACTTTCCTTTTCTTTTTGGCAACAAATCTTCATTTTCGGTGGTTTTCTATTGTTCGTTGCTCATTTTGCGATCGTTGTTGTTGTTGTTACCGGTGTTGTGCCGAGAAACGCATGTCCTCCGAGAATTGCATGCACCTCGCAAAACGCGCACTGCTTATAGTAGAGTGGTCCACGGAAATGTACAATTTAAAACCCATACAGTTCTTATTTGTTGGGCTTAATAGTCATGAGTAAAGTTCCGAAAGTAATTCTCAGCGGACACACGTCTCCCTCCATGTGCAGAACATGTGCAGGGGTGGGTTTTCTCCTCCCTGATTTTGATTGACAGCTGGCAGGGTAGTCTGATTGGCAACTGAGAAGTGAGTCTGATTGGCAACTGAGTTAAGGACGAAGGTGATTGGTGGATCGCTGCACAGCACATGCAGAGTCACATGGAGTGTATCTCAGTCGGTTACCCTTGAAATTAAATGAGTTCATTCACCTCCAATATCGCAGGCTCTGCGATGTGACTATCGCACACACGTACATCGCGATGACGATAGTCAAACGATATATCGTTCAGGCCTAGTCCTCAGTATCTGCAGTAAGCTCCTCTATCAAATCCACCCTGAAGATAAACTCAGTGAGATCCAGGAGAGGAAACCTGGACCATCAGATCCAGTGTGGAGACATGAAGACGGTCTGATCTCATTTATACTCTCACAGTTCTGGAGCTGCTCTTTGGCTCTGCTGAGGTCAGTCCTCTCCTCCTCCTCCTCCTCCTCCTCCTCCTCTCTCCGTTCTTCTCCTCCATTAATCACGTCTGTATTCATGAAAATGAGCTGATCCTTTTTTCATGTGCTCTGCTCTACTTCTTCTCAAGGACACCGAGGAGCAGCAGGATCTCTGCGTGCACGTGTCCCTCTAAAACGGACCCCTGTCAGCGTCGGACCTTTACCCTCTTCTGTTCAGGCTGTCACTCTTCCTCAGATCGTCTCCTAATTAACACTTTTAACACGAACGCTTCAGTCGAAAAAAAATGGGACTGAACCGCTTATCCTCACCCCCCCGAGTCCGCTGTAATTGAACCCACAACTAAACTCTGTAAAGTGGAGGAGGGGGTGTGAGAGATATACTGTATGTACTTGAGAGGAAGAGTGAGGGGATGGTGTGAAGGATGATAAAGACACAGAGGGGAGAGAGAGAGAGAGAGAGAGAGAGAGAGAGAGAGAGAGAGAGAGGGAGAGAGAGAGAGAGAGAGAGTCCAGAAAAAGAAAATGAGCCGGGTCCCTTTGTGGCACCGAGCTCCAGCACTTAATCATCCTCCGCTCTATAAATAGGTTTTCACAGCGATGGAATATTGGGAGATTAATGGGAGAGAATGGGACACCATAATACTGCGAAGCTTTAACACTTAAAGAGTGAAACACTTTTCATTTCATCTCCGACGGCAGAATTCCTCCTCTTTACTCTGATCTTTAAAAAGTGACATTTACCAGACTGGATCGCTCCGTCGTCTTTATCCTCCGTTATTTTACCTCTTTAGAAGACGGACACGTCGACACCAGGAGGAGGTTTCTGCCCCTTTAAGAGAGAGAAGAGAGTCCAGGTTAACTAAAGACGAGAAATCAGGCCTGACAAGTTAAAACACGACGTTTGACGATTCATAATCTTAATCTAAACGAGATTTTAATCTGGTCTAAATGTCCAAGATCTCATTTCAACCATTTTAACCAGTTAAAATTAAACTACAGCATCAACCTATCAGAGGAACTTTCTGTTTGTCTTCATTATGGCGCCCCCTGTATGGGCGAAGGAGCGCCCCCTGTGCTCAGGAGGGAGTTTGTCTTTATGGTTAACTCGCTCTGAATCAGAAACACTAAAGAGTTAAAAAAGCACCAAATATTCGACCACATGTCCTCTGAAGATCACCATCATTAGCTCTGAAGTCTTAAAACGTTTCTGCAGATTTTATGTTCGTTTGACTTTGAAAACAGTTTAAAATCTCAATAAATTACAGAATTATAAAAGTATTTGAACACTAAAATATCCGACTTTCACAGAAACATGAGTGAGATCTGGGTCAGAGGAGGAGGAGGTTCTGAAGACGTCCTTGAACAGAAACAGCAGCTCAGCGTTTACCCTGAAGACTCTCCGGTCTGTTTGATACGAGTTTATCTGAAGATCTCTCAGACCGGGTCACCTCTCCTCTGTAAACCTGAGAGCTCGTTAGTCCAGTCCTCATAATCTGTGTGGAGATGATAGAACTTAACGAGGATTTGATGCTGCTGATGTTTGACTATGAGGATGATGAGAAAAGTGATGAGAAAAGACACTTGAGCACAGGTGTAGATACTAACTTTGACTCTGAGAGGATTTCATTTCACTGACAGGTTTTTATTTTTCAGTCTTGGACTTTAATGCAGGAGCGTCTCTGAGTTCAGAGGAAGGTCACTGTGTTTAAAAGGAGGTTCAAATCTATGAGAATGAGTCTTTGTCTGGATTTATGACCCAGATCAGTTTTTCTCAGAAGATATTTGTTTTAAATCCAGTTTCCTCAACAGAAAACAGAGATGAGTGTGTTTGAGACTAACCGGTTCGACTGCAGCTAAAACAGCGTCTCTGTCTGAAGATGGACTAAAACATGACCGGAGGACTATCTGGACTCGGCTCGTCTCTTTAGTTCATCCTTATTTAAGGCCTCAGCCAACATTTGCATACCAATAAAATTCTCTTAAATCTTGCTGGAGTTTGGGTCGAGCTGCTGACTCTGCAGTTACCTGCTAAAAACTACCTACTACAGCTTTAACACAGAAAACTCTTGACTCACGGCAACGTGTGAACTGTCATGGCCTTCTGTTGGAGATTCAGCCGTTGTTACTGTTCAAGTTTTGGTTCCTCCACAAACCCAGATGCCTGCTGGGAAAAAAACAGTCCAAGAATAACTTTTTAATCTGGTGAAATGACGGAGATTAAAGATGGAGTCAGAAAAGTTGACCGTCTGCTCACTGTGGATCGATGCTTTAACGACCAAACGGGCGTCTCGAGTCGTCATGGCACCCGTGATCTTTCTGGTTCACTTTAACGTGAACAAACCTCTGAGTTCGACCGAAAACGATGAAGGCTGGAGGAGAAGTGGATGAAGGACAGGAGAGGACGAGAGTTTAGGGTTAGAGACGGCTGAGCTTCTGTTAGTGTCTCTGTTTATTCTGATTCAAACTGTCTTTAGATGAATTATGTCCCTACAGACTTAATATAACAGCTGTAATAAAGATCTAAATATTACAGTTATGTTGTTTTAAAAAAGTCAAATAAACATTCAGACCTAAAATGAAACTGAACGTAGACGTCGGTTATTTGAACAAACTTTATAACTTTATAACAGATATTCTCATTATTATCCTGAGCTGGGTTACTCTGTTCGTCACAGAGACACCATTTTAAAGATATTTCTCAGAGTAATTAAGAAAAACTAAATGAAGACATAAATAAGGAAATAATACAGAGTGCGGACAGGTCTAAACGCTGTTTTTCTTCTGTCTTAATTCGATGGTTTTTAAAGCTGTTAGCAGGAGAATAAAATCGGGCTCAGCTACTTTCAGACATTATGGGCTTATTATCCTCTTCCCTCATGGGGCTCATTAAAATTTCATCTAATGTAAATGTGCATCTGCAAACTTTTCATTTACTGCTGAAGCTCCGGCTGCCGGGCACGCTCATGGAAACTCGGTGAGAAGGTGGTGACGGTGGTTTTTCTGTTAACGCTCGAGTCCCTTTAAGGAGATGACTCAGAGAAAAGGTCTCCTGAGGTCTGAGAGTCGGTGGATCACAGATCTGGACTCAGCAGAAGGTCCCAGTCTGCAGTCACACTGGGATCGTCACGGCAACACCAGCCGGAAAAAGAGGAACCGAATCACGACAGAGTCAAAGCAGAGCAGATGTGTGCGTCCGTGTGTCTGAAAAGCAGAGGGACAGAGTGAGTGTGAGGAGAGAGAGTCTGCAGTGATCAGCTGTTTATCGATCTAACAGACTGAGAACTGAGAGACGTGGTTCTGAATCCTATCAAACTGGATCTCAGGTCTTCAGGTTTTAACGGACGTTTTATTAAAGCTTAAAAAACAGAATAATTAGTTTGACCTGAGTCCTGATAAAACATAAAAGAGCTGAAATCCTTCAGTTTTTATGACACAGAGTAAAAACTTCAGCAGCAGTGAAATCTGACAGTTAATTTACTGAGGATTAATAAAACAAAGTCACAGCTCCTAAAGTGAAGAACTGATGAACGGTCCCTTCAGGAGTCGAATACATGACTTTGAACAATAATGAAGTTAGACAGAAACTTTTCATAAACACAGAAGAAGAAGAAGACCATGTTTTTCTGTTTATCGTTTCTTCCTGCTCCTCTGCGGATCGCCGGACTCCTCAGCTGATCACAAGAGTTTGATTTTAAAACATCCAGCTTCTTTTCACGAAATTCACTTCACCAACGGATACAGCAGGAATTGGCGGATGGTGAAAATCTCTATCCTGGTTAACACCGATCTGACCTGATGAACCACCTTCGTCTCTAATCTAAGGATGAATCTGTGAACGATGGGTGAGTTTTCTAACTTTGTAAATGTAAATGAAGTCTCTGCTCCTCTCTCTCTCTCTCTCTCAGGAGTTTCTAACATCACCAATCACTCCTCCTCCTCCTCCTCCTCCGTCGTCCTGTTGTTACACACAGAAGAAACAAAGATGGCCGCCCTCCTCCATTGTCCCTGCCCTGTGTGTTCACTAATTAATTGCCCTTTGAGAAGAATAGAAACCTCCCTCAGTTCAATAGCAGCTGGGGATGGTCTCTGTCTCTTCATACATCAACATTAAACTTTGTCATCTGAACCAGACGCAGCAATATTTTACACCTAATTCTGCTTTGGACCGGACGCCAAAGTACAAATGACAGCGTGGTGTAGACTCATTTATCATCCCAACACACACACACACACACACACACACACACACACACACACACACACACACACACACCTCTCCTCCACGCAGCCCCCCCCCTCCAGCACCGCACTCTCTTTCTCGTCTCCATGGAAATAACGGTGTCGCCCTCCTCCTGGAGAAAAGGAGCTGACTGCAGAGTTTCTGTTGACCATCAGCACCATCTACACACACACACACACACACACACACACACACACACACACACACACACTGAGGAGCTCTGGGAAAATACAGTTTGAACAGTATCATATATTGGAGCTGAGTCTGAGTGTGTGTCCTTCTGTGACGGTCCATTTAAATCCAGGAGCTGAACACCATCCAGAGTATAAACATCACAATAACTCTGTGTGTGTGTGTGTGTGTGTGTGTGTGTGTGTGTGTGTGTGTGTGTGTGTGTGTGTGTGTGTGTGTGTGTGTGTTTCTCCTGTACAGTGTCAACACTTGACATCAGATTGTGAAGGGGGTCAAAGGTCATACTTACAGTGGGTCTGCAGCTGTGATGGAGCAGACAGGTGCAGAAACGTCTCTGAGAGTCCATCACTTCAGACTTTCTCTAAGTTCAAACACTCAGACAGCAGAAATAAACCTGTTCACAACCTTCTTCTTCTTCTGTTCTCTGTTAAAAAACATGTTGCAGCCAGCGTAAAGGACCAGTACTCCCAGTATAACAGTATCCTGATTTTTATCACAGTGTGTGATCTTAACGTCTCCATCTAAATGAACGGTTTACTCCTGATCTGGTCTCATGTTCACCTGTATCCTCCTGTGGCTGTCCGAACCCCCAGAGCACAGATAAAAGCATGCAGCACACCTGAATATATGTGTGTATACTATACCATACTATACTATACTACACTACACTATACTACACTACACTACACACTATACTATACAAAACTGTAATATACTATACTATACTATACTATACTATACAGTACTATACTGTACTACACTACACTACACTATACACTATACTATACTATACAGTACTATACTGTACTACACTACACTACACTACACTACACTACACTGTACTATACTACACTACACTACACTACACTACACTATAATCTCCTGTGTGTTAATACTATACTATACAAAACTATATTATACTATACTATACTACACTATACTATACCACACTATACTGTACTATACTATACAGCACTATACTATACTACACTATACTATACTGTACTATACTATACTACACTATATACTATACTACACTATACTATACTATACTATACTACACTATACTATACTACACTATACTATACTGTACTATACTATACTACACTATATACTATACTACACTATACTATACTATACTATACTACACTATACTATACCACACTATACTGTACTATACTATACAGCACTATACTATACTACACTATACTATACTGTACTACACTATATACTATACTACACTATACTATACTATACTATACTACACTATACTATACCACACTATACTGTACTATACTATACAGCACTATACTATACTACACTATACTATACTACACTATACTATACTGTACTATACTATACTACACTATACTATACTGTACTATACTATACTACACTATACTATACTGTACTATACTATACTACACTATACTATACTGTACTATACTATACTACACTATACTATATACTATACTATAGTATACTATACTATACTACACTATATTACACTATACTATACTGTACTATACTATACTACACTATACTTCACTATACTACACTAGACTATACTATACTACACTGTACTTTACTATACTACACTAGACTATACTACACTATACTTTACTATACTACACTAGACTATACTATACTACACTATACTATACTGTACTATACTATACTGCACTATACTACACTACACTATACTATACTGTACTATACTACACTATACTTTACTATACTACACTATACAATACTATACTGTACTATACTATACTACACTATACTACATACTATACTATACTATACTATACTATACTATAATATAATGTGTGTATACTATACTGTCCTATCCTTTTTTATCCTGTGTGTATACTATACTACCCTATATCCTGTGTATTTATCACTGAGTCCCTCTGAAGCGTTTCATGCAGACACACAGTCACAGGGTCTCAGCTGACTGTAGCTGCACTCACATTACATTAGGAGTATTATGGGATGTTGTGCAGTGACAGCTGGAAGTCTATGAAACACATGTGTGACCTTCCTCTGTTCCACATTCACCTCTAATGAAACGGCCTGTTTAGGGCGTCATAAAAGGAACCACACCATTTTAGAACCACTTATGCAATTGGCTCGTACCGCCGCCACTGTTGCCGCCGCTCTCATCGCCACCACTGCTTTCAGGCTCCTGCACAGAAAGCACATGGTCTGTAATGGTTTGTAATTGGCAGAGGGAACAAATATAGACTTTATCTTTATTTCTTTGTTTGTATTCCTGCTTGTTTTTAATGTTGACAGTCTTCATGCAGGATAACCAGGTTAGAGGTTAGAGTCTTATCATGTGTATTATAAAGTACAATCATATTCATACATATCCTGATTTACACATGTCCCAAAGTCTGGACTGTTCTCAATATTAAAATATAAAACAACATTATATCTAAACTGTCTGCTGTTTCTCACTCGACTTAAAGTGTTGAAATGTTGATCAGAGTTTTTGTCCAATAATAAAAACGTCAGTAAAGACTTCAGACCTGAAAAACTGTTTTCACTTCAGTTTCTACAGACAGAGGTCAAAGTGCCGTAATGACTGCAGTGAGGTCAGCTGAACTGAAACTTCAGTTATGGTTGTGTACGTGTGTGTTTATTAGAAAGTGTGTGAGGATGATGATCAAACTCAGAGTAAAGAAGAAGAAAATGTCTTTTAATAATTATCCCTGTAGATAGACTTTAAATCACAGAACAGCTCAGACTTTAACAACAATAATGTGTTTTTACCTGCCGAGAGCGTCTGAGTCTGCTCCAAATGTCAGTCCTCTGATTCTCTGATGCTCGTCTATCGTTAATGTTTAGAAGTTGAAAAGTGTCTGACTGTTAAATTCACAGTTTTTCTTAAGTTGAGTGTGATTCAGGCTGGAGCAGCAGCACGTCTCTAATAAAGGTGTCACGGCGGGTTATTTCACCGCGGCGCCTGTTTATTAACAAGAGAGTTTCTGTTAAACGTATAGAGAGAGAGAGAGAGAGAGAGAGAGAGAGAGAGAGAGAGAGAGAGAGAGAAAGAGACAGAGACAGAGAGAGAGAGAGAGAGAGAGAGGACCAGGAGACTCATTGATATTTTCTCAGGCTTCCTTCTCGACCCCCCGCTGACCCACTCTTTAATACATGCTGTAAACACACATGCTGGCACTCACACTAACACACGCTCACACGCTCACACACTCA